>JAKELK010000041.1:0-479578 GCA_021525775.1 Lactarius deliciosus | reverse complement strand
ACGAAGTCTCTTGTCCCTCACCATATACGATACCAACAAAAAGGTTGCCGTACACTGTCACTTTGTATTGATCGTAATACTCGGAAAAGTTGAAAGCATCCGAGCCGCTGGACATGGAGGCGAAATGGAGTGGCGGAGACTTCAAGTTGGGCGGAGGGCAAGTACGGGGTAGACAAAGCACATCGCTCCCCGCGGATTCTATACATCCGTTGTCGCCTGACGCTGTCAGAGGCTCTGAGTCAGAGCGAGGACTACCGACTGTATGTCAGTGCCAGTGAGGGAAGTCAACAGTCTCAAATCCAAATGCCAGTGGCGTGAGACCTCTGAATCTCGGACCGAGTCCTGTGTTCCACTCGCGACATCCAGCCTCGTTTGGCCAAAGCATCACATCGTGTTATCAATTATGCGCTCTTCCCCTCGTGCTTCTATCGTTCCGTGACTGCGGCGTTTAGAGGGTTCGTGTGATCTGTTTCTATAATTTACCACGTTGTCCGATTTGGGTGAATCAACCACATGCTGGTCCATCCATCGAATACATCGCCTTCCCGCTGATGCGAATGTTAACGTGGTTGTCCTGATCCTACAGCGTACAGTATTGAATTCTAACCTGTTTCCGCTATCAATGTCTTCCATTCCGGTACAGCGCGCAGACCCCACTTGTACAAAGCCTGGAGGTCCGTGCGCCATCTCATGGTGGATCTCCCAGGACGTGGTATGGCTCGACATACACATACACCCACTAACTCCGCGCCGGTCTGGTGAACTCGGCCAACCCTTTTTAGTGCTCTTCTCTATATGCTGTTCGTCTTGAAACTGTTCACTTAGCTGTTTACATGTTCACATATTGCCCCCTTTCTCCCTAAGTGGCGTAGTAGCTACCAAGCCCTCCCGTGATAAGTCTGAGGACGATCCCAGTACGATTCTATCCCATTCGCTTTCCACACATGTGTGACACACTCCTCGCAGTCGTCCTAAGAAATGGGACCGAATCGCAGGCTCTTACGCTCTGGATTCGCCATCCTCGTGGCCTACACGGTTATGGAGATCCAGGCTACCGCTACGCCCGGTCCGTTAGGTACTAACCCGCCCGACTCGCGAAGCTGGAACCCTGAGCACTTATGACCTTTGTGTCGCCACGGAGCCAAAACGAGTTATCCGTCCCAGTCCCCTCAATCTAAGGTCTTCCCCGGGCCCGGGCGCTCACGCAAATGTCCGAGTCCTCCACAGAACCCGACAGGGCCAATCCGCGGTGGCCGGTGTCGTTTATGGTGACTTATGGTACTGTTACAGACAACGATCGTCGTCTGCTTGTTGAGCCTGAGATGGGGTGATGGTGCCGCTCTCATCGTCCTCGTGACAGGGTCGTATTAACATGGAAAAGCAGATCTCGACCTTTGTTCTGTTCCGCGCGTTGGACTACGGAATGGAGAACTGAAGCATTGCGCTGCGTATTCCGGAAAACTGGCCAGAGTAAATGAAGATCACGCATGTCGGATCTACAACCAACGTGTGATCCCTCGCGGTGGATGCCAAGGTCAACTTTGCGAGGGCTCGTACAGGATTCTCGCGCGCCAATTGACAAGGTCAGCTCGCTCACGCCGAGGTGCATACGACGGAGCTTCTTCCGAGCTCCAGAGTCCAGATGCGAGTCGGGGACGTATCACGCGTTCCTGCAGTGCTGGCCCGCCCTCAAGTCGCGCGCAAGGAGGATTTCTGGATGGACGTGGTGGGCACAAAGGAGAAACCGAATGGTGTGTGGACGATCTCGCCCCTTAACAAGCATGTTCAGCCTCACGGGTATTACACCAGGACTCTACTTAGCGACGTTACAGGAACACGCTCAGCTCGTAGTTCGGTCTGTTGCGCCCGTTATTCCGAAGCTAGAGCTGAAAGCGGGATTTGAGTACAATACTACATACCAAAACTCCAAATTAGCCAATAAATGTACTTTGTTTTTCCCACCCAGGCACAGCACAGTAAGATAAAAAGGTGTTTGGGCGGGCGTACAGTAAATTGAATTCGAGGTCGGTCCAAAGTGGACGGTGACAATTTTCATCCCATCGACCGAAGATCACAGGCCGTTTTCCTCATCAGGGGTCTTCATAAACACCATACCAGCAGATGGAACTTGTGTATCGGAGTTGCTCGCGTACTCACGACGAGTCATGTGCAGGTGTTGTTGCATGTCACCAGCCCTGGTCGGTCTGGGTGCTGGCCCACTCGCGAACTGCATTGGAGTCGAGTAGGTCGAGAAGTGTTCAACCGGGCTCTTCTGCATGGCGACGAGGATGATTATGAGTGTCGGATATAGGCCCTTCGTGGAGTTGGTATTTAGTGCCCAAGAGTATGTATATACAGAACACATGCGCCGTTGAACTCACTGAGGCAAACACCAAGACGTGCTCCATGATAGTTAAGCCTGGGTCAGGTATCACGTAGAACGCCGAGATCAAATATATAACCTGAAATAGCGCAGTGAGCCCTTCTGCAAGGATAGATTCTTTCGTGTAGGACATACCCAAAGGCAGCAATAAATAAAACCGGATTCGATAAGCAAAGCGAAGACCCTCTCGACCTTCACAGATCCAGTTGCTTCACCCAAATGTTTCCTGACTAAGACGCGGTGTTGCCTACGCCAGCGACATGGTCAGAGATTGTTGCCGGGGGAGGACGCGACAAGAGCGCACCAAGCCTTCCAGGCGATCAACGCGGTGGATACCAGATTAGTTCCCAGCGTTGGGCCAACCACGATTAGGGGACCCGCATCCCCTGCGGTTTCATTTGCCCCGATGAGGTCGTAGGGGAAACCGAACCTGAAGCTGGGTGCAAGGCTAAGAACAAGTTCATATCCAGCAGCAGCTACGACCGTTGGTTCCTGATCAGCACAGAATGGCGACTATGAGGGATCCCTTTATGTACCTGTAGTCGCAAGGATGAGGAGTGAAAGAATGGCGATGATGCGTTTGTCTCTGTCCCAGAGAACCACCGCACGCCAGGCACAGATAATATCACTTAGAATATACTGAACAGCCTTTAGTTGAGTCAAGCCAATGGCATGGAAAAATCGTGCAGGCGCACCATCAGGCGTGTGATAGTTGCCTCTACAGCAAAGACGACGTTGATGAGATATGTAGACCGTCTGTTGGCACCCGTGGGGTCAGGGAAGAGCTGGGGAGTCTGGTTTTGCTGAGTTTGCTGAAACCCGAGAGTGGTCTCTAGCACCAGTGCGATGATTCCTAAGACGAACATGAAAGTCGTGATTGCAAACATTGTCATTCTAGGCCGAGACGAGGTGAAACCTGGTTTGCGCCTGAAAGTCATCTACTGTAAGCGTGCGTCATCCTTCCTCCGGGAGCATAAATGAACCTCACAGGAGGATGTGGACCGAGGTAACGTAGAGCACGGTGTAGACGCCTGTGGTGAACAAAAAATGGCTTAGAAGCTGGAGCAACAACGACAAGTCTCTTGTCCCTCACCAAATACGATACCAACAAAAAGGTTGTCGTACACTGTCAATTTGTATTGATAGTAATACTCGGCAACGTCGGGAGCATCCGAGTCGCTGGACATGGAGGCGCGGAGGGTCGGGCGGAGGGCAAGTATGGGGCAAACAAAGGACATCGCTCCCCACGGATTCTTAAGGAGTATACATCTGCTGTCGCCTGATGCTCAGAGCGAGGACCGCCGACTGTATGTCAGTTATGTGGGGTGCCGGAGGGGGCACTGCTGCACGAAAGGGACAGGCCGTTGAGGGAAGCTAACAGTCTCAAATGGTCCAAAGGGCGTGAGACAGATCAAAGAAAATGACCATCTCCTATGGTACCAATACTGTTAGTGGCAAAGGCACGTTGTGGTTGTCACTTTTGGCAACCTGGGCCGGAGTCATCGGAGAAGATGTGCACTGGCTGGCACCACCGTGACATCTGTCTCATCAGACCGAGGCGTTTATGTGGCCTAAAAATTTGCTCCTGCTTCCTAGGGATTCCTGTCAAAATATACGAAATACAGTTGTCGGCTTCAGAGCATCAGAGAGATCAGAATCATCAGAGATGGCGTGCGAATGCGATGACTCATCGATATTGGCGCGAAACTCCGACTGATGGACTGATGGACAGATGGTAAGTCAACCCATTAGATCATTAGAACTTGAGTCATATCAAAACTAACGAAGCCATCATCACTGGAACTAAGTATCATAACGGTCACTGTTATTATGAAAATGGTTAATTGTTTGCTTGATTGTTTGTATTGGTCTCACTGGCAGTCTTGGTCTCTGTAGACCCTTGATCGCAAGATCAAACTTGAGCTTGAGCGCTTGGGCCCCGAACCATCCATAAGAAGTCAGTCAAGAAAGCTGCCAGGCAGCACTGCCGCAGCAGCCTACGGTCTCACGCAAGGTGCAGTGGCCCATTCCCAGCACTGTCACAATGGTGATGCAGTGATGCGTCTAGTTTGTATCCGTGAATCAAACACTAGCACTGTTGACTCGATAAACTGGCGCAGTTCATGATCTCGCCCGGGTGACGCACAGCCAGGGCTTCTGTTTCCACGCCGACGACTGGACGTTCGTGGTGTCGCTCTACCATCAAGAGCATTGTCTGTTCTACTTGCACAAGCAGCTTGCGAGCCGCACCAGCAAACGCCGATCTCCGCACTATTAACACTGCCTGAATTACCTCTGTCAGTAGGCACTGTGCCATCTCGACCTCACGTTCAAGCTAGAAGACCCGCAACACGCTACTTAGAGGTGGGCACAGGTCGGCGGACAGATACATACGTGCCGCGATCTCGAACCAGCAGGGTACAATGCGAGGGACTGCCAGTGGCTAGATTAAATATTATTTTCTGAAGGGGATCCGGCTGTTCAGTGAGTCCCTTTGCGGTCACATAATCGGGCGACCTCTGAAAATCTGAATCTCGGTCCGAGTCCTGTGTTCCACTTGCGACACCCAGCCTCGAGTTTGACCGAACCATCACATCGTGTTATCATCCGATCTGTGCAATTAGGCGCTTTCCCCCTCGTGCTTCTTTAAGATCGTTCCGTGACTGCGGCGTTAGAGGGTTCGTGTGATCTATTTCTATAATTTGGCACCATATTGTCCAATTTGGGTGGATCAAGCACATCCATCGAATACATCGCCTTCCCGTTGATGCGAATGTTGATGTGGTTGTCCCGACTCCAACAGTGTACAGTATTGAATTCTAACCTGTTTCCATTCAAGTATCAATGGCTTCCACTCCGGTACAGCATGCAGATTCCACAAAGCTCGGAGGTCCGTGCGCCATCTCATGGTGGATCTCCTAGGACGCTGGTATGGCTTGACATACACACACACACCCACTAACTCCGCGCGGGTCTGGTGACCTCGGCCAACCCTCTTCTCTATATGCTGTTCGTCTCGAAAACTGTTCACTTAGCTGTTCACATGTTCACATATTGCCCCCCTCTCCCTAAGTGGCGTAGTAGCTACCGAGCCCTGCCCAGGGATAAGTCTGAGGACGACCTCAATGATAAAAAGCGCTAGGATCCCAGTACGATCTTTGTGACGCATCCTGTCCTCACAGTCGTCCTAAGATATGGGACCAAATCGCAGGCTCCTACGTTTCGGAGGCGTCATCATCGTGCCTCACACGGGTATGGAGATGCTTGGGCTAGCGCTACGCCCGGTCTGTGGACCCTCGTAATAGATGCCAGGGTCAACATGCGGAGGCTCTTGCAGAGGAGCCCAGTCGCATTGATACTGTAAGGCCGGTGCATTGCGCCAAAGTACAGTACGGCGGTGCGGTGCTCCACACACGCGCCGGTACGTAACACGCGTTCCTGATGGCTGTCCGCAAGGCGCACGCAAGGTGGATGGCTGGGTATTTGGCTGGCTAGATGTGACGAACACAAGACAGAAGTCAATTGGTGTGTGAATGACCCCGCAGTTATTCAACCTCACGGGTATTGCAGCACCAGAAAATCTGACACCACGGGACCACGATCAGCTCGTAACTTAGCTCAGTCAGTTTTACGTGTCACTACGAAGCTAGAGCCGGAAAACCAAATTTGGGTATAGTACATGCCAACACTTCAAAATAGTAAATAGACGTAGTGTACAGTAAGCGATGACGGAGGCTGAATTCAAGGTCAGTCCATGGGAATGATGCGAAGAGTAGGAGATTGTCAGTGTGGGGGGAGTAAGTACCGCTCTTAACATATAGCTGGGCTTTCGTGAGTCTACAGAGAACTAGAGTCAATGTAGTTAATGTAATTTCGTACACGCGAACACCAGTAAAGAGGTATTACAGATATATTTCCAAGTCGAACGCGACCTGGAATACGGCATAATTCAACAGGACGACGACGGCAAATTACTTACAAAAGGTCACAGGTCCTTGTCCTCAGAGGTCTTCATAACACCATAGATGGCGCTCGCTTATGGGGGTCGTTCGTATTCTCCTGACAAATCGTGTATACGTATGGTGGCATGTCGCCAACTCTGGGCGGTCGGAGTGCCTGCACCCTCGCGAACTGCATCCCGGTTGAGTGGATCGAGTAGTATTCCACCGGGCTCTTTTGCATGGCGACGAGGATGATTATGAGCGTCGGATATAAACCCTGTGCTGAGTCGGCATTTCGTGTTCAAGAGGATGTGCATAAGGCGAACTCACTGAGACAAACAATAAGACACCATCCATGATAGCGAAGCCTGGCGGCGGTATCAAGTCGAACGCAGAGATCAAATATACAATCTGGAATGGCACAGTGAGCCCTTCTGCGAAGATTTCGGAAGTAGGACATACCCAAAGGCAGCAATAAATAAAACCGGACTCAACGAGCAGAGCGAACACCCTCCCGACCCTCATTGATCCACTTGCTTCGCCCAAATGTTTCTTGACAGAGACGCGGTGTTGCCTACACCGGCGACATGGTCAGAGATGGCCGTCGGTAGCCGGACGCGAGACAAACGCACCAAGCCTTCCAGGCGATCAATCCGGTGGAGACCAGATTGGTTGCCAGTGTTGGGCCAACCATGATTAGGGGTCCCTGGTTGCTTTGAAAACTAACTTGGTTGGAGGGGGGCCCGAGGCCGAGACCAAGTTCACACCCAGCAGCAGCTACGAGCATTGGTTCCTGATGAGCCCAGAATGACGACTAAACGGGAACCGATTAATGTACCTGTTGTCCCAAGGATGAGAAACAAAAGAATGGCTATGACGCGCTTATCTCTGTTCCAGAGAACCACTGCGCGCCAGGCACAGACAATATCGCTTAGGATATACTGAACAGCGTTTAGTTGAGACAAGCAGATGGCATCGAGGCATCCTGCAGGCGCACCATCAGGCGTGCAATCGTCCCCTCTACCATAAAGACGACAAAGAGGCGATAGAAAGACCATGTATTGGCCGTGTCGAAGTTGCCAAGGAAGAACTGCATTTCCTGAAACCCGAGAGCGGTCCTGAGCACCAGTGCGACAATTGCCAAGGCGAACATGAATGTTGTAATTCCGAACATGACCATTCTAGGCCGAGAGGAAGTGAAACCTGGTTTGGCCCTGAGGAAGTCACCTACTGTAAGCACATCACCCTTCAAGAGCACAAATGAACCTCACAGGACGTGGACCGAGGTAACGTAGAGTACGATATAGACACCTGGGATACAGAGCACAATGGCTCAGAAACTGGAGTAGTGACGGCGAGTCTCTTGTCCCTCACCATATACGATACCGACAAAAAGGTTGTCGTAGACTGTCAGTTTGTATTGATAGTAATACGTGGCAACGTCAGGAGCATCGAAGCCAGAGGACATGGTGGCGAAATGGAGTGGCAAAGAGCCCTGGCAGATCAGAGGGTGGGGCCAAGGACTCGGCCAAGGACTCGGATGGGGTGAACAAAACCCATTGTTCCCCGCAGATTCTTAAATAGTACGAAATGTGATCGGAAATTGAGGGAATTAAAGCCAACACGCTCAAAGAAGAGACTGGGATGTTTACGGTGCCTGGCGGCCCTGGCAACTCACACCAGCTCGTAAGGAATTCCTGTGCAATAAATGGAGACGAGATACTCTCCTGTAGTCATCCGAAAGACAGCGTGCGAATATGCGATGACGCGTCGACGGCGTCGTTGACAGACGATCGCAGAGAAGCGCTCGACTAGGACCGTTCTTTCTTTTATTTATGAAATCCATTTGTATTCAATCGCCACCAGTAAGCCCGATTTCTCTGTACGTACAAACAACTATGGGATTACGGACGTGATACAGAGACAACTACTGAGTAATGAAAGCAAAGCCGTATGTCAAAATCAACAACTCTACTTGCAGCAGCACCATAGGAGTGAGCAAGCCATTTCGTATTTGCAGGATGACGAAGGTGCGCGAAGTATGGTGGGGACGGCGGCTAAGAAGTGTCCAGGGCACGAGTCAGCTGTCCCGGGTTGATCGGAGGTGGGCACGCGGCCCAGGGTACGACTGCTACATGGTAGGCGTGTCCAGACAGGACATCTCGACCCGAGGGGCGTTTGCAGGGATAGCCCCGAAGTAGCCCCGACTGAGCTACCTGTTTCGTGGGAAGGGTCGTCCCACCTTTCGAGTGTTCATGCATGTTCATGGGCTGCTTAGATTGCCGTCTCGTCAGAGATCTGGTGCCCAATTGTCTAGCTCGGGTACTGCCGGGCGCAGCTATCGTGTCGTCATCCCCCCGCTCGTGGGCCAAACGTAGGGGGACATAACAAGGGGCAGGTTTACTGGGGCATTACTTGCTGTACCGGGTAGAGTTAAAGATCGAGTCAGACCTCGTTGTACCAGGGGGAGAAAAAGACGGGGGGGATGTCGCGTCAAGGTCGACGACGGTGAGAAACGTGCAGGAGCTGTCAAGGCAACTTGCGTGCTCGAGAGTGTGCTCGTATCGTGGCTGCATCGTTATGATGGTGTTCCCATAGCCAGTAACGGCTGTGGCCCCCAGGCCTCTCAACCAGAGCGCGAGCATAAGGGATATGATGGTGGTATTGGAATCCTGGAATTGGCCCCCCAAAAGTATCGTAACTCTCACAGATCCAGTCTTAGTTTTCAAACTTCATACAGTACTAGTACGGTCATGGTTCTATTCTATTCGCTTTCCACTCAAATGGTACGCACTCCTGTCCTGATAATACCCACCCAGTTGTCATAACTTGAACTACTAAATTAGTACTAATAGGACAGAAACATTATTACGCTTCAGGTTCGTCATTACCGCGACTTGCACGGTCCTCGACATTGTCCTCCTTCTCTCCTTGCGACCACTACCGTGACACTCGGCCCATCTACCCCTCCCACGACTGGAATCCTTGACTTCGACATGTTGTACTGCAACGGAACCAAGACGAATTCCCAGTTCTCCCTGATCCACTGGCGAAGTCTGCCTCGTAAGTGTCCGCTGCAGAACACAACAAGGTCTATCCGGAATGGCCAGGGTAGTTTATGTCGGGGGCATATCACGCGTTCCTGCTTGCTTGCACTCAAGCGCGCAAGGAGGACCGTCGGGCAACGTGATGAGCGCGTAGGAGAAGCTGATTCGTGCGTGGATGATCTCAACATGTGCGGCCCCGCGGCCATTACCAGGACTTGACTCGGTGCTACACCAGACGACCTGACGTTAATATTACAGGGGTACGATCGGCTCGTAGACCGGTCTGTTTTATGCCCGTTATTCCGAAGCTAGAGCCAGAGAGCCAAAGTATGTGTCAAAACTTCAGATTAAGCAAATAGATTTGCCTGCCCGTACAGTAACAAAGAAAGGGTGTTTGGAACTGATTTCGAGGCTGGTCCGTGAGAATAATGCGAAGAGTGAGCAACTGTCAGTATGGAGTAGATATAGCCGGGCATTTGTGAGTCTACAAAGTACTAAAGTCAATGTAGTCGGTGTCTTGGTCGGTGTGCTTTTCATACACGCTAACACCAGTAAAGACGAAGTATTCTGTTACCCGCGAATATGGCATACCTCAACAGAACGATGATGACAATTTACAGGCTCCTTTCCTCATCAGAGGTCCTCATAACAGATGGAACTTGCTTATCGGAGTTGCCTGCGTTCTCGCGAAAAGTCTTGTACACATATAGTGGCACGTCGTCGCTAGCCATGGGCGGTGCGAGTACCGGTCCCCTCGCGAACTGCATTGGAGTCGAGTAGGTCGAGTAGTGTTCGACCGGGCTCTTCTGCATGGCAACGAAGATGATTATGAGCGTCGGATACAGACCCTTTGTTAGGTTGGTATTCAGTGCCCAAGAAAATGTGGAACAGGAACGCGTGTGCCACAGAACTCACTGAGATGAACACTAAGATGTCATCCATGATGATAAAGCCCGGCGGCGGTATCATGTCGAGCGCAGATATCAAATATACAATCTGACATAGCGCAGTGAGCCCTTCTGCGAACATAGACACTTTCGGGAGTAGGACATACCCAAAGGCAGCAATAAAGAAAACCGGACTCGATGAGAAGAGCGAACACCCTGTCAACCCTCATAGATCCAGTTCCTTCGCCCAAATGATTCCTGATTGAGACGCGGTGTTGCCTACACCGGCGACATGGTCAGAGATGGCCGTCGGGGGTCGGACGCGAGACAAACGTACCAAGCCTTCCAGGCGATCAATCCGGTGGAGACCAGATTGGTTGCCAGTGTTGCGCCAACCATGATTAGGGGTCCGTTGCTCTGAAAACTGGCTGGGCCGGAGGGGGGTACAAGGTTGAGACCAAGTTCACATCCAGCAGCAGCTAGTGTTGGTTCCCGATGAGCCCAGAATGACGACTATGAGAGATCAGTCATATGTACCTGTTGTCCCAAGGATGAGGAACAGAAGTATGGCGATGACGCGTTTGTCTCTGTTCCAGAGAACCACCGCACGCCAGGCGCAGACAATATCACTTAGGATATACTGAACGGCGTTTAGTTGAGTCAAGCAGAGGGTATGGAAGTATCTTGCGGGCGCACCATCAGGCGTGCAATCGTTCCCTCTACCAACAAGACGACAAAGATGCGACCGAAAGACCATGTATTGGCAGATGTTGTGCCGAGGAAATACTGAATATCTTGAAATTCGAGAACATTCCTCAATACCAGTGTGATGACTCCCAAGGCGAACATAAAAGTGGTGATTCCAAGCATGAACATCCTGGGCCGAGACGAAGTAAAATCTGGTTTGCTCCTCAAGAAGCCATAAGCATGATCGTCCTCCCAGAGCACAAAAGAACCTTACAGGAGGACGTGGACCGAGGCAATGTAGAGTACGATATAGACGCCTGTGATGCACGGCACAATGGCTCAGAAACCGGAGTAGCAACGGCGGTCTGTTGTCCCTCACCATATACAATACCGACAAAAAGATTGTCGTACACTGCCTGTTTGTATTCATCATCATAAAGGACAACGTTGATTTGAATGTTGGGAGCAATGTTGTTGGACATAACGGCAAAATGGCGTGGCAGAGGGCAGGTTAGAGCGTGAGGCCAGGTATGGGGCAAACAAAGCAAATTGCTCCCCCGGATCCTTTGCGCTGGAGGGTTCTTAAGTGGTAGACACTTGCTGTAGCCGCTGTCAGAGCGACCGTCAACTACAGTATATTTCAATTGTGTGGGGCATCGGAGCAGCGCCGTCCGAAAGGGCCATATCGTGGATCAGAAGTTGACGAAAGCCAACTGAAATATTAATG
Source organism: Lactarius deliciosus (assembly GCA_021525775.1). NCBI lineage: Eukaryota > Fungi > Basidiomycota > Agaricomycetes > Russulales > Russulaceae > Lactarius > Lactarius deliciosus. The sequence continues at coordinate 467,906 of JAKELK010000041.1, read as the reverse complement.
AGACATCACATGCATTGCATCTGTCCCATCATTTTACGTTTCCTCGTAACTCGCACGAGCAAGCGCACGAGCTCCTTAAAATGAATTTCTCACAGTACAGAAATGACAGACGAGAAAGTCATCGAGACGACGTGCGGGATGAGTCGTCATTGACAGTAGAAGAATCGCAGAGTAGCGCCTGTGACTTGCTTTCAAGCTTTCATTTTTTACATTCTACTTGCATTCTGGCTTAGTAATGCGGTCCAATCGATGTACGTACAAACAACTGCAATAACATGGGCGTGATACCGAGACAACAACCCGTAATTCCTACAGTACTGGGCTACAACACGGCAGTTACAGTTATGAGTGAGTTCCCCTGCGAAGCCGAGCACCTCGTATACCAAAACCAACAAACCCGCAGTAGCACCACAAGAGTGGGCAAGCCGTTTCGTATGCAGGGTAGCCACCTGGCTCCAAATAAACGGAGGTTCGTGAACTGTGGTAGCGACGGCGGCTAAGAAGTGTCTAAGGCACGGGTTGGCTGTCTCGGGTTGATCGGAGGTGGGGCACGAGGCCTGGTACCGTACTGTAATCACCACACGACGGCAGCATGGTGGGTGTCTCCGGACAAGGCGCTTCGCCCTAAGGGGGGTTTAGGGTGTTTGCAAGGATACCATAACGGTAGCCCCGACTGAGCTACCTGTTCCACGGGGAGGGTCATGGACGCCCTGCGAGAGTACATGCAAGGCAAGGTACATGAGCTGTCCGGCTCGCCGGTCCGGTCCCATCAGAGGTCTCAGGGCGGTGCAGGTGTCCTGAGACACAGCCTTCCTTGAGGCACACTGCTATTTGTCGTGATCCTCCCGCTCGGAGGCCAGACGTAGGGGTGGCTTGCTGTACTGGGAAAAGGCGAGGATTGAGTCGGACCCCCTGCTGTACTAGGGGGAGAAGAGGGGGGATATCTGTCGTCAAAGTCGACGATGGTGAGGACCGTGTAGGAGCTGTCAAGGCAACCTGCCTGCCTGAGGCTGTATGGTGTCCCGATACCCAGCGATAGTTATTTCCCCCAGGAGAAGCGCCTTCAACCAGAGCACGAGACCCCAGGAAGATGGTGGAACGAGTTCAAGGAGGGTGCCTAACTAATGCTTTCTAGGGCTGCTAGTGACGTCCCATCTTCCTTATGGGCGACCTTGGTTCGATGGGCAGATGGAAAGGTGGCCGGTCTCTGCCAGAGTGACGATGGAGCACTGGCAAAGAGCGGCGTAGTCTTTGAGTGAACGGTCGAGGCAGCACGTGCTCGTATCCTCTCTTTACCCTCCATCCTCTCGAGCTCTCGACTGGTTCAAGGAACCGGAACACTTTTATTTCACCCGCCCGCCATGCCCAGTAATTGCCAAGGGCTCAGTGATGAGGCTCCCCGTATTCCGACCCTCATCAGCTCGCTCCCGGGCCCACCACCCGTCGCGACCTCGCCTCGGAAACGAGAACCCTTCATCCCCGATCGAGAAGGACTTCGTGCTTCAGCCCAATCTCTGTGTAGTCTGCCAGCTTAGTTGCTTCCTCGCTACTGCCTCACATGCGCCGTCCTCCTTCCCTTCCGGCGCCACACTGAACCCAAACGGATAGCAAGGCAGTGACTCACAGAGACAACTTGAAGCTCGAGGCTCGAAGATTGAAATCCTATCAAAACCGACGAAGCACTCAACACCCGTCTGAAGCGGTTTCAAGTGCAACCCCGGCGGAACTTGAGCTTGAAGATCGCAGTCGTATCAAAACTATAGAGCCTTCACTAGCACCGGATTGATCTCGCCCTCAGTTCAGGTCCGCGCGTTGGACTATGGGATGGAGAACTGCGGCCTAGACGGGTCACCGGCAAAGACGCCAAAGACTGCTTGGGCCTTCTCCACTTGCTCTTCCTCATCTCCAAAGAACTTGAGCGCGCTGGAACACACCACGCGCCTTGTCGACCTTGCTGCGTTCCTCCTCGAATTTGCCTCATTTGACCCAAACTCGTGGTTCGGGTCGAACGGCAATCCAACACCCGTAAATAGCACTGGCACGGTCAACTTCGTTATAACGGATCTCGAGTTTAATGTAGGCCTGCCACGTCTTGTCATCAGGGTCCCACGACATTCTGTAATGCGGGTCAGAGGCTATGGAGAGTGGTCGCCAAGGCCGACTTGGGGAGGCTCTCATACAGGACCCTCCCGCGCCGCATTGACAAAGTTAGCTCGTTCACGCCAAGGTAAAATACGACAGAGCAGCTTCCGAGCTTCAGATGCGAATTGGGGACGTATCACACGTTCCTACTGGCTTGCCCTCAAGGCGCGCGAGGGGGATTGTCAAGCAGACGTGACGAGAACAATGGAGGAGCCGATGCGTGCGTGGATGATCTCACTGTTATCAAGCATATGCAGCTTCGTGGCTATTACCAGGACTTTTACTTGGTGCGGCACCAGACGATCTGAAGTAACAGGAGCAGGATCAACTCATAGTTCGGCCTGTTACGTGCTTGGTTTTCCGAAATTTGAGCCGGAGAGCCAAATTTGTGCACCGTAAGTTACATGCCAAAATTTCAAATTAGGAAATCGATGTGCTTTGTTTTGCCCGCCCGAGTACAATACAGTAAGCAAAGGTATTTGGGCGGTGCTGGTGCAAAGTGGACCGGACCAGTCTGTGGGAATGATGCGGAAAGTAAGCGATTGTCAGTGTGGGAGAGAACAAGGATCGTTTCTTGACATCCAGCTGGGCTTTGATATATAAAGGACTGAGTCAATGTAGTCGACGTGCTTTTCATATACGCTAGAAGGCATCACACACTACAAAGTCGGACGCTACCTGCGAATACGACAGGATGACGACGACATTTTACTGACCAAAGGTCACTGGCGCATTTCCTCCTGGAGTCTTCATAAGGACCTCGGACGGAACTTGCTTATCGGAGTCGTTCGCGTTCTCGCGACAAATCGTGTACACGTATGGTGACATGTCCCCAGCCCTGGGCGGTGCGAGTGCCGGCCCCCTCGCGAACTGCATTCCGGTCGAATAGGTTGAGTAGTATTTGACAGGACTCCTCTGCATGGCGACGAGGATGATTATGAGCGTCGGATATAAGCCCTGTGTCGGGACTATTTTAGTGCCAAGAATGTATATAAGGAACACATGTGCCGCAGAACTCACTGAGACAAACAATAAGACATTGTTCATGACAGAGAAGCCTGGGTTAGGCATCACATTGAACGCCGAGATCAAATATACAACCTGAAATAGCGCAGTGAGCCCTTCTGCGAGCATAGACGCTTATGGACATACCCAAAGGCAGCAATAAATAAAACCGGACTCAATAAGCAGAGCGAACACCCTGTCGACCCTCACAGATCCAGTTCCTTCGCCCAAATGTTTCCTGACTGAGACGCGGTGCTGCCTACACCAGCGGTATGGTCAGATATGGTCGCCAGGGGTCGAATCCAAGACGAGCACACCAAGCTTTCCAAGCGATCAACCCGGTGGAGATCAGATTGGTTGCCAGTGATGGGCCGACCATGATTAGGGGACCAGAATTCGCAGTGATTGGAATAATGTTATAGGGTGGTTTGAAGATGGGTATGACGCTGAGACCAAGTTCACATCCAGCAGCAGCTACGAGCGTTGGTCCTGATGAGCAAACGACGACGACTAGGAGGGATCCCTTGTACGTGCCTGTAGTTCCAAGGATGAAGAGTAGAAGAATGGCGATGACGCGTTTGTCTCTGTTCCAGAGAACTACCGCACGCCAGGCACAGACAATATCGCTTAGAATATACTGAACAGTCGTTAGTTGAGTCAAGCAGACGACGAGGAAGTATCGTACGTGCGCACCATTAGGCGTCTAAAAGTTTCCACCACAACGAAGACGGCGCTGATGCGACTGAAAGGCCATACACTAGTATCCGTGAAGTCGAGTAACGACTTCATTTGCTGAAATCCGAAAGCTGTCTCTAGTACCAGTGCGACGATTGCCAGGGCAAACATGAAAGTTGTGATTCCAAACATGAACATTCTAGGCCGAGACGAAGTGAAACCCGGTGTGCTCCTGAAAGTGATCTACTGTCAGCGTGCATCATTTTTCTTTCGAAAGTATAAATGAACCTCACAAGAGGACATGGAGCGAGGCAACGTAGAGTACGATATAGATACCTGAGGTGGAGAGAGCAATGGCTGAGAAACTGGAGTAGCTAACTTACGACTAGTCTGTTGTCCCTTACCATATACGATACCAACAAAAAGGTTGTCGTAAACGGTCAGTTTGTATTGACTGTAGTAGAAAACGGGATCAAAAAATTCGGAACCATCGCTGGACATGACGGCGAAATGGAGAGGCGGAGAGCAGATCAAAGGGTGAGGCCAGGTTTGGAGAAAACGAGGCTCATTGCTCCCTGCGGATTTTTACGTAGTAGATGTTTGCTATAGACGCTGTCAGAGCAACCATCGACTATACTATAGGTCAGTTGTGTACCAATTAAAGGTGGCAGCGCCAGCGCCGTGCGAAATGGCCATAGTAGATCAGAAGTCGAGGGAAGTCAACAGGCTCAAATACAGTAGTCAAATAGTCCAAATGCATCGTGTCTGTCACATCATTTTGGGTTGCTCCACAACGCGCACCTGATGACAGTCCGGGACCGGATACATCGGAGAGACGGCGCGAACGCAATGACTCGTAGAAAAGCGCTCAAATCGGGCTTTTTCTTTTTCTTTTTGAAATCGATTTATATTCTGATAGGCCATGAACGTGCATGAACCCTGACTAGGCCTGACTGATCGCCGCCAGCCGCCCGGTCGCACTGTATGAACTACAAACAACTACGATGCATACGGAGATGATACCGAAGGGAGTCAAGAGACAACGTACCGTAACTCCTATGGCATTGGGCCTGCTACATAAGGATTACGAGGCTCACCTGCGGGGCCAGGGACTCGGATGCCAAACCGACAACACGCAGCAGCGCCACAAGAGTGAGCAAGCTGCCAGATGGACTGAACACGGCAAAGGCAACGACAAAAAAACGTGAGGATAAAGGTGATGGACCGTTGCAGACCTCCATAGCAGTCGGTCAATGCAAAAACAGAAAGGTAAACCGGCATCGTCGACACCGAGAGGTTTGAACGCAGAGTGGGGACGCTTGGCGCCAAATAAACGAAGATGAGTATACCGTAGTGGGGAGGGCGTCTAAGAAGTGTCCTGCAGAGCACAGGTCAGCCGTCCCGGGACAATCAGAGGTGGACGAGGCCCAGTGTAATCACCGCACGACGGCTGCACGGTAGGCATGTCCGGACAGGGCATTTGCAGGGATAGCTCCAAAGTAACCCCGACTGAGCTACCTGTTCCGTGGGAGGGGTTTCCCCACCTTTCGAGTGTTCATACACGCCCATGTGTTTGGCTTGCCGGTCTCGTCAGAGATCTGGTGCCCAGTCGTCCAGCGCGGGTACTGCCAGGCACCGCTATCTTGTCGTGATCCTGCCGCTCGGAGGCCAAACGCAGGGGTACATAACAAGGAATGAGTTTACTGGGCACTGTTTGCTGTACCGGGCAGAGTTGAAGATTGAGTCAGACCCCCCGTTGTACTCAGGGGAGACGCAGAGAGGGGGGATAATGTCTGTCGTCAACGTTGACGACGATGAGGGCCGTGCAGGAGCTGTCAAGGAAAACTGCGTACCCGAGAGTGTGCCCAGTGACCGGCTCCATGATGTCCCCATAGCTGGTAATACCCTAAGGGGAGAAACCAGAGCGCGAGCTCTAACTTAGGGACGGTGGTGGTACGATTAAAAATTGAGAGCACTTACATAATCACTGGAATTGGCTACCAAAAAGTACTTTGTACTCACGATGGTCTGGACTCTGGAGTACGGTTCTTCTATTTTATTCGCTTTCGTATGACACGCACTCTTGTCCTGATAGCACCCACCCAGCTATCTAAGGAAATAAGAGAAACGTTAATACACTTCGTCATCGTCGCAGCTTGCACGGTTCTCGACCAAGTTCTCAAAAGTTCCAAGTTCTCGTCGGCGTCCGTCTACCCCACCGATTTTACGAAGCTGGAATCATTAATTTTGACTTGTTGCACGGCAATGGAACCAAGGAGAATTCCCGGTTTCCCCCGATCCACTGGCAAGGTCTACCTATCCGTGTGCAATAAGCAAAGAAAAAAGATGTATCGGCGAACTGAATTCGAGGCGGGTCCATGGGAATGACGTGAAAAGTAAGCAACTGTCAGTGTGTGAGAGAGTAAGTACAGATCTAGCCAGGTTTTGTGAGTCTATAAAGACTAGTAGAGTCAATGTAGTTGAGGTGTTTTTCATATACGCGAACACCAATAAAGAGGGAGTGCAGAAATATTCCGTTACCTGCGAATACGACATACTTAAACAGAACGATGACGACACTTTACTCACCAAAGATCACAGGCTCATTTACTCACAGGTCTTCATAAGATCGTAGATGGAACTTGTTTATCAGAGTCGTTCGCATGCTCGCGGCAAATCGTGTACATGTGTGGTGGCGTATCGCTAGCCTGAGCTCTGGTCGGTCCGAGTGCTGGCCGAATCGCGAACTGCATTCGGGTCGAGTGGGTCGAGTAGTATTCAACCGGGCTCTTCTGCATGGCAACGAGGATGATTATGAGCGTCGGATATAAACCCTGTGTTGAGTCGGTATTCGGTACCCAAGGGAGTGTGCATAAGGAACACATGTGTCACAAAAACTCACTGAGACAAACAATAGGACGTCGTCCATGACATTGAAGCCTGGCGCTGGTATCATGCCGAACGCCGAGATCAAATATACAATCTGGAATAGCATAGTGAGCCCTCCCGCAAGCATAGACGCTTCTGGAGGACGCACCCAAGGGCAGCAATAAATAAAACCCGATTCGATGAGTAGAGCGAAGACCCTCTCGACCCTCACAGACCCACTTCCTTCACCCAAATGTTTCCTGACCGAGACGCGGTGTTGCCTACATAGCGACATGGTCAGAGATTGTCCTCAGAGGTAGGACACGAGGAGATGCACCAAGCCTTCCAAGCGATCAACCCTGTGGAGACCACATTGGTTCCCAGTGTCGGGCCAACCATAATCAGGGGTCCAAAGTTGCTTTGAAAACGGGTTCGGCCGGACGGGGGTAAGTAGTCGAGACCAAGTTCACACCCAGCAGCTGCTGTGAGCGTTGGTATGAGCACAAAACGACGATTACGAGGGAACCCCTCTATATACCTGTGGTCCCAAGGATGAGGAGCAGAAGAATAGCGATGACGCGTTTGTCTCTGTTCCAGAGAACCACCGCGCGCCAGGCACAGATAATATCGCTGAGAATATACTGAACAACCCTCAGTTGATTCAAGGAAGCATGAAGTACTTTGCAGGCGCACCATCAGGCGTGCAATAGTTGCCTCTACCATATAGGCGACAAAGATGCGATCTAAAGTCCATACATTTCCAGAGAGGTTGAGGAATATCCGCATTAGCTGAAACCTGAGAGCGGTCCTTAGCACTAGTGCGATGATTGCCAAGGCGAACATGAAGGTCGTGATTCCAAACATGAACATTCTAGGCCGAGAGGATGCGAAACCCGGTGTGCTCCTGAAAGTCATCTACTGTCAGCGTGCATTTCCCTTCCTTCGAGAGCACAAGTGAACCTCACAGGAGGATGTGGACCGAGGCAATGTAGAGTACGATATAGACGCCTGTGGTGCAGAGAACAATCGTCATGGCTGAGAAATTGGAATGCCACGGCGAGTCTCTTGCCCCTCACCATATACGGTACCAACAAAAAGGTTGTCATACACGGTCAGTTTGTACTGACTGTAGTAAAACGGATCTAAAAACTCGGAATCATCGCTGGACATGACTGCGAAACGGAGTGGTTGAGGGCTGATCAAAGCCCAAGTACGGGGCAAATACAGCTCATTGCCAGTGCTCTCTGCGGATTCTTAAATACTCTGAATCATTTGCCTTAGCCGCTGTCAGAGCAACCGTCGACTATAGGTCAAGGCACCGGGCAGCGTTAGGAAAGGGGCATATCGTAGATCAGAAGTTGACGGAAGCCAACACTGGCAGGCTCAACTGAAATAGCTCAGTCCAAATGACATCGGACATCACATGCACCGCGTCTGTCGCATGTTTACGTTGCCTTGCTCCTCGCAACAGCTGGTCCAGCCCCTTAGGAACTCCTGTACGGTAATCAATGACGGACCAGATACATCGGAGAGACGGCGTTCGACTGCAGTGACTCATTGTTGACATTATATCCAACCCAAATCGGACTTTTTCTTTTTCTTTTCTTTTTGAAATCCATTTATATTCTGATAGGCCATGGACCTGACCGATCTCCACCAGCCGCCCGATCGCTCTGTATGTATGATTCTGTAACTTACATTCGGAGATGGTACCGGAAAGTCAAGAGACAGCATCCCGTAACTCCCACAGCGCTGGGCCTGCAACTGCATTGGAATTATGACAGAGCTCACCTGCGGGGTCGGGACCTCGGATGCCAAAACCAAAGAACGAGCAGCAAGCGTCACATGAGTGTGCAAGCTGTCAGCACAAATAGAGTGAACAAAAGCAACCTGACAAATAACTTACGCGGAACAAGATGCAGAGTGGGGGGCTCCTTGGCGCCAAATAAACGAAATTGGGTCAAGTGTAGTGGGGAGGGCGTCTAAGAAGTGTCCAGGGCACGGATCAGCTGTCCCAGGTTGATCGGAGGTGGGCACAAGGCCCATGGTAATCGCCGCACGACGGAAGCATGGTGGGCATGTCTCGACAGGGTAGTCATGCGTTTACAGGCATAATCCAGTAGCTCCGAGGAGGCTACCTGCTCCGCGGGAAGGGTCGTTTCAAGTGTTCATGGGCTGTTTAGTTCGCCGCTCTCGTAGAGATCTGGTGCCCAATCGTCCAGCGGGGCGGGTACCGCCGTGCACCGCCATTTTGTCGGGATCCTCCCTCTCGGAGGCCAAACGTAGGAGGAACACGACAAGGGGAAAATATACTGTGCCACTACTTGCTGTACCTGGCAGAATGAGGATTGAGTCGAACCCACCGTTGTACTAGGGGGAGAAGTAGAGAGTGGGAGGACATCGGTCGTCAAAATTGGCGACAATGAACAGTCAGCAAAATGAGATCGGGCGAGTGCAACGTACCCTCTTCGACGATTGGCAGGACGTTGTCATCCATGAGGATGGCGTCCGCAGCTTCTTTTCGCAACGTCCATCCTACTCTTGCACATCGACGCGCCGATGTGTATCGCCCATCAGAAACGCTCCCGCGCCCCCAAGCGACTGACAGCGCCGCCCCTCCACGTCGCCCGTGATTACCGCGACCTGCACGCCTCCGCTCTGCAGGGGCACCATGGCGTCTGCGACGCTACGTAGCGGGTCGAGCATCACGACGACCACCACAAACACCAGGTGCGCCTTCTCCTTCTCCTTTTCCTCGAACCCGAGCCCACTGTTGCTACTTCTGCTCAGGGGCGTCACGCGCGGAGGGAGACGGCACGCAGGACTGTGCAGGGGAGTTCTGTGCGGAGGTGGATAGCTCGACACTGCCGTAGCGGTATGGTGTCATCGCGAGCACGCGCAGCTCACACGCAGCCGCGACTTGAGCCTTGCTGGCGATAACGGAGCGCATGTTTGTACCGATGGCGGGCGTCGAGTCCTCGGCGATGGAATAGGACTTGCACGGCGAGAGGAGCGCGTTGACGCTGCCTTTGATCTAGTACACTTCGCGCGCCGTGCTGCTGAGCCGCGAGGCGCTAATATTCCGTACCAGAGACGACCAAGCTCTTCGAATCTGAGCTGAATGGGCGTTCAAAGACGCGGGTGAAGGTCTATAGGGGAGGCAAATGAGGGAAGACGTGACGTAGTAGTGTTTTGGTTTTTGGAGCGGAGACCTGGAATGTTGAGATGCCGACGCTGCCAAGTGGATTAACTGTTCCATAACCCGACTTTTGCAACAAAACCAATTTCTCAAAAAGTTCTCCTCTAGGCACTTAATTATAAATCACGCTCATAAATTTAATGAGTCCCCACCGTGTGTCTATTGAACGTGCCTATAGTTCTGGATCTTGCTGTAGAGTACTGGATCAAATTTGAGCCTTGTTAATACAGCATCAGTTGTGACGCATCGTGAACGCAAATTCAACGCATGCCAGAATCAATGCCCAATTGACAATCAAATTACGGTAATATGGTACGTCAAAACCCAGCGAGCCTTTCCTGGGATCCTAGAACGTTCAGAGCCATCTATGAAATGTTGGTCAAGCCTTGGGTCAAGCAAGCCATTGACAGATAGACGTATACACGTTCTACCGAAAGCTGGCCGCCCCGTCAAATGCGTCTTGCGGGTATCTTGATATCAGCAATCTGTGAATGTTGAGAGTCGGCATTAGCCCTCAAATTCCTCGTAAGCACTCCTACTTCGGTCCACTAGTGCAGTTCATGATCGTGTCAAACGATGCACAGCCTGAATTCCTGTCTCTACACCGCCGTTCCCGAGGCCAGGCCGACACCCCTTAGACTCGGACGGAACAGGTCTAGTAAGATATACTTGAGGGTTCGTGTCTCGCCTGCGCTTCTGCTATCAGACGTGCAATGATTGCCTCTACCCAAGAAGACGACATAGAGACGATCTATACCCCCAAGCGTTATGAGTAACGTTTGGATTACGTGAAACCCAAGAGTGGTTCCTAGCACCGGTGCAATGATTGCCAAGGCGAACATGAAGGTCGTGGTTCCAAACATGAACATTCTAGGTCGAGACGAAGTGAAACCCGGTATGCTCCTGAAAGTCATCTATTGTAAGCGCGCATCATCCCTCATTCAAAAGCATAAATGAACCTCACAGAGGACGTTGACCGAGGCAACGTAGAGTACGATGTAGATGTCTGCGATACAGAGCACAGTGGTTTAGAACCTAGAGTACTAGGCTAGCGACAGCGAGTTCGAGTCTGTTGTTCCTCACCATATATGATACCGGTAATAAGGTTGTCGTACACTACCTGTTTGTCTTGACCGTAATATTGGGAAACGTAGCGAGAATCGCTGTCTATGGCGGCGAAATGGGGTGGCGGAGGGCAGATCAAAGCGTGAGGCCAAGTACGGGGCAAACAATTGTTCCCCCCGTGCTTAAGTAGTGGTCATTTAATGTAGCCGCTGTCAGAGTGAGAACTACCGGCTGTATGTCAATCGTGTGGGGAACCGGAGGGGACAGCGACATGAAAAAGGGCCATATCGTAGATCAGAAGTTGAGGGGAGCCAACAGGCTCAAATAGTCAAATAGTCCAAATGACGTGAGTCATCTGTCCCGACTCTGGGATGATTGCGATGCCCTCACAATAGCTCAGAACTTGGAGTAGCAACAGCGGTCTCTTGTCCCTCACCATATACGATACCGACAAAAAGGTTGTCGTACACTGTCAGTTTGTATTGATAGAAGTACGCGGTGACGTTGGGAGCGTCGTTGGACACGGCGGCGAAACGGCGGCGAAATGGTGTAGTAGCGTAGGGCAGAGCAGAGCGTGATTGCAATGAGAATTCATCGTAGACTCTTAAGTAGATAGTAGGCAATTGCTGCAGTGTTTGTAAGAGCGGGGACTGCCAACTGTCTGTCGACTATGTAAGTAACCGGGGACGAAAGATACATAACTTAGATCGGATGTTGAGGACGTTGAGACCCGGAACGGGCCGGATCCGGAGCAGGTCCCGAGTGCATTGGTCTTGGCATTGGTTGCATCTTGGGTTGCATCGTAATTTTCTCCATCTCCCTATGACTTCGTGTCACGACAGACGAGATACACAGAACATCAGAGGAAGGTAGTGTAGAAATGCAATGACTCACTAGCACCGGTATCCACCGGTTAGTCCGTGGTAGTATTGTGGTAGTACTAGGAACTTGGTGGGGAGGCCAAGAGGGAGGCACATTGGTACAACACCCCCCTTTCCAACGCCAGTCCGGCGCCGGGCCAACAACTGTCCAACACCCGGCAGTATCGATGGCCCGACGGCCTGGGGAAGTCAACCCAACAAAGCTCGGAGATTGACATTTGAGGTAGAAGTACCGTAGAACCAATGCAGCCCTCGCCGTAATTAGCTCCGAAAGTATCGCAGAAATTGGCAGAAATATCGACCAAATTCGAACTATACTATTATTGGCACTGAAAATACTTAACTGGACTAAATGACCAATCGACAAGTGCTGATCAATGTGTCATGCTGCCATTCTGAGCACCGAACACCCCCCAGTTTGTGCGGCCCCCCGGAGCACCACAGATGCGTAACACAACTGTCGTTGTGAGTGTCTGATGGATGTCTCACCTTATTTGAAGTTTGAACGATTGAGACAGCCATCAGAACGTAGCACATGACTCATACCATTGGCACGACATAAATTTCCGCACTCCGAGTCGAAGCTGGACTCCGCACAGTCCTCCCCATTGCCGAAAATTCCTGTCTAACAGTATCATGCACTTCCTCCGTCTCTATGTCACGTCTATTGCGCTTGTGGCCTCGGCCTCAGCATTAGTGGCTGCGCCAACCTTGAAACCAACTGAGGATGAGTCCAAAGGTGTGCCTTTCTCTTGGGAAAACTTCTGGATTCTGCTTTCTCACTGGTCTTCTATGTCGTGTCTACTGCACTTGTGGCCACCTGGGCAGTAGTAGTTACGTCAACCTTGAAACCAGCTGAGGATGAGGCCAAAGGTGTGCCTATCTGCATAAAAACAAAAACAGGTGTGCCTTTCTCATGCGAAAGCTTCTAAATTCTGCTTGCTCACTGGTCTTTGTTATCTCGACGATCAGGCCTATTATGTCTGCACGAACGTCCGGGTTTTTTTAATCGAAGGTCCTTTGTCCCTATCGTTCGAGAGTAGTGCACGCATGTTGTATTCCTGGGAATGCAGGGGAGAGAACGGGTCACATCACTGGCACTGTATCCGGAGGGGCATCAGGTTTGCGAATGCTGGTCGCATTATCTGGAGTTTGGGTGTTTGTAACTGGTCGTTGGCGAGCTGACAGCACTGTCTTTGGCTGTCCATGGCGATCACAAGTTGTCAGCTTGACACTAGAACGAGAGTCTGACATTGAGACATAGATGGACCAGACCCGGGTGCGATCCAAGCCTGAGGACCCCTTCTCCATTCAATGCAACAAGAGAAAAACAATTGCTGGAATGTACATCTACCGAGTGCTTTTGTTATCTAAACGACGTAATTGTTCGCACACCTCATCATCGCAAGAACCAAAGAGCGCATATCGGTGGTTGCCCGCATAGGGTTGATTCCGGAGAAGAGAGAAGAAACCGCTTCACACGCAGTCAACATTGCACAAACCAAGCCACAGGGTGCGTCCTCGAGAAAGTCGTACATTCATCTGATTAGCTGCTCGCAGTACACTATGGATTCCGCATGACAGAAAAATATAGACTCTGCTGCAAAGGATAATCTCATCTCAGTGTTTACTTTAACGCAGCAAGCGCATCAAACTGACCAAATATTTAATTATTCTCATCGTGGGGGTCGATCTTCTGAATCTCGGCTTCCCACGATAGACGCGCACGCTTCACGGTGCGAACACACTTTTTCGCGTCCGAAGAACCCCACTCGTTCAGGAGTGTGAGTAAGAGCTGACGACGTAGATTCCAGAGTGAGCATGCGCGAAGCATCAGCTTTCTAAGATGAACAACTCACCAGCAACCCTGTCCTTCGTAGATACCCGCAATGGAACAGCAGCACCATTCCCGGCGGTGAGCACGAGTAGGATAACCAAGAGATGGATCGTGCGCATTGTGGTCCGTTCAATGCCGGTGAAAGGTAAAAGGGGAATGCGAAAAGACACGCTGAGAAGGAACAAAGGCTTTCCGAGGGACTGAGTTCGAGAAATTGCAGTAGACGAATCTTTATAGGTTTCGACCAAGGAGTAAGCCAAGCCACCCCGTTGCAGTTACTCGATGTCACCTGGATTGCTGTCGCTGCATCAGGAAATGCGTCTGCTATACATAGGCTACGTCCTCAGAGTCTCAGCCAAGTAGAATGTCTTCGCCGGGCCCAGAGACGCTCTCCAGAAGGCCCGCCGAAAGTGGGCGAAGTGACGCAGACCCGGAAAGAAGCACCTGAAAGAGGTGGGGGAGCAGAGTCCATCGCAGGATTTCACGCGTTGCTAGGCTTCGACCTGGTCTTGGCGACCAGTACCATAAAGGTGTCGTGACGTGGCCGGGGATCGTCCTTCATAAATGAAATTCGCGGAAGCGTTCCGTGCAGAGGCCATCGCTTGATGGCACCATGAGAGGGGAATCCACATTCCCAAAGCAGTCTGAACCGAGACGTACTATCCCCCCGCACGAGCGATCGAAGTCCGAAACACATCACTAGATGACCTTCTCCTCCGCGAAACACGGGGCAACGGGGCAACGTCCTTAGCTCGGCGCAGTCGGAATCTGGGATCGCTACAGAAGGCGGCTATGGAAACGATGACTGTGTCATGAGAGCATATCACGCCAGAAGCGACGGAAACAATAAATCACAGAGAATGGGACCCAGCGAAAGAGTCCCCGTTCTCTCTCCTCAAAACTCGACTTGATCACATATAGAAGCTGCCTTCTACGGTCTCGGATCCACCGGGGAAAGACAGCTCTCCTCCCTATGAGTGAATTTGTCGTCACTCCGGGGCAAAGCGTCCAAAGAAATATCAATAGGCGTACGAACCTTCGGGGGGTTCAGTACACCCTTGAAGGCCTATCACGCGTTCGTCAACTGCAGGGCGCAAAGTTAAAGGAAAGAAAATACTTTCGCCCTTTGTTCGACCTAACGGACACTACGGCAAATGTAGCGATGAAAGGAAGGGATGACCTTCGAGTGCTCGACACAAATGCGTGATGATGAGATTACGTGAGTCGAAGATCAGTAGCTCAGAGAACGTATCTCCGGGAGAAAGAGCACAGGGAGCGGGTTGAAGAAGCCGACGCGGTACCGCTGGTGACAGAAGAATCGTTTATACGATTGACGTCGACTTTGCCGAGGATACTTCTATATCCGTGCCAGAAGCGGACGACAGTCCACGCGACTCACCGCAATGCAGTCCAAGACGCGTCGAACGAAAAGAAAAGAAAAACGACGATGACGACATAATTCATAGGAGGCTGTCTATCAAGGGGAGTTTCACTGTCTAACGGTGGCAAAGGGACACCCAGGATACGAGAAGTGGGTGAGAAGCATACGCAATGCTACCACAAAAAGTAGAATTCGAGTGACGGAACAACGAACGAGAGCCAAATTCCGTGAATTCATTGGTAAATTGGTTCAGTTGGTGAGGCCGGTGATGCCTTCACTGTGTGCAAAGACGGAGATGCGGTTTGAGAGACGACTCGGATCCCGACAAGGCAGACAATGTCAACGGCAAAGCCCGAACCCAGTTCCGGTAACTGCCGCCACCGCTGATCTTTCAGAAGAACCCAGCACTTCACAACATTTTTTCCCCGTATTACAGTGTCCTCTTCCCAACCTTACCAAGAAATTGAGAAATTTCTGCTGCAAGCAAGGTGCCGTTATATTGAAATTACGCACGCCGGGATCGCTCCTACTACATACCAAAGTATCAATGCACATACAGTACAAGCTTCTCGCCGGATCGAGAATTGGTGCCATTATTAGGGTGCAGATCACCACGCGAGGGTGATCTGCTCCCGGAGGCAGGTTCGGAGGGCGACCAGTCTAACAAAAGAAAAACGAAAATTGTCACGAAGGAAGTCTCCACTAGGGAAACGTTCTGAAACGCCAGTGGGCAGGCTCAGTACATAGAATCAAACGACACCTTTTGTGCTTCCAGAAAAGAAGAAAAAAATTCTGCATTCGCGCTCTTGCCGCGAAATTCTATAGCGATGCGCGCAATTAGCCTACGGTCCTTCCTTCCGCTAAAATTGCTCACCCTGATGGAGAGTACAGACTCGAGCAAAAAGGTCGTCAGCTGTTCGATCACTTCATTTCTCCTACGGACCAAACTTGAACCTGGTCTCTCCCTTCTTTAATTCTTGTATACAGTCGATCCGCACGATCCCACGTAAAATTTATCGTCAATCCAAATTCTCGTAGGGTTTAGAGAATCGGACTCGGAGGATGACGAGAATGGCGAAGTTTAGCGAAGACCGCCTGCTTTGATTTGGTACAGTAGTTCTTGGAAATACGACGAGCTCCGCCGGCGGGCTCGAGATTCTGTCATGTGGTCACCGAGGCAGGTTCTTTGTCCGGTATAGTATACGAATGATCACAGGGCCATAGCGCATTGCCCTCAGGGTCCCTAAACTAACGTAGGCAGCCTTCGTCCCGAGTCAGACACGACGACGCCTATCCTGTTCCGGGCCGATTCCCGAGGATATGCTGGCGATCACTGCTGAAGCGCTGATGGTGAAAACTACAACGAAGGTACTACTGATAGTAATACGACAACCCAGACGAATCGGCTGGCATCGGCAGCGATGTTCAGCGACACCTTCCCTCAGGTGGTTCCTAAGACCAAGGCCTGTGATTCGACTTGGACTTCAAGTTCAAGAACTTGAAGTTAAGCTAGTCAAGTGTTAGTACTGACCAAAGACGGGTATTAGCACCGATGGGCCGCCTTTGATATGGGGTATTGTACAGTGAGCGTTACACAGTACAGCAGTGGGAAGCCGAAGTCTTGGCCGAAGTTGCCAACGCCACAGATACAAATTAGGGTTTAGAACAATTACCATTTTCTACGGAGGCTCCTTCCAGCTTCTTGCCAGAGTTCGTGTGAGCGCCACAATAACAGGGTTCAAGTCTAACGATACGTTCCATTGCCACATCCCACCCGGTACAGCCTGAGCCCGAGCATCACCGACATCACTGGCGGAGATACGCAAGAGACCGTATAACACTTCGATGATCACAGGGCGAGTTCACAAGCTCGTTACACATCCAAGAAACACAAAAAAACATCTAATCCAACATGTGTCCTTTTCCAATCAAACATAGTCTTTGCCCTGCGATGATATCTCCCTCTCCGGTTCCTTGAATTTCTGCAACCACTCATACCGATGGCGATTATTTCCAATCGGCATTGCCGCCTGGGTCAGAAGCTGTATCGAAAAATTGGAGAGTAAGGGACGAAAGCAAAAACAGCCGGTAAGGACAAAAATGGAGGGAGGGGAAATAATCGACGGACCTCCTCCCGCTGGCTCACGTTTGTCCTGGTTTATGGTGGGACTGGCCGCGGCAGAAAAGGCGAGCGTAAGAAGTATGGCCAAAATGCTGATGGAGCGCATAGTAATGGATTGTTGTATATCTCGCGTCGAGAACGGGATGTATGATCGTTGGTGAAGAACTAGAGAATGGAAAAGACAGAGCTTAAGTACCCAAGCCAGCCAGCGGCAAGGCGCCGACCGCCCTTACTGTGCGCCCAAGACATGCAACGGGGATACCGGTGATTCCAACAGACTCTCGAAACGATAGATTTCCTCGCGCTGATATGGGGATGTGTTGTAGCGTGAGCAGCTAGGGAAACGGGGATGGTCCAACAGGCTAATTGAGCACATGGCAACGGAATGACAGCAGTGTACTCCACGCCAAAGCCTCTTCTCCTATACGGAGCTTGATACGGAGAGAGAACACTGCAAGTGGGGCAGTGGAAGGAGTGTTGATGCAACTAGCCGCACGGTCATGGAAGGCCCTCAGCGATGCGATGCTACCACAGGACTGCTGTAGTCTTCGAACATGCACAGCCTTCGTCCTGAATGCGGTGCGAAGAGTGTACAACTTCCTGAGCCGTTCTCCAGGAGGATTCAGAGGAATGAGAGAGATCACGGAAGGTGATGTCAGCTCGCTGTCGTTAGTCCGAGCCGTCACGATATAGTCTCAGAAGGCTCAGTCCCAAGGCAATGTCGACGTCCCCCAAATGGTACATCCCAGCCGCATCAAAGCTGCGCGAGAGACCACACAAGTAAAGAACCCGCTTCGGTGACCACAGGGCAAGTTTCCATGCTTGTTGTGACATTCAAGAAACAGAAAATGGATTCCAATCCAAAAAAAACAGGCGGCCTTTGCCATCTCAACATGGTCTGCTATGGTCTGCCCGATCCAATTCCGCAACGGGCGGGCCGCCCACCACTGACACGATGCAGTCACGATGCCCGAGATTGCCAGTGGCAATCCTTTCCAATTGGCATTGCCGCCTTGATTACCAGCTGTATCGAGGAATTGGGGAGTAAACGGGGACAACAAAGAGGAGACGGTGGACCTCCTGGAGTCCTGGTTCGCGCTTGTCCTGGTCTGTGGTGGGAATGGCCGCGGCCAGGAAGGCGAGCGAAGGAAGGAATTTGAAGGCCGAAGGCCAAAATGCTGATGGAACATGGAAATAGAATTGTGCTATATCTCGCGTTAAGTGCGGGGTGTATGATTGTCGGAGAGGAACTTGAGAATGGAAAAGAAAGAGAGGACGGATTGGCGGTTTAAGTGCCCAAGCCAGCCAGTGGCGAGGGGACGATTGGGCCAGTGCCCTTGCCCTATGTCCACCCTTGGAAGGCATGCAACGGGTGTACTGGTGATGCCAGCGAACTCTCTAGATGAAAGGGTCTTTCATACTGATAGGGCTTAGTCTTGGAAAGTTGTAGCATAAGCAGCTAGGGAAACGGGAATGAGCCAACAGAATCGAGCACATGACAGTAGAATTACAGCGGCGTACTTCGCGCCAAAAGCGGCGGAAGTTCCATTCTTCTCTATACGGAGAAGACGAATGGGGCAGCGGAAGGAGTGTTCATGCGACAAGCCAGCTAGTCCTGGAAGGTGATCCACGATAGGACTAATCTTCGAACACACACCGTCCGAGTCTTCGTTCCGAAACCGGTATGAGCGTGCAATCTCCTGAGGCGTTCTTTGCGAGAAGTATGAGATAGATCATGGAAGATGATGTCGGGTGACCGGTAGCAGGTGGTAGAGCGAGGCACCAAAGATGGGCGTTCTCTGATGTGGGGTGGGGAAAGTGTTCGAGTAGGCAGCAAGTTGAACGTCAGTCGGAATAAGAAATTGTCAATGGCACGAATACCAACGAGGATTTACTGTAATGTAAGGACCATAGTCCTCCTTCAACTTGGATCGAAACAATTTAGTAGTCTAATCACTGTGGTTCTGCGTCTGCGTTTCCGTCTCGGAGTCACCGAGTTTCCTGTTCTCTACTCTATCTAGTACGCTTCCCCTAGGTCGGAGTCTATTACACTACAGAAATTGATAAAGAACATAATTTTTCCACGGAGACTTCTTCTTGCTTCTTGCTGTCATTAATCCGAGTTGATAATAACAGTCTCAGAGGGCTGGGGCGCACTAGCAATGCTCAACATGAACGTTCCGCACATGGTACATCCAAGCATCAGAGCTGCGCGAGAGATCACGCAAGTAAAGAACACGGTTCGATGATCATAGGGCAAGTCTCCAAGCTCGTTTTAACATTCAAGAAACACAAAAAGGGTTCCAATCCAACACAACGGGTAGCCTTTGGTGTCTAAACATGGTCTGCCCTGCGATGCGACATCTCCCTCTCCGATTCCGCAACCACTCACACCTCCGGCGATCTTTTCCAATCGGTGGAGGGGCCTTGATTTAAAGCTGTATCAGGGAATTGGGGAGTGAGTTGGGACAAAGAAGAGGAGATGGTGGAGACTGACTTCCGCCTGGCTCACGCTTGTCCTCAAGCTTGTCCTGGTCTATGATGGGACCAGCGGCGGCAAGGAAGGCGAGCGAAAGAAGGAAGGCCAAAATGCTGATAGAACGCATGGCAATATAATTGTGGTATATCTCGCGTCAAGAGTGGGTGTATGATCGTTCGAGAGGAACTGGAGAATTGGTGAAGGAAAGAGAGGACGGATTGGCAGCTTAAGTACCCAAGCCGGCCAGTGGCGAGGCGCCGATTTCTCTTGCTGCATGCCCATCTTTGGGAGGCATGCAACCGGCGATACCAGAAGACTTTCTAGATGAAGAGTTCAACGACTTCTCTCATGCTGATATGGCTTGGTCTTGGGAAATTTTTGTAGCGTAAGCAGCTATGGCAACATGAATGGGTCAATAGGTGGTCGAGCACATGACATTGGAACAACAGCGACGTACTTTACGCCGAGAGCAGCGGGAAGCCCTTTTTCGCTATACACAGTGAGGACGGGTGGGGCAGAGGGAATCCTTATGCGGCAAGCTGCCCGGTCATAGAAAATTCCAGCAATGTGACGCCACGACAGTGCATGCTATGATGGGACCAGTCTTCGAATATACACCGTCTTCGTCCCGAATTCGGCGCGAAGAGTGTACAATTTCCGGGCTGTTCTTCGAAAAGTATGGGAGAGACCACAAAAAAGTGATGTGACTGTAACAAGGGGTAGGATGCACCCAAGACAGGTGTCAGTCGGTAGGCCACCTCTGACGTGGGGTGTGCGGGTAGGCAGCGAGTGTCACTGTAAGCGCCAGTTAAAAAAAGAAATTGCCAATGCCACGGAATATGAACGAGGGTTCACAGTAATAAAAGACTTCATGACTTCTTAAGATCATTAGTCCGAGTCACCACGATAAGAGTCTCAGAGGCCTCAGTGCTCAACATTCCGCAGATGGTATATCCAAGCATCAGAGTTGCGCGAGAGACTGTCCGAGTAAAGAACACGCTTCGGTAACCACAGGGCAGGTTCCCAAGCACTCTTTCAAGCAACAAAAAAAGGGTTGGTTACAATCCAACATAACAGGGGGCCTTTTGCCGTCTAAACATGGACTTCCCGGCGAAGCAGAATCACCCTATCCGATTCCCTGCAACCATTCACACCGAGGGCGCATCTTTATCTTTTCCAATCGGCATTTCCGCCTGAGCTAGAAGCTGTATCAGGGAATTTGGGAGTAAGTCAGGGGAAATAAAGGAGATGGTGGAGACGTACTTCCGCCTGGCTCACGCTTGTCCTGGTCTATGGTCGGACTGGCCGTGGCGAGGAAGGCGAGCGACAGAAAGATGGCCAAAAGGCTGATGGAGCGCATGGCAATAGACTTTTGGTATATCTCGCGTCAAGAGTAGGGTGGATGGTCGTGTGAGAGGAACTATGTTAAAAGGACAGACTGCCAGCCGAAGTGTCCAAGCCAGCCAACCACTGCGGCCAGTGGCACGTTGATGCCCTCATGCGCAGCTCTGGATCTGCGAGGGTATGTAGCAGGGTGACGCCAGGAGAAGGCGAAGCATCCCAAAGCTATAGTATCAGCGGGACAGACCCTGAGCCGAGTGCATAGAGAGTTACAAGTTATCCGCGGAGCCTAGCTGTGCTACCACTTCAAGCTTTACCAGATGATCGTATATGCGTTGTTCCCGGGATACAGTAACGCGCCACATCAGCGTACGAACACCGCACAACTCAGAGGGTGCGCAGTATTAGCACACATTCAGCACTGTAACGTAGCTGTAACTATGATCGTTAAACCATGCCTGCCCTTTGACGGCGATGCCTTGTCTTTGGACAAGGGTCGATTCAAGTTCGAGTTGCGGGCCGGGCCCGTGATGGATTACTATTTTTGGTTAAATTACTGCTATGCCAAATAAGGATACAGGATGCGTGACGTAATCAAGCTCATGTACTACTGTACGATAGCTCCCAAATAATTTAATACCTAATGCCTTTATTATTGAAGGTTGGACTAGGTAGTGCGGTGATGTCCGATTCGGCGTATCTATCGTCTTGTGTGAACATTGTTGACATTGTTCTCCTCTCCACTGTCGTGAATTGTGGAGGATGCGAAAAGTGCGTCCTCGCGCCGTTTCCCGCAATTAATGAAGTGAGTGATTTCCGCAAGGTAACGAAGATAATAACCCCTGTCGAATAGAGACCCTGTTGGCACAAGGAGAACGAATCAGCAAAGGGAGAAGGGAAGAGACATATGGGGGACTAACGGCGAAGTAGACAAGAATAGCGTCCATAACATCAAAGCCCGGATCTGGCAACACCCGGAAGGTGGAAACCAAGTAGAGCACCTGAACCCGCATCGCGCGGATCATCAGATAGATCTTCACAAATGAGGAATGGGGTATGTATACCCAGATGCCGAAATAGACCAAGCCAGATTCAATAAATATGACAAACGTCTTCTCGGCCCTAATCGCGACGCTACTCATGCCAAGGTGTTTCAGCACTGCGTCTCGGTGTTGCCTGGGCTCCCTCTCAGAAACATGGAATTGGCACGGAACAATCAAGACCCACCATGCCTTGATTCCAATTAGCGCCGTCGAAAGAATGTTCGTCGCCAACAAGGGTCCAACTAAAATCAGTGCGCATTCGCCGAGCTTCTTGCCGCTCTCCAGTGGTGGGGATTGTTGAGAAGAAATGAAGAGAGGGTGGAGTGTTCTGCCAAGGTTGACGCCCGCAGCAGCTGAGAGAGTTGAGATCTCAGTGTCTCGGGGAGACACCAGGAATGAAGGTAACGCTCACACGTCGCGCCAACTAAGAAAACCATGAGGACCGCGACGACTCTTCGATCGTAGTTCCACATCACGGCGGCTCTCCACGCGCAGACGACCTCACTGAGTACGTACTATTTTTGGGAGAGAGGTCAGTCAGTAAGAAGAGGATATCGTAAGAGGAACCCACGATGATACGAGTGATGGTCGCGACGACAGCCGTGACGACGCCGGTGCGATGGGCGGACCATAGCGACGTATTGGACGAGTCGAACAAGTGCACGAATTGTTGATAGCGAAGCGATGTCTGTAACACAAGGGCGATAAGACCCAGTGCAAACATCGTGCTCGTAGCGGTGAGCATGACGAGACGTGGGGTGGAGCGCAGCAGGCGACTGCGACCATTACGCCTTTGGCAGGGCAACGTCCAAAGTGCAAAAAAAAGCAGAGAACACCGGTCGTCAGTATGTGCCGGACATATCGGGTCCACCCATTCGGAAATGGTGCGGAAGGTGCTTACAGGAGAATATAGAGGGATGTACCATACAGGCCGGCGTACGCGCCTGCTCAAAGGAAGTATAAGAAGCGATATGACGGAGAGCGGGATGAGCTTTGTTGAATGGACGGGAGTCAACTCACCAAAGACGATCCCCACAAATAGGTCGCTCAATACCGTTGACTTGTATGTCTTGTAGAGTTCCAATAATAAATCCGCGACCGGGTCGGACATATCGACGGCGCGTTGCTGTAAGTTTTGCAGAGTGCGCCTCGATCGGGAGGAGTGGAGCGGGACGACCTCAGATAGTAGAGAGAGAAAATAGAGTGTGAAACCTATGGCCGCGGGTTCATGAGTACTGTATATACGTGGTGGGAGACAGACCCTGGACCTGGGCGGCCGATGAATTTACCCATCATCCTGTGGCGCTATCTTCCCCACGGGCCCTCGGAATGAATAACAAAATATGCAATCCCCTCTCGGTTTTGTCCCCTGACTACAGTGTATAATCACAGTCCAACGATTCAGAAGGGGAAACGAAGTTCTCTGAACCGAACATCGATTGAACCACAGCCATTCGGACCCGGGATTTCTCATGGCATGTCCGTCCCAAAAGACAACAAGGTTCGGCAAACAGCTCGTGAAAGAGGCATGCGTGATGCTTCGTGCTTCTACAGTAGTCTAGCAACGAACGCCGGACAATCCGGTCTTACGAAGAGAGGTCCAATAGTCACCGAGATTATTACTGTAAGTTATGGTATTGGTGCGCTTGATAGAAAGTGGTCTTTCTTGCGATCAGTGCGATCAAAAACCGACGCGTTTCTCCTTCCCACCACGAATTCTTGCTGCAGGCTTGCGCTGCCCTCCATGATACGTGAACAAGCTCCACATAGAGAAAGAGAAAGTCGAAGTGTGTCAATGCATTCCTGCATCATGGAAGCTCTAGCACACGGGCCCTGTATGACACCGACGAATCGGGATACGTTTGTGGTCACCATGAACACGTGACAAAATGTGTTGTCAAGTTGGCGGACTTCAAAATATTTTTCCTGGGCTGTGGGAAGGTTATTGGAAGTGGAAGTGACTTCACCGCGGACGTGATTCCGGACCCAAGTCGAAGACCGAGCTCGTACCGAGCTTCATGCGACGTTTGAGGCCCAGGGTAGTAAAGCTCTTTCGATGACGCAACTCGTTCACTGCATGGGCACTCTGGCTGGAGGGACGAGTTTCTTTCAGGCAAGAAAAATGCGGTCGTGAACGCAGAGAATCTCGTGGAAGTTCCTGACTAACGGTCAAATATAAAGGTGAACAAGATGACAAGTTTGTCGATATCCACAAAATCACTGTGGCCTGTGTCCGTCCGCGGCACAGTGTCGGCTAAGGTTGATCGCCTTCGCTTCCTCACCTCACAGCAGGTCAATGTTGTAATGGTTTCGGCTGGGTCTTCGCAACTCACATCGCACTCACACGTTGTTAAAGTTAATAATATATTTCGGTTCAGCCCATCTGCGGCGGTTGTCGGTTTAGGATGGGTCCCCACGGGCCCTGGTCTCACCGCGCCAATGAGCCATATGCCTAGCTATGCTCACAGCTAGTTCCGCTGAGTCTCTACATAGCACCCACCCCCTTACCCCCAGCCATAACCATGGCCCGCGATCTTTTACCTCATCTCCCCTCCGAGCCACATACTGCCCGTAGACCTCACCGCTGGCGATTATTCCTTCATTCTAATGGCGCGCTGAAAATCGGGTTCTTCTCCACCGCGTTCATCCTCACTGGTATAATTGTCTACGTGGCTTTCTTCCCCCCTTATGACCCTTCCTGGCGCTTCCCCGATTGGCACCTCCCTTCACGTTTCGGTCCAGATTCTGTAGAACTTGCGGACCCCAACGGACCCCTCCATGCACCTTCCCCTTCGCCACCCTCGCCAGTATCCGATGCCCTGACTCTTGAACAGATCAGAGATATCGTTGCTCCCACCAGAGGTTTTTTCTCTCGAGACTATAGCATGCACCTCGGTTGGAACAACGTCAGTGCGTCTCTTAACATTAGATATCGGCCACAAATGATCTCTTGACAGATGCGCTATATCCTCGAGGCTGCTCTCCTTCAGGCAGAACTGCTGAATCGTACCTTGGTTTTACCTTCGTTTCTCTATGCACGCGCATGTGAGTATAACATGTATGTGACATTTTCTCGTCCTCGCATAAATTCCCTGATTCCTCTGTTTTCCTGCAATCTGCAGCACCGTTTGTGCGAACTATGCAACTATGGTCAATAAGGGTGATGCTATGGAGTCGGGTCAGTGGGACGGATTACCGATCGAGCAGCAAATGGGATTCCGCATCCCCATCTCGGTTATGGTGAATATTACACATCTCCGTAGTCGACAACCGGTCATCACTGCCTCGGAATACCTCCGCCTGCACGGTCAAGATCCTGAAAGCGAGTCGGGCAATGGGTATTGGTCCCGCGAATCATATCATACCCACCCCAACGTCTTCGAGACGAACAAGACAAAGACGCCATCACTATTCGTCATTGAGAACCACTGGTATAACCCCATAAACACGACCCGTGTCGACTACATTCCTGAGGCGATGAAGAGGAGGGGGAAGCTGGAACGGCATTCTGAACCCTACCATTACAGCGGTAGCGCCGAATTCTGGCCTCCCCAGGAAACCACAGAACTCTCTGTCTTCCTACGCTGGCGCGGTTGCGTGATGGATTGGGGCACTGCCATGAGCGTTTTGGAGGAAAAACACCATCTGGTCGGGAATGTGAATCTTGATGACGACCAAGTCGTTGAGGAGTTACTAAACGCACATGGCTGGGAGGTTTTGCATACCTTCAATACGTAAGTCCCATTATTTCTCTTTGTTCGTGACTATAATGTTGGTCTCCTTATCTCCCCTCAAGTTTTGGAATGGAGCCGGCTAAGCTCATCATCGGTAATGCCAAACTAGTTGCTCAGCGCACGTCAATACGGGGCTTCAAAGATGACTTTCATGATGAGGACGCTGACGTTGTTGTACTTGCCGGAGAGACCCATCTGGGTACCAGAGCCGTGAGTAGCTCAATCACTGTGTGGTAAAGCCAATGCTAAACGATTGTTCAGGGGGCCATGCCTTTCACGGAGGATCTGCGGCGCAAGAGATATGCGAGCTCCGTGCTGCATTCACTCATCCCGCCACAGAAGGTATTCGACCTTGCCGAGGTTCTGTCCTCGCGTATGCGTCAACGCACCGAAGGCCGTATGTGGATGGGAGCACACATGCGACGCGGAGACTGTAAGTGCCCTTGCACGCGAGTAAAGCAGCCCTAACGCTGTCGACTTTGATATCAGTCGTAGAATTCGGATGGGCGATGGAAATGGGACCTGAGCAGCACATCCAGCGCGTGAAGGACCGCCTGCAGGCCGGCCGCACAGTCCTGGTCGATCTTCACCACAGCCGCAACTGGCACACGGAGGGCGATCTCGACGTAAAGCTCGATCTGGAGCAGACCACGTTACCTCCCCCGCGGGCCGAGGATCCCTTTTTTATCGCGACGGACGAACGCGACCCGGACGCCCGGCGCACGATCGCCGCCGCCGGCGCGATCTTCATATCCGACCTGCTCACGATAGAGGACCGTCGTGCGTTTGGCTGGCCGCTCATGATCACGGACGTGATGGCCATCCTCGAGCAGCAGTTGCTCGTCCGCAGCGGTTTCTTCTATGGACATGGCTTGAGCTCGTTCGCGGGCGCGATCCTGAATATGCGGGTGGGGCGGGGCGCGGACCCACGAACCGCGCTTCTGAATTAAATTGTCGTGTTGTCCCCGTACATGACTGTCCGGTTTCCGCGAATCAGGCAGAGCCAACTGCTCGAGCTGATCTAAGACGTATCACTCCCAAGCACCCGTAGCTATCAGATCATCTATCATAGTCCTTTATACCAAAGACTCCTGGCGTAAGGTTGTGATTGGTTACTTGTGATTGGTTACGATCATGACGACGTCGTTGGCTAAGAGTCAGATTATGTGATACCTTTCTATATTCGGAAAATCCTGTGTCTGTACTGGGAGTACTGGGAAGAGAGGAGAGATGAAGGTCATTTACGATACAAAGAAGCAAAGACATGGACTCTTGTGACAGGTAAAGGACACGCGTATCACCGGGCTATGTTGAACATGACCTCGCAGCCCGACTACACTAAGGACAGTGTACGGCTCCGGGAAGTAGCCTTCATAGAAATACAGTATCGAGGTCAGTAATGCGACACGCCAGGTGAATAACAGACCTGAACCTGGAGGGTTGACCCATCTTCTGCAATGGAC
The DNA here is from genome assembly GCA_021525775.1 of Lactarius deliciosus. Lineage (NCBI taxonomy): Eukaryota > Fungi > Basidiomycota > Agaricomycetes > Russulales > Russulaceae > Lactarius > Lactarius deliciosus. The sequence continues at coordinate 440,671 of JAKELK010000041.1, read as the reverse complement.
TACGTGTCACAAGCACTATACTCCAACAATAACTTTGCGATCCTGCCATGTCCGAATAATAGTGCTTCTTGTCTCGGAGTCCGCCCGTAGATGTTCCGGGTGTTCGCATTTGCACCACGTTGTAGTAAGAGCTCGGCAATTTGGAGATATCCTTCAATCGATGCGAGATCCAATGGAGTCCTCTGATTCCTCTGGCACGCGTTCAAGTCGGCTCCGTGATCAAGTAATAACCGCACGACGTCAACATGTCCGTTTCCCGATGCGTAGTGCAGTGGGGTACGGCCGGCCGTGCATCGGGAGTTCACGTCCGCGCCACGCTCAATCAACAATTCTGCCACCCCGAGTTTCCCATTGTCCGACGCTACAGCCAATGCAGTCTGGCGACGGCCGTCCCTTTCGTCGACGTCCGAACCGTGGTCGAGTAACGAACGTACGACGTCAATCTGTCCATTTTTTGACGCAGTGTACACCTTGATGGAGGGTTCCGCGTCTTCTCCACGTGATCGTGGCAGCTGCATGTCGTTAGCTGGATCCAGAGCTCCGTCCAGAGGTGTCGCGGGTCGGGATAGGAAGCTCGCAACCTCAAGATTCTCATTGTCGGAGGCTAGGTCTAGAGGTGATTTGTCGTTGTCGTTACGTATGTTACGATCTGCGCCAGATCCGAGTAGGAGCTTCGCAATGTCAAGATGGCCTTTAAGCGCTGCCAAATGCAAAGGAGTCTGGTTCTTGTCGTCGCGAGCGTCGACATGCGCGCCACGTTGAATGAGTAGTTCTGCCATCTTGACGTGCCCCTCTTGCGACGCCGAGTGCAGGGGAGTCCAACCACCATTATAACGAAGATCGACATCCGCGCCGTGTTGAATGAGCAGTTCTGCCATCTTGACACGCCCCAAAATCGACGCCAAGTGCAAGGGAGTCCAGCTGTCGTTGTTACGAGAGTCCACGTCAGTGCCGTATTTTTGGATGAGCAGTTCTGCCAACTCGACGTGCCCCAGACGTGACGCTGAATGCAATGGGGTCCAGCCTTGTTCGTTACGAGAACCCACATCCGCGCCACGTTGAATGAGTAGCTCCGCCATCTTGACATGCCCCGCCTGCGATGCCGAATGCAGAGGGCTCCAACCGTCTGTATCACGAGTGCCCACGTCTGCGCCGTGTTGAAAGAGCAGTTCTGCTATCTTGACGTGCCCCGAAAGCGACGCCGAATGTAAAGGAGTCCAACCGCCCTTGTTACGAGCGCCCACATCTGCTCCGTGTTCAATGAGTAGTTCTGTCATCGCGACATGCCCCAGCTGCGCCGCCACGTGCAAGGGAGTCAAACCGCTGTTCGGACAAGAGCGCAGGTCGCCGATGTGGTGAATGAGCAGTTTTGCCATCTTGACGTGCCCCGAAAGCGACGCCAAATGTAAAGGAGTCCAACCGTCGTTGTTACAAGAACCCACATCTGCGCCACGTTGAATGAGCAGTTCTGCTATCTCGACATGCCCCCTTTGCGACGCCGAATGCAAAGGAGTCATACCGCGGTTGTTATGGGATCCCACATCTGCTCCATGTTGAATGAGCAGTTCTGCCAACTTGAAATACCCCTCTTGCGACGCTGAATGCAAGGGAGTCCAGCCGTCGTCCTTCCGAGAGCCCACGTCTGCGCCATTTTTAATGAGAAGTTCTGCCAACTCGACGTGCCCCTCTTGCGACGCCAAATGCAAAGGTGTCAAACCGTTGTTCTTAGGGGAGTCCACGTTCGCGCCATGTCGAACGAGCAGTTCTACCATCTTGACGTGCCCTGAAAGCGATGCTGAATGCAAGGGAGTCCAACCGTCGTACGCGTTGTTACGGGAGTCCACATCTGCGCCATGTCGAATGAGAAGTTCTGCCAATTCGACGTGTCCCGAATGCGACGCCGCATGTAAAGGGGTCTCCTTCTGGTCACGAGAGTTCACTTCTGCACCACTCTCAATCAATGACTGAACGACATCCAGATGGCCATTTTGTGCCGCTCCGTATAGTGGAGAAAACCCCTCTTCGTCCTGGGAGTTCACGTCCGCCCCTCGCTGTAGTAGCAGACGCGAAATCTCCATTTCTCCTAAGAGGGAAGCCAACAACAACGAAGTGCGGCCGGCGGTGTTTCGTAAGTTGACATCTGCATTGTGCTCAAGTAACAGCCGCACGATGTCGATACGTCCTCCTTGCGATGCATGGTGCAGTGGGGCCATGCCGCTCTTGTCCAGGATATTCACATCCGCGCCTCGCTGAAGAAGTGTCAAAGCGACCTCGATGTTTTTCTTGACGAATGCGGCCGACAACGGACTCTGGTAATACCCTCCCCTGGCGTCCACATCCCTCGAGTGAGTGTCGATCAGGTGGTCTATAAGGCCGCGGAAACCGCAAAGCACAGCGTAATACAATGGCGCTGCCTGCGGTCGTTCTGGGTGCGTCGTTGGCAAGTATCCTCTCCAGGGGTCGTCGATGTCAAATATCCAGACCCAAGTGGAGAAGTGTGGTTTAACTGGATTGAAAAGTCGTCTCATGGCAACTTGGATAGTCGATGATACATCCTCAAACTGGCCGTGGTCGACCCAGTGTCGGGCAGCGTAACTGGAGAGTGGAAAGCTCTTAATGCGGTCTCTGTCAATGTGTTCGTCGAGATGGAGTAAGACACTAAGGGATGCTTGAGCGAGGGTCGTATGTGCCGAGTGGGGAACGATGTGATAGCCGGAAAGGTCATCCCTCGCGGCGGCGAGGCGATCTGAGGTGAGGAACTCCTTTACTGAAAAGTGCGAAAATTGGACAACTTGAGAGCCGTCCACGTCGACGACACTGATGAGATTGGAACACACAGACAGAACTGCCTCCTCTGCGTCGCCTTGTCGCCAATCGGGGTTAAACATGGGAAGTGTTCCTGCATCGAACTGAATGGCCAAAATCTCCGCAAGCTCGTGGATGTGAAGTGGTCTAATTGATACGGCGAGACACTGGAAGAGGCGCTGTGCATACTGTCGAATTTCTTCATTTATCGCCTGCAATGCGCGTTTGTACGTTTCGTCTAATGATTTCGGCATATTATACAAAGCGTTGCGGATACCCGCAGGTAAGGTCCGACGCAGGGTCTCCAGCTGGCAAAAAACCCATCTAAACCTGCAGTGTCATTGTTTAAGCGATCGTTCCGAGAAACCACCACGGCAGTCACTTACATCCCATCCACTTTATTTGAGAGTGTATCAATCACCAACTGCCTATCTCCTTCTCCCCACCTTCGCATGTTCCGATCAGAGCGCACGACTGCGTTAATGTATGAGGTAATGTCTGCCATTTGCCCGGCTTCATCGTGAAGGGACACACGGAACGGCACCAAGGGTTCCAGAATGTTTCGAATGTCGGCCTCTGCGCGACTGGAGACGCATATTCGTACATTTGGAATATTTGACTTGACGAGATCCTCCAGAAAATCGAGCACCTGTTCACGTGCGGTTGGCATCCCGGAGAGATTGGGGCATTCGTCGAGAGCGTCGATAATGATGTACATCGCCGGTTGTCCTGGAACTTCGAGCATTTCCACAAGACATTGCGAGAGTGCGTCTTCCGAAGGCTCCCGTGTGCCTCCAGCATGATCTGAATATAAACGGGACAAAATTTGATAGCAGGGATCAGACTCGGCGCTGAGCTGAAAAGTCAGAGAGGAGAGGAGCCCGCGCAGGTGTTGCTTCTCTGTGTCCGCAAAATCGAAGTAATAGTATGCCATCGATGCCAAACCCGCCTTGCGCATACTGTCGATCTCTCTTATGATCGAGGAACTAGTACGGAGCATGAGTGACTATAGCAGAAGGCGGTGTGACACGACCTACAGAAAAATAGTCTTTCCCGAACCCGCTACAAGATGCGACAGGATTTAGGATCGTTGCAAGGCCTACGCCGAGAAACTGTACGCACGTATTCCATAGATCCACAAAAAAGAACCCTTCGCATTCCACTCAGCAAAGGTGCTTCCTCGGAAGAACCACGTGGCGGTTCCATCTAGATGAATTTTGCAACCAGTGTTGTAATTTTTTGACGGGTCTGGAGGGCTGAGCCAATTTTTGGAGTCCTTTTGCAATTGGTCGCCTGCAACTCGTGTTAGCCCAATCAGTGGACAAAGGACGTATCGACCGATAACGAACGTCTCATCTTGTTTATATCACTCGCCATTAGTTGCATCGTATCTACCATCGTGGTCAGCTCGTGCTAATATCGAACGCGGTAAAAGTATACCCAGAGCCTTCCGAATGCCGTCGGTTGATGCCTTACCATCTGTCAAGATCTCAGTTGAGCGTCGTTAGCAGAGCAAGCAAGCTTTGCGCACCATTCATGACTACGTTCACATTATTCACAAGTCCGTAGACCACTTCGAAGGTCTGCGCGACGGTCATCCGGCCCTCCTCCTGAGTGAGACGGTCGAGCCTCTGCAGCACAGCCTCGATCTCACTCTCTCCTAGAAGCTTCTTCGCGAATTTCTCTATACCATCTTGAGTTGTGGTCTATGGAAGAAACGAACCACTTACTGAATCTGCCTTGCTTGATCTGCTTGGTAGCGAGGGCAAACACAGAGAGTAACTCGACCATTATCTTGACGATTATATCGGTCATCGAAGAGGTCAACGGGACATCGGCATAGATCCGAAGACGTTTGAGGAAGTTTCCGATGCATTCAAACAAGTCAACAAGTGCGTCGTAGCTTGAGCCGACTCCGTCAGCTGCCTGAATTATGCGGATCAGGAAATATGTAGGTGGAGAATGTCGATGTTACGCTCAGTAAGGCGTATTCGGATTTCGGGTCCGATCGGAGTTCGAAGTTCAAAGGGCGATTGCCGACAACAGACGGCGGAGCGAGGGTTTACAAGACGAAAGGAGAATCGTTCGGGGTTCGGGGTTTCGGGGAAGCCAAGAGTCGTATTCGAGTCAGCTACTGTAGTTGAGTACAATAGGTCGAGCTTAAAGCTCTGGTAGTTACAGGACAGTCCTTAAGTACTACAAGGGTCGAGTCAATAGAAGTCGCGAGAAACGAACGGAATATGGGAGAAAGTAACCGAAGGATACAGAACATGAGTCGACACGTTGGGTTACTACGAGAAGGTTCGAGAGAGTAGGAGAAATGCGTAACATCACCCCCTCCTTAGAGTCCGGCGCGACGGTCCCTTCGACGAGTGATACGATCATTACGACGCATGCGGCGTCTGAATTCCGTGTCGATGTCATCTTCGTCCGGTACGGGTCGTAGGCGACATGGGTAGTTGTAGCGATGATGTTCGCGCGGGACAAGGCATTCGAGGTGACAGTTTTGATGGGGGCGATAACACTGCTCGCCTCTATGTCCGAATTTCTGACAGTACGGACACTGGGTGAAGGTGAGACAGTGGGCGGCGTCGTGATTAGCTTCTTGACACCATCTGCAGACGTTTGTGTAGGTGGGGACGGAATCTGGTAGCTCTTGCGCGTATTGCATTTCAACTCGGAGGTTGCCGTTGCTGACCCAGAGGGTCGGGTCGTCTTCTCGCTGAATGATGGTCTGCACACGTTGGTAGACATTGTTTTGAGAGAGGCGCCAAACCGAATTTTTGATCCGTGCCATGGTTTCAGCGATGGCATGTCGCAGGCGGAGCGCCTGATCGTGCTGCTCCTCTAAGTCGGCGACAAAGGTTCTGTAGTGTTGAACCTCGGCTGTCAACGGCCAGTCGTCGATCGTGCGTAGCGCGCGGTCTACGTGGGGTCTACCTGTGGTGTCGCTGTCGAAGACGCGGATCTGCGGTGGCGTTAGGAGTGGGCGTCCTTTATCCATGTCGTGCGCTCTGAGGAAGGCTTCGTAGACTCGCTCTCCTTCTCCCATAGTACCTTCGATCTGCGGATACCGTTGGTTTCTTTTGTACTGGATGTAACGGGCCCTCGTCAGATTTCCAGCTTGGCGGATCATAAACGGGTATGCGCATTTTGTCTTTGGGTGATTAAAGCGCCATTCCCCTCCAGGATGGTCGTTCGGGACGTTGGTGCGTTGATTGGTGGTGACTACTAGGGTGTCGTTGGCGAATGGCAGTACTTCGTCTTCTACTGCGGTGTCTTCGAGTTCTTCGAAGGGGGGCGGTGGTGATTCGGATGGTACGAAGACGGGGGGAAAGAGGACTTCTCGGAGCGTAGGTGGTGGTCCTGCTTCGTGATTTCCTTCGCGGATTCGTAACCAGAGGTCGGCATAGATGGCTGTTTCAGTGGCGGCGGTGTGGAAGAGTTGGTAGAAGTGAGAGGTCATGTTGGGAAAGGAGTGGGTGTTGAATGTTGTCGTTCCGTTCATTTCGTCGTTCTTTTATCCTTCGTCAATCGCGAGGTATAGAATTGTTTCACCAAGTCGTCTGCATGCATGTCTTTGCTGTCAACCCACTCGTTTTCCGAGGTGGGGAAGCCTTTCCACTTGATTAGGTACTGCATGTTACGCCCTCGTCCCTTTCTTCTCACGTCAAGGATCGCTTCGATTTCTTGTTCTTCTTGCCCGTCCACGAGGTCAGGTGGTGGCGGTAAGAAGGCTGGCCCGTGTTGATCCGTCTCCTTAAATGGGCTTAGGAGGTCGATGTGGAAGACATCGTGTATCCTCATGTACTCGGGAAGCTGCAGTTGATAGGCGACCGGCGACACTTTCTTGATGATCGTGAAAGGGCCGTACCGCTTCGGGGCAAGTTTCCGTGATTGTACGCGAAGGTTGAGGTTTCTCCCTTCCAGCCAGACCTTATCGCCTTCATCGTATTGGACCCGTGGTTCACGAGTCTTGTATCGCCTGAGGAGTGCGTTTGCGGCGTGTAGTCTTGCCTGCTGTAGCTGTATCAGCCGTTCAGTCGCCGTTGGTGATCGATCAATTCCGCTTGGTTCGACATGTATTCGCGGTTTCATCCCGAAAAGGAGTTCATGGGGGGATCGTTTGGTAATGTCATGTGGCCATGAGTTGTGTGCGTATTCTGCCAAAGGGAGGTATTGGGCCCAGTTATCCTGTCCTTGCTGGCTAACCCAGTGTCGTAGGTATTGCTCTACCCAGGCGTTCATGCGTTCCGTCTGCCCGTCCGTCTGTGGATGGAAGGCTGTACTGAGGTTTTGTCGGATGCCTGTCTGCGTACAGATTTCCGTGGCGAATGCGCTTGTGAATCTGGGGTCCCTATCGGAGATGATACGTTTGGGGATTCCAAACCAGGGGAGGAGGTGCCGTACGTAGAGGGTTGCTACTCCTTCACCCGTGATTGTTTTTGTGCACGGGATGAACTTGGTTGCCTTGCTGCATCCCTGATCGACTATTGTGAGGATGGCATCAAATTTCCCGCTTGGTGGTAGGTCCGTGATTAAATCCAGGCTAACGTATTGGAAGGGGCCTTCTTCTACCGGCGTGTCGAGGTGCTGCAGTGGTGCTCGTGCCTTTCGCTGGCTTTTGTTGGTTTGGCACTGTGGGCAGCCTTTGACGTATTGCTCGGTAAATTGTCTGAGGTTATCTCCTTCGTATCGTTCGCTGACGAGTGCCCAAGTATTTGCAATCCCTGGGTGTCCTGCGATTGGTGTGTCGTGTAGTTCGGAGATTGCTTTCCGCCGTGTGTCTGGGTCGTTCGTCAGCTGGATTTTATTTATGAAAAGGTGGTCGGGTAGAATTGTGATGTTGTCGTTGACGTCGATCACCCCCTCTTTAAGGTCTGGTCGTTGGGAGAGGAGGTCTGCGACAGTGTTCAAGTTGCCCGGGACGTGGTGGAGTGTGTAGTCGAACTCAGCCAGTGTCTCCATCCAGCGGGCCTGCCTCCCCGAGATCTTGTGAGGTGCGCGGAAGTAGGCGAGGTTGTTGTGATCGGTGAGGACAGTAATCGGGTGACGTGCGCCAAGCAGGTGATGGCGCCAGTGGCGGAAGGATTTGACTATGGCCAGCAATTCGCGGTCGTATACATCATAATTGACCTCCGCCGGGAGGAGTGAGGAGGAGAAGAACGCGACAGGATGAAGGTGGCCATCGCCTTGTGGTTGCGTAAGCGTGGCACCGAGGGCGAATGCGGAGGCGTCAGTCTGGAGTGTGAAGGGGCGGTCATAGTCAATGGACGCTAGGACGGGTCGGGAGGCAAAGCGTGATTTTAACGTGGCGAAAGCTGTTTCCTGAGTTGCAGACCAGTGAAAGGTGACTCCTTTCTTGGTGAGATCGTGAAGAGGGCGGGCGATTTTTGCGTAGTCCGCAATGAATGGTTTGTAGAAGTTGCCAAAGCCGAGAAACGAGCGGACTTCAGTGACTGTGGTTGGGGTAGGCCAATCAAGGATGCCTTGGAGTTTTACTGTGTCCATTTCCACGCCTTCTCGGCCGATGATGACACCGAGATATTCCACGGAGGTTTGGGCGAATCGACATTTTTCGGGTTTAAGGAAAAGGTCGTGATCCTGGAGTCGTTTGAGGATAATGGCGACATGATTTAGATGGTCGATGCGGGATCCGTTTGTTGCCACCATAATGTCGTCCATGTAGACCTTGAGCCATCCTTGTGCAATTTCCAGTCGGAAGATCTCGTCCATCATCATTTGAAAAGTCGCGGGTGAATTGGTGAGGCCAAAAAACATGACAAGGGGTTCGAACAGGCCTTTACTCGTTTTGAAGGCGGCTTTCCACTGGTCACCATCCTTGATACGCACGTTGTTGTACCCCCATCTCACATCCATCGTGGTATACCAGTCGTGCCCAGGTGCTTCAGTGACGAGTTCTGCGATGAGTGGAAGTGGGTACTTATTCTTCTTTGTCCAGGTATTGAGACAGCGGTAATCCTGGACGGGCCTCAATTTCCCGTCCTTTTTCTTGACAAAGAAGAAAGGTGCGGCGTATGGGGAATGAGATGGCTGTATGTAGCCTTTCTCCAGATGGTCCGATAGGAATTTTTCCTGCGCCTCTCGTTCCGCTAGGGACAGCGGGTATACCTTACAATCGAGAGTGGCCGGGGCGTCAGGGAGTAAATCGATTGCGTGGTCCCATCGTTTTGACTCTGGGAAACGTTGTGCGGCTGTTTCGCTGAATACTTTTTCGAATTGGTGGAGTTCTTCGGGGACTAATTCCGTCCAGGGGCGTTCCGTTTTGTCGTGGGCTGCTTCTGCGAGTTGTTGGGCGTGCGTAGTTTTACAGATCTTCATGATGACTTCATCCCCTTCTTCCAGTTCAAGGAAGTGCATGAGCCAGTCTTTTGGGTTCGCGAGTAGTACGGGATTGTTGTCGGGCTGTTCCCAGTCGAGCGGTTCTTTGTGACTGGCCATCCACGGGTACCCGAGTATAATGGCATCGCTTCCGAGGTCAGCAAGGTAAAAGCGGTGCGACGTTCCTTCGAAGTCGGGTATTCTGGCCTTTCCTCGTTTGTACACAGGTCGAAGGAACAGATCGACGTACTCGGTGATTTGTCCACTTTTGTTTGCTGTTCCGTCGACGTTTCGGATTGTTCGTGGCTGGCGTAGTTTTCGGGGATGTAGGTTGAGAAAGATTGCGGTATCTTTGGTCATAAAATTATGAGTTGCTCCAGTATCGACTAGAGCGGCAAATCGGGCGCCTTCTTCACTTTGCAGGAAATGTACGTCTATTCTGAGAGCATTGATACGAGGTACAAAGACACTGCTAGGGACGAGAGCTCGGATCCAGGACGACGGGCCCGAGCTTACTGAAAATCCGCGCCATGAGAAACCAGTTCTTTAGCTAAGAAATCCTGCTGCTCCGGAGTCATACGCATCGAAATTGCGGCTATCTTGCGTAGGAAGGCGTCGTCGATGACTGCCGTTTCTACGGGTGGTTGAGGAGGGGCCGCGGTTGCGACTGCGATACGCGGGATTGGGTCCATGGCGGCACCGGCGATGCGTGGTTTGCGATCCGGACAGTTGCGACTGAGGTGGCCTTGTTTGCCGCAGTTGAAGCATCGTCCTTCGGAGCGATACTTCTGCTTCTCATCTTCTGTTGTGGCTTTGCGGATGGTGTCGACGTCCATTGCGTCAGGGTGGCGAACGGGGCGTTGTCCACCGCTGCTGTTGTTGTTCCATCGGCGCGTGAACGGACTTTGACCGGGGCGGCGTGACTGCTGCTGAAACGGGTTGTGTTCTTTGAGTGCTTGCACCTTGAGCCAATTGCGGTGGTTCGTCTGGGCGCTCGTGACCCATTGGCGGAAGTTCTCGGGGTTGTTCTGAAAAATACAGGTGTGGGCGAGAGTGCCCTGCAAGCCTTGTGCGAACATGCGAAGCGCGCTCGGTTCGTTGATATCCATTCCGGCGCGGTTGACCAAGTCCTGGAACTCGCCGACGTATTCGTCGAGCCGTCCATCCTTCATGCGTAGCTTCAAGAGGTCTTGATGGGCTTTGTCGGCGTCTGCGAAATTAGTGAAAGCGTCACGGAACTCGCGTTCGGTGATTTGCCAAACGTCGAAGCCGAACGGGACGATTTCGGTACCATCTCGGATCTTCATGAGCCATTCGGAGGCGCGTTCCGCCCATGTTTCGGCTTTGTCGACACAGAGCCCGAGGAACATCATTGTTCGTTTCATCGGGTCTTTGATTTTGTTCGTGTCTTGGTTGAGATAGCAGTATCTGTCGAAGGCGATAAGGAACTTCTTGGTCTTTGTGCGATCGCCGGTGAACGGGGAGGGGAGGCTCCCTTCGAGGCGTTCACCGCGCATGGCCTTGAAGAACCGTTTCATTTTGCGATCTTCTTCGTTGTCGGTTACGTCGGCGTCGCTGTCGTCGTCTCCACCATCGGGAGCGGCGCCAGACGTGTCTTTACCGCTGCTGTCGAATCCTTTGCTGAACTCACCGGCTGTCATCTTGGCCGGTTCTTTTCCTTTGTCTTTGCTCGAGCCTTCGCCGAAGTTAGCACCGATTCCGGGGATTGATGTGTCTGTTTCTTTCGTGGGTCCGCTATCGGTAGCTGGGGGGTGAGGGGCGGTCGTGACGTGGGTAGCGGCGAATCCAGATGTTGGCGGTGTAGGAGCGTTGCTGGTTTTGACTTCTTGCATGGCGGTCTGCGCTTTTAATTCGTCGATGTTCATCCGTTCGTTTGGCTCGTGTAATAGATTGAAGGCTGATCGCGCAACCCGGTACGCGAACCAGACGTCCGGCATTTTCTCGTATCGGATCTCGAACCAGACTCCCTGGTACATCCAGATGGCTTGCTTAGTTCCTCGCCAGTTAACGTAGTACCCGGTCCACGGGGCACCGCTCTGTCCCATCTGTAAGAAGACAGTATTCAGTTTCAAGTGGGGCGCAATGTTGTCTTCGAGGTTTGGTGAGGTTGCAAACGGAAGGAGTAGACGTCCTCCTCCGTCGCTTTCGGCATAAGTCGAATCAATGTTCATCATGTTCTATTTCGTGGTCGTAGTTCGGGGAAAGCTCGACCTGATGTTACGCTCAGTAAGGCGTATTCGGATTTCGGGTCCGATCGGAGTTCGAAGTTCAAAGGGCGATTGCCGACAACAGACGGCGGAGCGAGGGTTTACAAGACGAAAGGAGAATCGTTCGGGGTTCGGGGTTTCGGGGAAGCCAAGAGTCGTATTCGAGTCAGCTACTGTAGTTGAGTACAATAGGTCGAGCTTAAAGCTCTGGTAGTTACAGGACAGTCCTTAAGTACTACGAGGGTCGAGTCAATAGAAGTCGCGAGAAACGAACGGAATATGGGAGAAAGTAACCGAAGGATACAGAACATGAGTCGACACGTTGGGTTACTACGAGAAGGTTCGAGAGAGTAGGAGAAATGCGTAACAGTCGATGCATACGCACCGTGATGAGAATGTCCACGCCAACAAAGATTGCCCTCGCTGGTGGGAACGGCACCTGGTAGCCGAACGATGAAAAGGTCAAGAGGCAAAGACTAGCGCATTCGGCTCGCTCACTAAACTCGCGGCTTCACCAAGAATACCAGAAAGCGCATGGACGACCTGTACTACCGGGCTAAGCCAGCTGATCAACTTGCGGTTTCCATCCCGATAGGCTTTGAATGCGTTTGCTTTGTCTTCGAGTAGCTTAAGGACGTCATCGGGGGAATCACGGCCTCGGAGCTCATCGGCGAAAGGGTGTTGGTTGAGTTCCACGCCGATCTTCTCGCGGTAGTCAGCGAGAGCTTTATCGAGGATCGCTTGAAACGATGCAACGGGCATTTTGGTATAATGTTCTGCGACTGAGGGTAAGGCTCACAGCAGCCGCCAGCGCAGTTCTGACTGAGTCATGCGATTCGCGTAAGCCAGCTACAGTATATTCAATATTTAGTCAGACCCTAGTCAAGGGTTCGTGGGAGGGGACTTTAACTTTAACCAGAATCGGTTACGGCCGAAAATGTGCGTGTCTGCGGAAGCCTGAGTATACCAATCTCGTTCCATTCCAACCATGGAGATGGAAAGTGCTGTAAACTCAGTCCATTATCGTTGACCTACGCTGGGCCCTCGCACACCTTTCAGGCCTCGCTATCGAACCGTGATGCATGTGATGGCTGACTATCGTTCGAAGGAAGGTATTAATGAGTCTCTTAGCAACTCACCATCAGTATTCCTTGGAGTTCGCCAGATTCAGTTGAGCCAATAACGTCGGTCCGCGGCTACAGGCCAGGCCTACACCGGCCCCACCGCGGGTCAATGAACCATAATACCTACTAGCTACTACCTAGCTATGCTCAAAGGTGAGTCTGCTTTCACCCACATCCATAACCACCATGGCCCCCGATCTTTTACCCTTTTCTCGCCCCGAGTCACATGCCGCCTGTCAACCCCGCCGCTGGCGGTTAGTCCTTCGTTCCAATGGCGCGCTAAAAATCGGATTTTTCTCCACCGGATTTTTTCTCACTGGTCTAGTCTATGTGGCATTTTTCTCTGCTTATGGCCCTCCATCGTGGCATCTCCCCGGCTCGAACCCCCCTTCCCTTTTCGATTCAGATCCCTTAAAGCTCGCAGACCCCCTCCTTGTCGATCCGAATTTCCCCACCTCTCCCCCTTCTCCACCCTTTCAGTCCGATGTCCTGACTCTTGAGCAGATTAGAGACATCGTAGCTCCCACCCGGGGTTTCTTTTCTCGAGACTATAGCTTGGGTCTCGGTTGGAACAACGTCAGTGGGTCTATCGGCATTGAGTATCAGCTTCAAATGATCGTTTGACAGGTACGATACATCTACGAGGCTGCTCTCCTGCAGGCCGAGCTACTGAATCGCACCTTGGTTTTACCTTCGTTCGTCTACGCGCGCGCGTGCGAGTACGACATGTACGTGATGTGTTCCCTACCTTGCATCAATGGTTCTCATACCTTTTTTCGTCTGCAGCACTGTTTGCGCGGACTACGCAACTATGGTCAATAAGGGCGACGCTATTGGATCTGAAGAGTGGCGCGAATTGCCGATCGAGAAGCAAATGGGATTCCGCATCCCTATCTCGGTTATTGTGAATATTACACATCTCCGCAGTCGGCAACCGGTCATCACCGCCTCGGAATACCTGCGCCTGCACGGTCAAGATCCCGAAAGCGAATCGAGCAGTGGGTTTTGGCCCCGCCAGTCGTATCATACTCACCCCAACGTCTTTGAGACGGACAAGACAAAAACGCCATCACTACTCGTCATCGAGAACCACTGGTATCACACCAGAGAAACAGTCCGCGTCGACTACATTCCTGAGGAGATGAAGAAGAGAGGGGGGTTGGAACGTCACCCCGGACCAGACAACTACGACGCTAGCGTCGAACACTGGCCTCCCATGGAACCCACAGAACTTTCTATCAAACTGGCTGAAACTGCGGTTGATCGTGGATTCCCATTGGACTGGGACACTGCCAAAGACGTTTTGAAGTCGTCCGATCAGATCGGGGATGTAAATCTTGACTACGACGACGACGTCGAGAAGTTGCTAAACGCACATGGCTGGGAGGTTTTGTACACATTCCCGGCTGTGTCAGTCCTATTTTGCTTTGTTTATGGTTTTATGACGCTGATCCCCCCCCTTAAGTGTTGGAATGGACTTTGCTAAGATCATTATTGGTGATCTCAGACAAGTCGCTCCACGCACGTCAATCCGAGGCTTCAAAGAAGACTATGGCGACGTGGATGCTGACGTTGTCGTGCTTGCTGGAGAGACTCATTTAGGTACCAAGCCTGTAAGTGGCCGTTTTTATCACTGTGTGGTGAATCCAAACGATTTTCCAGGGTGCCATGCGTTTCACAGACGTGCTGCGGCGCCGTAGATATGCGGGCACTGTGGCGCATTCACTCATCCCGCCACAGGAAGTATTCGACCTTGCCGAGGTTCTGTCCGACCGTATGCGTCAACGCACCGGAGGCCGTATGTGGATGGGAGCACACATGCGACGCGGAGACTGTAAGTACCCACTTCCCCAAGCAGGGCAACGGCTGACGCTCTGATACTCAGTCGTGGCATTTGGGTGGGCGATGGAAATGGCACCGGAGGACCACGTCCGGCGCGTGAAGGATCGCCTGGAGGCAGGCCGCGCGGTCCTTGCCGACCTCCACTATAGCCGCAAATGGACGACGTGCGATATCGAGGGGGCCCAGCCCGATCCGGAGCAGGCCAACTTGCCGCCGCCGCAGGCCGGGGACCCCTTTTTCATCGCGACGGACGAACGCGACCCGGACGCACTGCGCACGATCGCCGCTGCCGGCGCAGTCTTCATGTCCGACCTGCTTACGATGGAGGACCGTCGTGAATTTGGCTGGCCGCTGATGATCACGGATCTGATGGCGCTCGTCGAGCAGCAGCTGCTCGTCCACAGTGGTTTCTTCTACGGACACTGCATGAGCTCGTTCTCGGGCGCGATCATGAATATGCGTGGGGGCCGTGGGGCCGATCCACGGACCATGCTTCTAGATTGATATTTTTAGTGTCACGACTATATCCGTTAATTGTGCCCAAATTAACTAATATCTACAGTAAGAGCGGATCTGAGAAGATGGCCGGTCTGAGGCGGAGCGGGGGGCGAGCTAGAGGAGAGCACTGTCTTTGGGTGAGCGGGCGGAGCGGCACGTCCTTTGGAAACTTAGTTTATTTTTGATCGATGATTCAGATGAGGGTCGCTCCGGGAGGGTCTCACTTCGCCTCGGCAACACAGACCCTCATTTTCGATCTTCGCGCTTCTCCGCTCCCTACGCTTTCTCCCTCACATTCCTTCATGTTTCTTTAATTACCTGCATTGTTGTACGAACCACATTGTCAGAATACACCCACCGATCCCTCTCAGCGTCGTCTGACCTTTCGTGTTGCGTGCCGTCATCCCTTCACCTGCCTCTCCTACCGGCGCCGCACCAGTAGGAGCGAAGCAGCGACTCACAACGACCCTCATCCTTCCGTAGCGTCAGACGGTCTGGTGTTGCACTAAGTAGAGTCCTGTCGTAGTAGCCATGAGGTCGCATTGATCAGGGTGGGATATCATACACGCACCAACCGGCTTCTCCTTTATGCTCGTCACGTCGACCGAGCAATCCTCCCTGCGCGCGCCCTGCGGACAGGCCAGCAGGAACGCGTGATATGTCCCCGACTCGCACGCGAGGCCCGGCAGCTGCTCCGTCGTATTGTACCTCGGCGTAAATGAGCCGACTTTGCCAACGCGGCGCGGGAGGGTGAGCGTCTGCAAGTCGACTTTAGAGTCCACCGCGAGGGACCACACGTCGATCCTCGATCTGCGCTTTACGTGTTAATGGGACCCCTCTATAGCACAGCGACCCCCCCACCTCGGGCTCGACGAGCAGACGGCGATCGTTGTACGGAATGGTGCCGTAAGCCGCCATGAACGACACCGGCCACTGCGGATAGACCTTGTCGGGTTCTGCGGCGGATACTTGTGCGAGCGCACGTGGCAGGCCTTGGATCTGGGGGAATCGGTGATTCGCTTTGGTTCCGTTGCGGTACAGCAAGTCGAAATTGATGTAAGTGCTCGGAGTTTCTAGCTTCGTGGGGTCAGCAGGGTACCAGACGGACCGGGCGTAGCGGTAGCCCAGGGAAAGAAGGAGGACGCTGTCGAGAACCGAGCAGACCGCGATGATGACGAATCCGAAATATAAAAGTTTTTTGGACTTGTTGCCTGGGACGACTAGGCGGGTACAATCAGGATAGGAAGGCATTCCGTATGCAAATAGAAAAGAGACGTACTGGGGTCCCGGCGCCCTGCGTCATTTAGATCTTCTAACTTATCCTGGGGTAGGGGCTGGTAGCTACGGCGCCACATAAGAGGGGAGGGAGAGGATAGGGGATTGAATCAAACGGGCTGGCCAAAGTCACATGTAGACCTGTGCAGAACCAGAGCGCGCATGTTGAGCCTCAGGGGAGATCCGCCAATGAGTACGTGTGAGTGGTGTATGGAATCCGTGTGTTATGCCGGAATGAAACAGACATATTGGGGCCAGGACATCAACGAATCAATATCATCATCAGCGGGACGGCGATGCATTACGCATATAGTGCATCGTGTTACTGGATGTAGTGATGATACACCCAAATCGGGTAGCATGGCCCCATTTATCACAATAGATTCACTGGAGATCGTTCACACGAGTCGCACAACCTGAAACTTTGCTAAACGCCGCCGTCGTGGTTCAGTCAAAGTCGAGGCTGGGTGTCGCTGTACAACCAAGATTCAGAGGTAGCCCGATGACGCCAAGTAAAGGGACCTACTGGACAGCCGGGTCTCCTTTAGGAAATAATACCAATCCAGCCAGTTCCTCGCATTGTAGTCCCAAGCCGTGTCGAAATCGCGACACGTGTGCGTCTGCCCAACGCGATCCACCTCAAAGTCGCGCTGAGCGAAGTCTCCTGGCTCGAGCGTGAGGTCAGGGTGGCACAGCGCCTGCTGGCGGAGGTAGTTCAGGCAGTGCTGGTGGTGCGGGAGTCGGTGCCTGCTGGTGCGGTTCGTGAGCTGCCTGTGCAAGTAGAGCAGACAGTGCTCTTGGTGGTAGAGCGACACCGCGAACGTCCGGTTGTTAGCGCCGATGCGTCCCGCGCCGTCGAACCCGAATCCCCTTTCGTAAAGCCACTCGTCCGCCGCCCCAGGAGCGCCTCCCGCGTAGTGCACGCTCTCCTCCACCACCATTTCCACCTTCCGCTCCAGAGTCAACGGGAAAAATGGCGGCCAATCGTCACCCAACAGGCCTTTACGCGCGTCAGCTTCGGCTAAGGCGGAACTGAAGATAACTGACTGTGTCTCTTCTGCATGACGTCAGTTTCAAATTGGACGTTCTGAACGAACGCGAACAATGTATGCGTCAAGCTTATAGACGCGATGCTGAGAGAGGTGACGAGCACGACCAGTGCGCTGTTGGCATGCATTCGGTACATTGTATGCACGAGCAGCAGAAGAGGATACATGTGGGTCTGTTTGACGCACTCTCCTTCAGTTGGGGCTGTGTAACTGATTGCTCCCACCCTATTATTAGAAGGGAGGTGCATCGTTTTCTACATCGGTGACGACCGTGCGACTCGCGGCGTTTGCGAGGCTGTGGACTGACCAGGTGACCGGTGACCCACCGTATCCCAGTCTCAGTCCAGTTTCTTCTCATGAACTCGGGAACCGCCACTCCCCTTCTTCATCTTTGTACCCCAAAGGTTCTTTTCCTTCTCTTACCATCATCCTTCCTTGACCTACTACACCCCCCGAGTAACCGACCAGCTCTCCACTGGCAGAGATCATGCATCCAGGGACGAAGCACATCGCTCTGGTTTTGCTATGCCTACTCGTCAAGCATGGGTGTACCCTCTTTCTTCGATCAGGAATCCCGCCACCCAGAGACCGTAAGGACACTTTTCCCTCTCCCATAACACGTCCTGCTTACACCGCGGCATAGCCTACCGCCTGTCCGACTGGTATATCCACTTTTACTCACCCGCGCCCATGAGCATCGAGCGCACGAAGCACCATCAGCTCCCCAGCGCCGACGCCGAATGGGCGGTATTCCTCCCGAACAACGGAACCTTGTATTTCGGACCACCGGGGGATGCCGCCGTTGCCAACTGGTTCCTCGAGCAGCGTTGTTCAGAAGTGATCAGGCGCGAAATTATCGACGCATTTCCGCAGGAGGAAAGCAGGCTGTGTGTCAACCTTATAAGGGGGAATTTACTCTGTCGCGCCGACGCCGTGGCAGACTCCGGGCTGGGACGGAAGCTCAAATTCGAGACCCATCAGTGCGTCGGCTGGTGGGACGTGCATCGAAAAATGGCAGAACGACAGCACGTTCTTTAGGTCTCGGGGTAACGAGTGAGTGGTTCCCTCTCCTGTGCAGAATTTTGTTGTGTCGCCGCTAAACCAGAGTCGTCCGGGCGGCGCGCCAGTAGCGCCGCCACTAACTTAGGACCTATCCATCATGCATCTCGGACGAACTTGTGTTGAGCGCACTGGGACAATCATGCGGTTTCATGCGGTTTCAACGCTTCTACATTTGGCGTCTACGTACAACACCGCATCCATTAGCGTCTGTAAAGTAAGCTACGAGCCGATACCGTACTCCCTTTCGCAGATGGAGAGCCAACACATGGGGTTTTATCGGTACCACGCTGTCGTTATACCAGTCAGGAGTCAGGACCAGCGATGTTGTTCCAGTCGTTCTAGTCCATGCGACCAAAACCAACATTCCGGAGACAAATACTAGTTATAGCCAAGAACCACTACAATCTAAGAAAGTCGTAGAAAGGGCCTGGAGAGTTCCTGTCGTACTAAATAACCGAAGCTCGAGTGAATATAATAAGAGTGTGGCGATTGACAGATCGCGATCCCCGTGTGTAGACGACGGTGTGAGTCACAGGACTTATATGCATGAAATGGATGCGAGGTGAAGTTCCTACGGTGTCCGAATTACCGCGAATACGGTATCATTCAACAGGACGACCTTGAGGACGACAACAACAATTTACCGGCCAAAAATCACAGGTTCGTTTCCTCACCAGAGGTCGTCATAAGCACCGCAGATGGAACCCGCTCATCGGAGTCGTTCGTGTGCTCGTGATAAATCGTGTACACAAATGACGGCGTGTTGCCAGCGCTGGACGGTGCAAGAGCTGGCGCACTCGCGAACTGGATTCCGGTCGAGTAGGTCGAGTAATCTTCAACCGGGCTCTTCTGCATAGCGACAAGGATGATTATGAGCGTCGGATACAAGCCCTGTGTTAAGTCGGTATTTAGTGCCCAAGAGAATGTATATATGGTGCACATGCAGCAGAACTCACTGAGACAAACAATAAGGCGTTGTGCATGACGGTGGTATTCACTTTGAACGTCAAGATCACATACAAAATCTGAAAAAGCGCGATGAGCGGTTTTAGAACACAGACACTTATGGGACTAGGATGTACCCAAAGGCAGCAATAAACAAAACCAGACTCGATGAGCAGAGCGAGCACCCTGTCGACCCTCACCGATCCAGTTCCTTTGCCCAAATGTTTCTTGATCGAGACGCGGTATTGCCTACACCAGTGACATGGTCAGAGACAGTTGTCAGGGGGTCAAAAGGCAAGAAGGGCACACCAAGCCTTCGTGGCGATCAACGCGGTAGAGACCAGATTAGTTCCCAATATGGGAAAGACCACGAGAAGGGGACCAAAATCATCCGCGATGATCGGAATACTGACATAGGGAGGGCTCAAGATGGGTATGAGGCTGAGACCAAGTTCACACCCGACAGCAGCTACGAGGATCGGTCCCTGATGAGCACAGGATGGCGACTACGAGCCATCTTTTGTATGTACCTGTGGTCCCAAGGACCAAGAAGAGAAGTAGGGAGGTGACGTGTTTGTCTCTGTTCCAGAGGACCACTGCGCGCCAGGCACATATAATATCACTTAGAATATACTGAACAGCCATCAGCTGAGCAGACGGCAAGGAAGTATTGTGTAGTTGCACCATTAGCCGTCTGATAGTTTCCGCTACAATAGAGACAGACCCGATGCGACCTAAAGGCCATACGTTGGCAGCAGTGTGGTCAAGTAACCACCACGTTTGCTGAAACTCCAGAGCTGTCTGTAGCACCAGTGAAATGATTCCCAGGACGAACGTGAAAGTTGTGATTGCAAACATGACCATTTTAGAGCGAGACGAAGTGAAACCTGGTTTTCCCCTGAAAACCATATACTGTAAGCGTGCACAGTCCTTCCTTTTAGAGCACAAATGGACCTCACAGGAGAATGTGGACAGTGGCAACATAGAGTACGAAATAGACACCTGCGATGCTCGGCACAATGTGGGTCAGAGACTACTGGAGTCGCAACAGCAAGTCTGTCGTCCCTCACCATATACGATACCAACAAAAAGGTTGTTGTACACTGTCAGTTTGTATCGTTCGTAAAAAGCATTGCGGCTGAACATGACGGCAAAAACGGTGTGGCGGGGAGATCAGAGCACAAGGGAAAAAAGCTCATCACCCCTGCGGATTCTTAAGTGGTAAACACCTTCTGTAGCCACCAAAGGGAGAGGACCGTTGCCAGTGACTGAAGTGGTGGTGGTTGGGGCCGACACTATGGCGCACCGCCTCACCCTCGCTTCCCACTTGATTTCCGCCGACAACCTTGCGGCCATCCTCAGGCTTTCCCATGACTCCACCCCCCATCACCTTGCATGAGAACTGCAAGTGGTCCCGCCTCATTGTCAGCAGCATCCTCACCGGAGTCCCCTACTTACGGGCCATACATCCCCTCTGAGTCCCATGAGGCGCTTGCAGAACCAACCCCATCTACCATATCCTCCGCCTCACACAGCCCCCGAGGTTCAAGTTCTTGTCTGCCCTCTGATTTATACTCACGGGACCACAGCTCATGCTTCATGAAGCTTGTGGCCCGGGCTGAGCATGGTGGTGCGTGCTGATCACTCACTGGCAGCTCACTGTCGTGCCAGTGGCCCACTTGCACAGCGCCAGCTGATGGAGGTTAATTTAGGTTGTGCCGGTGGTGCGAGAATCAGCACGTGAGCTGCCTGTGCAAGTAGAGCAGACAGTACTCTTGGTAGTAGTCACACTAGAGTGTCACCGCGAACGGCCGGTTGTCGGCGCCAATGCTGTCCCACGCCGTCGCACCCGAACCCTCCGTCCCTGGACCACCGTCCTAGTGCACACGTTCTTCCACCACTATTTCTACCCCCCCTGTAGAGCCAAGGGGGACAACGGAAGCCAATAACTGTGGTCTTACTGGCCTTCACACGTGTCAGCCCCGGCAATGGCAGATCTGAACGTATCAAGAGCAATTGACCGTATCCCTTTTTCGTAACGTAGGTTTCAAATTGGGCATTCTTAAAGAATGCGGACAGTGTGTGCGTCAAGATTGGTCACAGAAGCAATTCTCAGAACGGAGAGGCGTAAGCCGGGCGCGCTGTTGGCCTGCTTCCGATTGGCACACGAGCAGCTTCTCGGCGCAGATTAGTGGGGGATCTATTTGATGCACTCTCTTTCGATTAGGGTTGTGTGTTGCTTCACTCCAGACCTATCATCAGAAGGAAGGTGCATCGCTTTCTAAATTTTTGATGACCATGCGACTCGCGGTATTTCTGTGGACTGACTAGGTGACCCAGCCTCTGTATCCTAGTCCCAGGCTAGTGTCTACCATTTACTATCCTCGTATCTAAAGGCCATTTCAAGATTAGCCTCTCCCATAAATTTGACCTAGCCTCCCGAGTGGCCGACCAGCTCGCCAGAGATCATCACGCAACCCAGAACGAAGTAAATCGTAGGGGTGTACTTTTCCCACTCCCTCCACGCGTTTGCTTACACTGGTGCCAGTAGCTTACGTTGGCACAGACCACCCCCGTACCTGAGATATCAGTTATCTTCTATCCATCCTCGCGAACATCGAGGGAACGGAGCTCTCTGGGAACAATGCCGACACCGAATTGGCAGCACTTGCCCCAACAACGGAACCCTCCATCTCGGGTCACAGTACCGACCGTTCGGCATCTCATTGTTCCACCAGCTACGTTGTTCAGAACCTGAGGGGATCATGTGCGACATCATCGAGGCCCTCCCGTAGGAGGTGAGTAAACTTAGCCGGCACTGTCTCGACTACATGCGGCAGATGGTGTTCTGCTTTGCGGACCTCGTGGTGGACTGGGTAGCTCGAAGTAGAAGCTAGGGATGACGCCAACAAGGGCGTAGACCGGGGCGCGCGTATCATAAATTGGAAGAGACCTAAGGAGAGTACGCTCAACCGCCGGTCCGCCGGTCTCGCTTTCGCCACCGGACAGGAAGTATCGTTCCTTAGTCAGGATTTGCGAGTCTGCAATGAAGTCAATATAATTGATGTGCCATTCGTACAACACCAGTAAGGTGATACCGCAGAAATATACCAAAGTCGAATTTTACTGGTCGGTGCGAGTACGGTTTACTTCAACAGGTCGATAACGAGTATTGTCATCCTGCCGACCAAAGACCACAGCCTCATCTTCAGATGTGTTCGTAACCGCCATACTAGAGTGACTTTGCATGTCGAGCTTACGAACTTGCGTGTACACGTGTCGAGGCATGTTGCCAACCCTGGGTGGTCTTGGTGCTGGCCCACTCACGAACTGCATTCCGGTCGAGTGAGTCGAGTAGTGTTCGACAGGGCTCTTCTGCACGGCGACGAGGATGATTATGAGCGTCGGGTATATACCCTATATCGAGTTAGTATTGCATTTAGTCCCCAACAGAGTGTTTCAAGGAACGTATGTGCAGCAAAACTTACTGAGATAAACACCAAGACATCGTCTATGACAGTGAAGCCCGGATCGGGTATCACGCCGAAAGCCGAGATCAAATATAGAATCTAGAATAGCGCAGTGAGCCCTGCTACGTTCACAGACATTTTTGGAAGCAGGACATACCCAAGGGATGCAATAAAGAAAACCCGACTCGATGAGTAGAGCTAAAAACCTCTCGACGCTCACAGATCCAGTTCCTCCGACCAAATGTTTCTTGACAAAGACGCGGCGTTTCCTACGCCAGGGACATGGTCAGAGATGGTCGTCGGAGGCTGGACGTGAGAAGAGCGCACCAGGCCTTCCAGGCGATCAATCCGGTGGAGAGAAGATTAGTTCCTAGTGATGGACCAACCATGTATAGGGGTCCCGATTGTGAAGTGAATTGGCTGAAGGGAGGTACGACGCCGAGACCAATTTCACACCCAGCAGCAGCTACGTGCATCGACCCCAGATGAGCACTGAATACTGACTAAGAGGGGTTATGTACCTATGGTCCCAAGGATGAAGAGCAGAAGAATTGCGATGACGCGCTTGTCTCTGTCCCAGATAACCACTGCACGCCAGGCACAGATAACATCGCTTAGAATATACTGAACAGCCTTCAGTTGAGTCAAATATACAGCATGGGGGCATTTGGCAGGCGCACCATCAGGCGTGTTATACCTCCATCTGCATAATAAAAGACGATGAAGTCGATATTCTGAAGCTCTAGAGCTTTCTGTAGCACCAGTGCGGTGGTTCCCAAGACGAACATGAAGGTGGTGATTCCAAACCAGAGCATTCTGGGCCGAGAAGAAGTGAAGCCCGGTGGGCTCCTGAAAGTCATCGGCTGTAAGTGTGCATCATCCTTCCTTCAAGAGTAAAAATGAACGTCACAGGAGGACGTGGACCGAGGTAACGTAGAGTATGATATAGATGCCTGCGATGCAAAGCACAATGGCTCAGAAACTGGAGTAGCAATGGTGAGTCTGTCCCTCACCATATAGGATACCGACAAAAAGGTCATCATACGCTGTCAGTTTGGCTGCGGAGTTATATGCGGCAACCAATGCGGTAACGTCGGGACAAAGGTCGGGAGCATAGCTGGACATGGCGGCGAAAATGGAGTGGCGGAGGGCAGATCAGCAGAGCGCGAAAAACTCATTGTCCCCTACAGATTCTTAAGGAGTAGACACCTTCCATTGTTAATTGTGTGGAATTGGAGGCAGTGAGAACTTCGATCCAAAGTTGCTCGGTGGATTGCGAAGAACAACCAGCCGCCCACACTACGGCGTATCACAGTTGAATTTCAAATGCCTAGCGGCCTTCCTTTCCTTTCCTTTCCCATGGCTCCTCACCTCGCATGAACTGGAAGTCGACATTCCGGAGAAGCCATGAGAGGAATCGCTCACATGGGTGTATCGGTAAGAGTTATGATGGCGGCGAAATGGAGTGGCGGAGGGCAGATCCAAGCCTGAGGCAGTATAGGTCAAACAAAGCTCATCGTTCCGCCGGGTTATTACAGCCGTTTTCATATCGACAGACCGTTTTTCGGAAAAGCTACCATTAGCGGGCTGAGTGAGCGGAGGTCAAGGATAACCAGCTATCTGAGATCCGAGCGAAATAAATAAGGTTTATCGTTTTGGTTTTCTTTTTTTTTTGTCGCCTGGTCTGTTTTTAATTTAGTTTTACCAAAAAATACGGTAAGTCTCGGAAAATATGCCGACGGGAGATCCCAGGACTCAGTCCGCTAGTAGCTTTTCCAAAAATACGGTCTATCGATATGAAAACGGCTGTAAGCTAGACATTTGCTGTAGCCGCTGTTGGAGTAGCCACCGACCTGGTCCGACCATATCTCAATCGTGTAGGGAACCAGATGTGGCAGCGCCGTACGAAAGGGCTATCAGAAGTTGAGTCAATACAGCCGTGGGGCATCACATGCATCGCATCTGTCCCATCAGACTAGGATATTTACGGTGCCCAGTAACTCGCACCAGCTCCTAAGGAATTCCTGTGTAGTAATGATGGCCATCGGAAAGACATCGTGTGAACGCCACGACTCGTCGTCGATGGCAGTAGAATCACAGTGAAGCGCTCGACTAGTGTTGGTTCTTTTTTCATTAAGAAATCCATTTACTGTATATTATGGCCGAAAAGACCGATCGCCACCAGTACTGTAGCTTTGTACGTACAAACAACTACAGCAACTTGACATGGCCGTGATACAAAGGAGACAATTGACAGATGATCACAGATCCTGTAATCTCTACAGCGCTGGACCTGCCACATGAGAATTGTGATAGAGCTCACCTACGAATCTGAGGGCCTCGTATGCCCAAACCAACAAACCCGCAGCACCACAGGCCTTCGAGTGATAGTACGACGGAAGTTCAGCTGACATCGACTTGAAAGTTGAATCGGAAAAAAGGTGGGCGAGTAGCGATTTGACCGAGAAATAAGAGCACAGCTGTCCTCCAGTACTGGCGGGGGTGTATCCAATATCACTTTATCGCGGGCCCAGGTGAAGAAAGCGGCGACCAATAGCTCTCCACGGTCTTCTTGATTGATGCAGAACCCGGTCAGAACTAGCGCAAGCGCATCAGGCAAAGAAAATATCTTGGAATCTTGCATGACCCGAGAAGCCGCCTCTGAAAGGATGGGCTCCGACGACGCAACAGCGCGTAGAGAGTCGACCCGTCTCCGACTGCCACGCAGACACGCATGTGGATGGCTACCTGTTCGTGCGTCGTTTGCATTAGCTGGAGAGGATTCGCACTTGCTAACAAATATGGGGGGGGTGTTGACGTCAAGGGCTAGGCGCTGCGACAAGACGGCGTATACCTGTGCCTCCGTAAGGTTCTTGGGGACTTGCGGCGCGCACAACAATTTCTGAAGTGCGAAATTGAGCAGAGAATTGCGAATTTCATCGTCTCCATGGTCATAACGACTAGCCCACCTTGAAAATGTGAGGAAATCACCGAGAGACGACAACACGATGCTTACAACGGCCTCCCAAGGTGCGCAATGAAGTCTAAGGATGTGACGTCATCAAGGGTGCTCAGGCTTCCCCATCGGACCTTCCGGTTTTGGACAAGTTGGTCAAAGCCAACGTAAATGTATGGATGGGGTGTCGTCATGTAACCACTGTTGATACGATCGGAATTGTCGCGACCACGCGACTGACCAAACTGCATGATCTTGCTAGATGTGGAAAGAAAAAACGAAAATAACGGGCTATGACTGAGGATAGAAGAAAGTGCCCGCCGAAGTACGACAAAACGGGACTCTTCCTGATCGTCGTAGCAATCCGTCAATGTATGCGCCTCGTCAAACGCGAGGAAGATATCCACACGTCCCTTGCGATCGGCTTTGATCCTGTGTTCGTCTGGACCGCTGTTTCTGTTGAGCGCCGTTTCAAGTGCATCCAGCGCCGTTGTTAAGTCATTGTCGCTCGGAAGGTCGACCTTCACCCCCGCAGCCTTGGCATAGTTAACGACTGTTTCATAAAACTGTTTCCTTTCCTGCCCAGGAGAATTCATAGATTGATCCCTGGACATGAAGGCCCGGAAGTTTGATATTCGGTCGGCTTTCGTGTTACCCATGCTTTCCTCAGCAAGGATGGACGCAGTGTTCTTGAACAATGCGAGGAGGAAGCGTCGGACGCGGGACACTGCCATTTGATGTGGGGCTTGCGGCTGATTGTCCGACGTCAGGAAGTTACGGACATCGCTTTCGGGAGGGGGGAAACCTATAAGACAGGTTTAGAGGGCCACGAAGGTAGATGTGACAACACAAACCTCGACTGCTTAACGGGCGCAGGTTGATTGGGACCACAAACAAATCTTTCGACAACTCGTCCAACAGGCGCGACTTTCCCGTGTCAGACGATTGGACAATGGAGCAGTAGCATCCATATACTTTTGTCGTATTCGACGTCCCAACATCCAGTAGTTCGACGACATGCCGCTTTAGGCCCTCAAGCGGTGACTTTCCAACAAAGTCTGCCGTCCAAGAATTCTCAATAACTAGTGATAACATTCAAGTGAGTTGTCACAATCGAGGTTTAGACTTACCCCTCCTCTGCGATTCCCATGAAACGTGCGCTGATGGAGGGTCAACTAAATCATATTAGAGGTCTGTTTTCAGTCCATATTATGTACGGGTTTAGGAGCTTACAGGTGCTTTGGTGCGCCAATGGGCCGTTTATCCAAAATATGTCTTAGGAACGAACATTCATGACCAGTTCACCCGACAAGAAAAGCACGTACTGTGAGACATGATAGCCTTCTTTTCGGCCAAGCTTGCGCCCTCAGCAGCACCTCGTTGTAATACCGTGAGGAAATCATGCCGTTGGTCTTCGATTTCGATGTTCACCAAGAAAGTCTTCTGGTCGACAAAATTGTCGACGCTGCTGAACCGTTCGTATGCGTCGTGGGTCTTCCAGTATACTGACATATAATGAAAGTTTTCCTCGGTGGCACCGTTGTTGTTTAACTTGAAACGAACGGCTCGCATAACCCATCGAGATGGGAATATCAAATTGGAAGCGACACGGAGTCTGACTCCGACCCGATTATGTGATACCTTTCTATATTCGGAAAATCCTGTGTGTCGAACTCACCTCCGCCTTGATTTCCGCCGACTGTCTTGCGGCCTTCCTTTTCCATGACTCCACCCCTATCATCACCGGATGATCACTCGGCTCACATGGGATCATAGATTCGTTGTACAAACCGAATTTTGCCAAACGCCGCCGTCAAGCGTCACCTCCGTATGTCTCAGGCCTGTTCAAGCTTCACCTCATGTACTCGGGCATCGCGACTGTCCTTCGTCCTCGTGCACTTTCAAGACTGGCCGTCACTCTTCCTTCCGCCCGTCAACTTGATCTAGCCCCCCAAGTGATCGATCCGCTCTCTAGAGATCATCATGCATCCCGGAACGAAGTACATCGCTCTGGTTTCGCTATGCCTACTTGTCAAGCTTGGTTGTATTGGCCTTCTTCGGTCAGGATTCCCATCAGCCAGTCACTGTAAGCTTTTCCCCTCTCCCTCGACGCGTTTGCTGACACTTGGGCCGACGTAGCTTACGTCGGCACGGACTACCCTCGTGCCTGGGACATCGGCATTCTTCCACTCGTCTTAATGAACATCGAGCCCACGAAGCACTATCAGCTCTCCGGGTACGGCGCCGATGCCGAATGGGCAGCACTCACCCCGAACAACGGAACGCTCTATCTGGGTCCACAGCGCCGACCATTCAGCATCTCCCTATTCCATCAGCTACGTTGTTTAGACGTGATCAGGCGCGACATAATAGAGGCGCTTCCGCGGGAGGAGAGCAAGCTGAGCCGGCACTGTCTCAACTATATGCGGCAGATGGTTCTCTGCCGCACGGACCTCGCAGTGGACCCCGTGCTGGGACGGGAGCTCGAAGCCGAAGTTCGCGCTGAGACCAACCAGTGCGTCGACTGGAGACGCGTGTATCAAAGACTGGAAGAGAACCAACGAGAGTAAGTTACTCTCAATAGGTCTCAGGGAGACGAGTGAGTGGCTCCCTCTCCTGCGCAGAATGACGTTGTATCGCCGCTAAACCAGAGACGTTTAGGCGCGCTGGTAGCAACACTGCTCCGGAACCAATCTATCATCTCGGGCAAACTCTTGTTAAGCGCGCTGGGATAATTGTGGCGTTTCATGGTGTTTTGGCGCATCTAGTACGTACACCAGGCGTCTACGTACAGCACCACATCACTTGGCGTCTGTAAAGCTGTCAAGCATGTCAAGGCTTGATAGCTTGATCTACGAGCTCGATACTGTACCTTTTTTGTGGATGGAAAGCTAGCTCGTGGCGTTTTGTGGCGTAATTTAAAATATCCGAGCTGGTTCCGCGGCATCAGTGTACCCAGTCTGGACTGGTCGTCTACCGAAGGCTGCTTTCCTTGTCCATGCGACCACAACTAATACGCCCATCTCTATTCTTATGTCTGCACGAATACCCCAAGAAAGTCGACCACGACGGTTCACAAAGTTTGCAGGGAAATTTTCTATCTCTCTTCACGGATCTGTTGCGGTGTGCTTAAGCCATTCCTGAGGTGGAGTTGTGTGGCCGCCAGTTGATGCCCACGGTCGGGCAAAGCCGCGGAGTGCACCTTCCCTTCCTTTCAAGTGCCCTGTACGTCACCACAAAATGAGATATATTTTTTCCCAATTACAGTAAATGCGATACACTCATTCTACGAAGGTTCGGGGATCACGGTCCTCGTACGATCCTCCGCGGAGACTGCTGTGCCTAACTTTCAACATCGTGAAGCCGCGCGGTCACTTGACATTCATCAAGGACAAGTCAAATACCACCACCCTGATAAAATGAAATGCTGGAGCCAGCGTGGTTCTTCAGGAATGCGGTGAGGGCCCATTCCGCAACGACGAGGGGAAGAAAGAAAGAAAATAGGCGACAGAAGATTTTCTGTGGGGAATGATCGGGGCCAGTGAAGGCGTCCCTCGAAGAAAGGGCCTAGAAGAAAGAAAAAGCGGTCGCGTCGAATTGCAGTCACCGGCTGCTGGCTCGTATGCGCCGTCCAAGACATTCCATTCGGAGTCCATCTTGCCATAGGTATAAAGTGGTTCTGTTCGAGGTCCAGACCCTGCTGAACCTGAACTAAACCCGAAAGTGAGCGTGGGAAAACGTCACGTGGCGTGGGTCTGACTACCCTTTTTGCGCTTTTTGCGCTTGGCATCGATCAGCGCTGCCTGCGCGCAGCGATGCCCTGTATTCCCCGCACCAAGTGAAAGCTGTGAAGCGTCGTCTGACTAGGTAGGAGGCCAGGATCACGACTCGATGGATCCGATCCTTTACTGCTCTCGTTATTTCCCCTAGCCTTTGCATTTGTACTTGGCAAGAAGAAATATTCGATTGGAAACTGTCTGTTACGCATTTCTTCTCCTCTCTCGAACCTTCTCGTAGTAACCCAACGTGTCGACTCATGTTCTGTATCCTTCGGTTACTTTCTCCCATATTCCGTTCGTTTCTCGCGACTTCTATTGACTCGACCCTCGTAGTACTTAAGGACTGACCTGTAACTACCAGAGCTTTAAGCTCGACCTATTGTACTCAACTACAGTAGCTGACTCGAATACGACTCTTGGCTTCACCGAAACCCCGAACCCCGAACGATTCCCCTTTCGTCTTGTGAACCCTCGCTCCGCCGTCCGTTGTCGGCAATCGCCTTTTGAACTTCGAACTCCGATCGAACCCGAAATCCGAATACGCCTTACTGAGCGTAACATCAGGTCGAGCTTTCCCCGAACTACGACCACCGAATAGAACATGATGAACGTTGACTCAACTTACGCCGAAAGTGACGGAGGAGGACTGATCTCTCTCCCGTTCCAGCTCCTCCCCGATCAGGAGGATTCGATCGCAACCCACCTGAAACTGAATACGATTTTCCTACAGAAAGGACAGAGCGACGCTCCGTGGACTGGGTACTATGTCGCCTGGCGAGGAGGTAAACAAGCCATACGGATGTACCAGGGAGTCTGGTTCGAGATCCGATACGAGGCCGTCTTGAAGGCGTGGTACGCTTACCGCGTCGCACGGCCGGCATTTAACTTACTACACGAACCCAACGAACGGATGAACATCGACCAACTACGAGCACAAACCATCTCACAAGAAGTCAAAACCAGTAATGCTCCCGCACCACCGACATCCGGATTCACCACAACTCACGTCACGACCGCCCCTCACGCCCCAGCCACCGACAGCGGACCCGCAGAAAAATCGGATACATCGATCCCCGGGATCGGTGCTAACTTCGGCGAAGGCTCGAGCAAAGACAAAGGAAAGGAACCGGCCAAGATGACAGCCGGCGAATTCAGCAAAGGATTCGACAGCAGTGAAGATACGTCCGGCGCCGCCCCCGACGGAGGCGACGACGATAGCGTAGGCGACAACGAAGAAGATCGCAAGATGAAGCGATTCTTCAAGGCCATGCGCGGAGAACGCCTCGAGGGAAGCCTCCCCTCACCGTTCACCGGAGATCGCACCAAGACCAAGAAATTCCTCATCGCCTTCGACAGGTACTGCTACCTTAACCAAGACACGAGCAAAATCAAAGATCCGATGAAGCGAACGATGATGTTCCTCGGACTCTGTGTCGACAAAGCCGAAACATGGGCAGAGCGAGCTTCCGAATGGCTCATGAAGATTCGCGATGGCGACGAAATCGTACCATTCGGATACGACGTCTGGCAGATCACTGAACGCGAGTTTCGCGACGCATTCACCAACTTCGCCGACGCAGACAAAGCCCACCAAGACCTCCTGAAGCTGCGTATGAAAGATGGAAGACTCGACGAGTACGTCGGGGAGTTCCAGGACCTCGTCAACCGCGCCGGAATGGACATCAACGAGCCAAGTGCGCTCCGAATGTTCGCGCAAGGCCTTCAAGGCACCCTCGCCCACACCTGCATCTTCCAGAACAACCCCGAGAATTTCCGTCAATGGGTCACGAGCGCCCAGACGAACCACCGTAATTGGCTCAAGGTGCAAGCACTCAAAGAACACAACCCGTTTCAGCAGCAGTCACGTCGCCCCGGCCAAAGTCCGTTCACGCGCCGATGGAACAACAACAGCAGCGGTGGACAACGCCCCGGTCGCCACCCTGACGCAATGGACGTCGACACCATCCGCAAAGCCACAACAGAAGATGAGAAGCAGAAATATCGCTCCGAAGGACGATGCTTCAACTGCGGCAAACAAGGACACCTCAGTCGCAACTGTCCGGATCGCAAACCACGCATCGCCGGTGCCGCCATAGACACAATCCCGCGTATCGCAGTCGCAACCGCGGCTCCTCCTCAACCACCCGTAGAAACGGCAGTCATCGACGACGCCTTCCTACGCAAGATAGCCGCAATCTCGATGCGTATGACCCCGGAGCAGCAGGACTTCTTAGCTAAAGAACTGGTTTCTCATGGCGCGGATTTTCAGTAAGCTCGGGCCCGTCGTCCTGGATCCGAGCTCTCGTCCCTAGCAGTGTCTTTGTACCTCGTATTAATGCTCTCAGAATAGACGTACATTTCCTGCAAAGTGAAGAAGGCGCCCGATTTGCCGCTCTAGTCGATACTGGAGCAACTCATAATTTTATGACCAAAGATACCGCAGTCTTTCTCAACCTACACCCCCGAAAACTACGCCAGCCACGAACAATCCGAAACGTCGACGGAACAGCAAACAAAAGTGGACAAATCACCGAGTACGTCGATCTGTTCCTTCGACCTGCGTACAAACGAGGAAAGGCCAGAATACCCGACTTCGAAGGAACGTCGCACCGCTTTTACCTTGCTGACCTCGGAAGCGATGCCATTATACTCGGGTACCCGTGGATGGCCAGTCACAAAGAACCGCTCGACTGGGAACAGCCCGACAACAATCCCGTACTACTCGCAAACCCAAAAGACTGGCTCATGCACTTCCTTGAACTGGAAGAAGGGGATGAAGTCATCATGAAGATCTGTAAAACTACGCACGCCCAACAACTCGCAGAAGCAGCCCACGACAAAACGGAACGCCCCTGGACGGAATTAGTCCCCGAAGAACTCCACCAATTCGAAAAAGTATTCAGCGAAACAGCCGCACAACGTTTCCCAGAGTCAAAACGATGGGACCACGCAATCGATTTACTCCCTGACGCCCCGGCCACTCTCGATTGTAAGGTATACCCGCTGTCCCTAGCGGAACGAGAGGCGCAGGAAAAATTCCTCTCGGACCATCTGGAGAAAGGCTACATACAGCCATCTCATTCCCCATACGCCGCACCTTTCTTCTTTGTCAAGAAAAAGGACGGGAAATTGAGGCCCGTCCAGGATTACCGCCGTCTCAATACCTGGACAAAGAAGAATAAGTACCCACTTCCACTCATTGCAGAACTCGTCGCTGAAACACCTGGGCACGACTGGTATACCACGATGGATGTGAGATGGGGGTATAACAACGTGCGTATCAAGGATGGTGACCAGTGGAAAGCCGCCTTCAAAACGAGTAAAGGCCTGTTCGAACCCCTCGTCATGTTTTTCGGCCTCACCAATTCACCCGCGACTTTTCAAATGATGATGGACGAGATCTTCCGACCGGAAATTGCACAAGGATGGCTCAAGGTCTACATGGACGACATTATGGTGGCAACAAACGGATCCCGCATCGACCATCTAAATCATGTCGCCATTATCCTCAAACGACTCCAGGATCACGACCTTTTCCTTAAACCCGAAAAATGTCGATTCGCCCAAACCTCCGTGGAATATCTCGGTGTCATCATCGGCCGAGAAGGCGTGGAAATGGACACAGTAAAACTCCAAGGCATCCTTGATTGGCCTACCCCAACCACAGTCACTGAAGTCCGCTCGTTCCTCGGCTTTGGCAACTTCTACAAACCATTCATTGCGGACTACGCAAAAATCGCCCGCCCTCTTCACGATCTCACCAAGAAAGGAGTCACCTTTCACTGGTCTGCAACTCAGGAAACAGCTTTCGCCACGTTAAAGTCACGATTTGCCTCCCGACCCGTCCTAGCGTCCATTGACTATGATCGCCCCTTCACACTCCAGACCGACGCCTCCGCATTCGCCCTCGGTGCCACGCTTACGCAACCACAAAGCGATGGCCACCTTCATCCTGTCGCGTTCTTCTCCTCCTCACTCCTCCCGGCGGAGGTCAATTACGATGTATACGACCGCGAATTGCTGGCCATAGTCAAATCCTTCCGCCACTGGCGCCACCACCTGCTTGGCGCACGTCACCCGATCACTGTCCTCACCGATCACAACAACCTCGCCTACTTCCGCGCACCTCACAAGATCTCGGGGAGGCAGGCCCGCTGGATGGAAACACTGGCTGAGTTCGACTACACACTCCACCACGTCCCGGGCAACTTGAACACTGTCGCAGACCTCCTCTCCCGACGACCAGACCTTAAAGAGGGGGTGATCGACGTCAACGACAACATCACAATTCTACCCGACCACCTTTTCATAAATAAAATCCAGCTGACGAACGACCCAGACACACGGCGGAAGGCAATCTCCGAACTGCACGACACACCAATCGCAGGACACCCAGGGATTGCAAATACTTGGGCACTCGTCAGCGAACGATACGAAGGAGATAACCTCAGACAATTTACCGAGCAATACGTCAAAGGCTGCCCACAGTGCCAAACCAACAAAAGCCAGCGAAAGGCACGAGCACCACTGCAGCACCTCGACACGCCGGTAGAAGAAGGCCCCTTTCAATACGTTAGCCTGGACTTAATCACGGACCTACCACCAAGCGGGAAATTTGATGCCATCCTCACAATAGTCGATCAGGGATGCAGCAAGGCAACCAAGTTCATCCCGTGCACAAAAACAATCACGGGTGAAGGAGTAGCAACCCTCTACGTACGGCACCTCCTCCCCTGGTTCGGAATCCCCAAACGTATCATCTCCGATAGGGACCCCAGATTCACAAGCGCATTCGCCACGGAAATCTGCACGCAGACAGGCATCCGACAAAACCTCAGTACAGCCTTCCATCCACAGACGGACGGGCAGACGGAACGCATGAACGCCTGGGTAGAGCAATACCTACGACACTGGGTTAGCCAGCAAGGACAGGATGACTGGGCCCAATACCTCCCTTTGGCAGAATATGCACACAACTCATGGCCACATGACATTACCAAACGATCCCCTCATGAACTTCTTTTCGGGATGAAACCGCGAATACATGTCGAACCAAGCGGAATTGATCGATCACCAACGGCGACTGAACGGCTAATACAGCTACAGCAGGCAAGACTACACGCCGCAAACGCACTCCTCAGACGATACAAGACTCGTGAACCACGGGTCCAATACGATGAAGGCGATAAGGTCTGGCTGGAAGGAAAAAACCTCAACCTTCGCGTACAATCACGGAAACTTGCCCCGAAGCGGTACGGCCCTTTCACGATCATCAAGAAAGTGTCGCCGGTCGCCTATCAACTGCAGCTTCCCGAATACATGAGGATACACGATGTCTTCCACATCGACCTTCTAAGCCCATTTAAGGAGACGGATCAACACGGGCCAGCCTTCTTACCGCCACCACCTGACCTCGTGGACGGACAAGAAGAACAAGAAATCGAAGCGATCCTTGACGTGAGAAGAAAGGGACGAGGGCGTAACATGCAGTACCTAATCAAGTGGAAAGGCTTCCCCACCTCGGAAAACGAGTGGGTTGACAGCAAAGACATGCACGCAGACGACTTGGTAAAACAATTCCATACCTCGCGATTGACGAAGGATAAAAGAACGACGAAATGAACGGAACGACAACATTCAACACCCACTCCTTCCCCAACATGACCTCTCACTTCTACCAACTCTTCTATACCGCCGCCACTGAAACAGCCA
Organism: Lactarius deliciosus; assembly: GCA_021525775.1. NCBI lineage: Eukaryota > Fungi > Basidiomycota > Agaricomycetes > Russulales > Russulaceae > Lactarius > Lactarius deliciosus. The sequence continues at coordinate 405,584 of JAKELK010000041.1, read as the reverse complement.
TCTACGCCGACCTCTGGTTACGAATCCGCGAAGGAAATCACGAAGCAGGACCACCACCTACGCTCCGAGAAGTCCTCTTTCCCCCCGTCTTCGTACCATCCGAGTCACCACCGCCCCCCTTCGAAGAACTCGAAGATACCGCAGTAGAAGACGAAGTACTGCCATTCGCCAACGACACCCTAGTAGTCACCACCAATCAACGCACCACCATTCCGAACGACCATCCTGGAGGGGAATGGCGTTTTAATCACCCAAAGACAAAACGCGCATACCCGTTTATGATCCGCCAAGCTGGAAATCTGACGAGGGCCCGTTATATCCGGTACAAAAGGAACCAACAGTATCCGCAGATCGAAGGTACTATGGGAGAAGGAGAGCGAGTCTACGAAGCCTTCCTCAGAGCGCACGACATGGATAAAGGACGCCCACTCCTGACGCCACCACAGATCCGCGTCTTCGACAGCGACACCACAGGTAGACCCCACGTAGACCGCGCGCTACGCACGATCGACGACTGGCCGCTGACAGCCGAGGTTCAACACTACAGAACCTTTGTCGCCGACTTAGAGGAGCAGCACGATCAGGCACTCCGCCTGCGACATGCCATCGCTGAAACCATGGCGCGGATCAAAAATTCGGTTTGGCGCCTCTCTCAAAACAATGTCTACCAACGTGTGCAGACCATCATTCAGCGAGAAGACGACCCGACCCTCTGGGTCAGTAACGGCAACCTCCGAGTTGAAATGCGATACGCGCAAGAGTTACCAGATTCCGTCCCCACTTACACAAACGTCTGCAGATGGTGTCAAGACGCTAATCACGACGCCGCCCATTGTCTCACCTTCACCCAGTGTCCGTACTGTCAGAAATTCGGGCATAGAGGCGAGCAGTGTTATCGCCCCCATCAAAACTGTCACCTCGAATGCCTTGTCCCGCGCGAACATCATCGCTACAACCACCCATGTCGCCTACGACCCGTACCGGACGAAGATGACATCGACACGGAATTCAGACGCCGCATGCGTCGTAATGATCGTATCACTCGTCGCAGGGACCGTCGCGCCGGACTCTAAGGAGGGGGTGATGTTACGCATTTCTTCTCCTCTCTCGAACCTTCTCGTAGTAACCCAACGTGTCGACTCATGTTCTGTATCCTTCGGTTACTTTCTCCCATATTCCGTTCGTTTCTCGCGACTTCTATTGACTCGACCCTCGTAGTACTTAAGGACTGACCTGTAACTACCAGAGCTTTAAGCTCGACCTATTGTACTCAACTACAGTAGCTGACTCGAATACGACTCTTGGCTTCACCGAAACCCCGAACCCCGAACGATTCCCCTTTCGTCTTGTGAACCCTCGCTCCGCCGTCCGTTGTCGGCAATCGCCTTTTGAACTTCGAACTCCGATCGAACCCGAAATCCGAATACGCCTTACTGAGCGTAACACTGTCTGCGCGAACAGTGTCACACCTGTTGCCTCAGGCTCTCCAAGTTCAACCCTCCAGTTCCCTTGACTTTATCTCGTTCAGTTCGTGAGCGAGTTTAACAACGTCGTTTTGATACCCAATCAAGTTATTTATGAGAACAGATATTACAGACGTACCCCTTTGCGTGCGGGTCTCCGCGGGTGTTGCGTGTAATCGTGCAAAGAGACACAACATCAGCATTTGAACTACCCACGTATATGAAGCTGCGTACCTTGTTACTTTCAACCTATGCCTGACCCTCAGTGACGACCTCGTCTACTTTTCCTGTAATGTCGCTGCATTCCCACTTCCATCTGCACGAGATTCTGCTTACTCATTGTCAAACTTGTGTCGAGGTTCAGAACGTTCAGATATGGGCGTTGTGAACGACCATCATGAGTAGAGGGCAGATGAACTACGTCATCGCTCGATCGCGACCTATGAGGATGGCAAATGGCATGATAGGTGCTGACCTCTCGGGAGCAGAGTTTAGTAAGGTAAGGAGATTCTGAAGAAGTATGAGCTGTCCAGGTACGATAAATGACGTACTATTACCGTTGCTGAAGGACACGCCCAGCGATCACTGCACGTCCTCTCCCTTCTCACGCATCACGAGCTCCACCAGTTGCATATCCACCCCCGTCCGAAGCATCAATTATGCAGGCCCCGGCAAGGGCCTCGATCTTGGATTCCACCTTCCGTACAAAGATAAAGGACGAAGTAAGACGGCGCGTCTTGTCGAAGCGGAGTACTATCGCATGTGGAATGGATGAAGTTAAGGAACGCCGTGCGTGTTCCGAACACACACGGCGTTCCTTGACTTCACGAAGATGGTCCTTGCCCTTGGCTTGCGTTATGTACGAAGCTATCATAGATCGGAGGATGGAAGTCCAGAAACGCGGATCGGCGGAGACTCGCAGAACGAGACTGGTATTGGGCATTCCTCTGAAGACTTTGGTCAGTGGGGAGTTACATCATGATGCATGATGAAGGGTGACGGGATGGGACCCGACCTGGAGCAGAGCCAGAATAAATGCTGACCACATATATTCCATATACTCTACAAATTTATTATGGTTGTGGATCAAGCACTATATGTATTTAGAAAGACGCAGTAGTTCCCGGCGTTCGTTCGTTCGTTCGTTCCACTAAGGCGGAACGCCGCCGGTCTACCTATATGCGTAACTGAAGAGACTACGCAGATCTTAATCCGTAAAAAGTAACTATATCTGGACGCCTTGAGCTAGCTGTCATAACTCCAGGTCGACAAGAACCTTCGTAAGGGTCCTACGGTACCCCGTGTGCATTAGATACATCACCATGCGTCCATCAAGCATCAGACAAATTCGAAGCGACAGGTCGTCGTTGTCTCCGAACATGATGACGGAGATTCTCTGTGAGGCTGGTGAAGCCGGTGAAGTGTGACATAGTGCGAAATGTGGTAGGAGGTTCTGGGCCATACGCCACATCCGGAGCGACCCGGTGAGCAGGATCGTAGAGCCGTTTTTCCAATATTTGATGAACGCCGACATGTGCCCTACCCACAATGCATAGGAAAGGTCAAACGAATAGATGTGACAGAAAGCGGGTACGACAGGCGGATAACGAATGGACTCGCGTAAATTACCGCCAAGATAACACGCCGTTTGTAAGTGAGGATGTGTCACGTAATATATACCGATGCAGGTAACGATGAGGGTGCAATGATGGCCTCGAGACCTCATCCCCAAAACGTTTCTCAATGACTCCATGGTTCTCTTCCATCGTCCAATAAGGCGGAGTGGAGCTGTCGTACACGTACTTCTCGTGGACCCTCGTAGAGCATATCGAGTCCGCACCATTAAGTGATCGAATATTAAATTGAAAACATAGATATAAGATTTAAAGTATAGTAAGAATAAGGTTCTTGCCCGCGACCGATAGATACGGTGGAGGGTAGTAGAATCATAGGCATAATGAACGTACCATTACGCATGTTACTTGCCCTTACTATAGTCCCAAACGTGTTTCTGAAACCAATTCTTTTTCTTTCCCTGGGTCGCTGGATCTTTGACGGGAACAGCTGCGCTTTCGGCTTGCTGCTGTCTTGCCAGTGGGCTGGAGGCTTGAGCTTGAATGGTCACAGTCACGGAGGCAAGGATACTTGTGCGGTTTCCGACCTGGGTACCTCCATTGTGAAGTCCTAAGGAGGGTGCTAGGTTGTCCGTCGAGGGAACGAGAGATAGGCTCGGAGGGGATGGGGATACACCGCCCGCGGTGAGAGTTCTTGAAAAAATTAGCGTTGTTGCTGTTATCGGAGTGGTCTCCTGCGGTGGCGGCTCCGGCTTCAGAGGTACGACGCTTGGTAAGAGACTTGCTTGAGGTGGTGGTGGATTCTGGGGTTTTTTTGGAAGGGGTGGTTCTGCCACCGATGACTTCTGAGGACGACTCAGTGTGGATGGTGGAGCGGAAGGGGGCGGTGTCACGGTCTGAGGGGTCTGAGAGACTGGCGAGTTTGTGGACCGTGCAATTTCGAAACTTGCAGCCGATAGTGGCCTATGAGATGGCTCTGGGATCCGTGGTGCTGTAAGTTGGGCAGGCGTTATTGCTCCAGAAGAAGCGCCCGATGACCCTGTTTGCGTTGTTGAGAAAGAGCGGGCTTGTGAGCCAGGAGTAGGAATGGTAGGAGAGCCTGGAGGGGATAGGACCTGCGCTCGGGTTAGTACGATGGAGGCGCGGAGGATATACGGATTACCCAATCGTCTTGAGACCGCGGAGACGTGGCCTTGGTGCTGATGCGTATGCTGATATTGGGGTATTTCAATGCATTGCGGACCAACTGTTTCCACTCTTCAGGTGGAAGGTCGCCAGGGATCGCTGGACAGATTGTAGGTCCTGTCACCCGAGGAGTAGGTTCCTCGCGGCGCCATAAGTTGGGTGTACCCTGGATGTCTTTTGCGACAATGCCTTCTCCCTCTAGTTTTCCGCCGACATCTAACGGGACGTCATATCGCGTCGGAATCTGGAAATGGGAAATGATGCAGAAGAGATGATGCACGAACCCTTAAAAATGATAGCCTTGTCAGGCATCCAGAAGTTGCCAAATGCCCGATTCCGTTTGTCCGTTTCGAGAAAAACACGGCTTCGCTCATCAGTCAGAACCCGGATCTCATTGCTTGTATCCCAGAATTCATAGATCGGGTCGGTTGAAAAGAAGTCGCTATACGCGCTCCCAAAACTGGGGAGACCCCTGTAGAAGTGAGGGTTTTGCTTGAGGGTGATGCGCTGCTTGTTCTTGAGGCGGTTGAAATTCCAAAGGACTTCTTCCATATTTGATTTTCTACAAAGTACCTCTGCCACACCTGTGAGATTACGAGGAATTAAGCAAGTGTGTCGACGCTCACGTTTAACGACTTCGGGATCTTTGTCAGGGAGGGAGCCAGAGAGAAGAAACTGGACCACTTTCGTTGGTGCTTCGACCGGCTCGGGCTGGGACTGGTGTCGGTATAAGTGTAATAAAACTGGTGCGACCTCACCTTCTCTTTGGATCTCTGTTTAAATAACCTGTTTAAGATATTTGACGAAGATCTATCTTTTTCCTTTGCGGATCTCATTGTTTCGGCAATTTGGGCGAGATCTCGTTGCCTACGTCAATGTAAGGGTCAGTGACCAAACCTCGGACACGATAAGGTCAGGCTACTTTTTATGATACTTCTGCCCATATGCACTCAGCTCAATGATAGCATCCTCGAATTTCTTGTCCGTTCCCTCAGATGTCTTGTTCTTTGTGTCTGCGGCTGCCCTCATTGCATCGTCAGCGAATTCTAAAACCCTTTCGAAGGAGTTAGACCAAGATATAAGGCTAAAAAAACACATTCTAGAGTAATCACTTTCTTAGATCTGCATCTTGGCGGACGCTTCTCTCTCCTGCTTGGACAAACAATCGGCAAATCGAAATTAGTTCCGTTGCCTGCTTTCGATAAGCCCTGCCAGTGTTCTTCATATACTTGAGAAATGAAAGTTTGTCGAAGTGATTCTTGGGGGACATGACAGCCATAAAAACAGATATTCGAGAAATGCAAGTAGTGGCACAGAGGCCGGTGGAGAGATGGGTCGACCAGGGCGTGGGTCGCCATAGGCAATAAGTAGGTGCCCTAGGGAGTCGTACACGCTGTACGCATGCTCCAAAAGAAAATATTTTACATGCAATGGATTTTCTTACCCGTCGTCTGACGGACATCCGGACAAGGCGTCACGCGTCACGCATCACAAGTGACTGGCAAGATTCCGGAACGTTGCCTGTGACTAGCCTTAGGTATTTCATTTCAGATGTCGACCACCGTCACTTCTCCATGAAAGCCGCCTGGTTGGTACTCCGTAATTGAGCCGAGATGGCTACATGGTCCGATGGCGTTTCAAACTGTATTACGCTGCAAATGAGTCGACCTCAAGGTCGACCTGCAATCTCGTTGCCAAATTCACCTCGGCCGTCAAACAGCTGTGAGTAGCTCCCATGCATGTGAGAAGGAAAGGGTGTTTTGGTGCGCTGTCACCTTCACATAACTCATATGCCGTCCACGCCTTGTCCTGTGGCACTCAGCGAAACATCAGAGTAACCAAATAATCCTAATGAAGTTGGACAGGTACTATCGTCTCACAGAGCCCTAACAATATTCCGTATCGCATGAGAAAAACTTTTTGGGCCCTTGAGCTTGAGCAGTTGAAGCTGCGCGTCATGGCCCACGGGGATTTGTGGCGGCCTCAACCAGTGGGGTGAAAATGAAGCAATGCCCTGAAATAGGTGATAGAAACGTTGTTTGTTGGCATGTGGTTCAATTGAACATTGCCCTCAATAAACGGCGCTGCATGGTCAATTGAGGTTGCCGTCTGATGTGTCAATGATGTCACTATAAGTCGTGAGTCGATTTCTCGAATTGACTGTCCGCTACTGAAGAAAGGAGGAAACCGTCAGGAAAAGGCGATCACAGTGTCAGTGTGCGTCGCCACGGCCGGTGATTGAGGGTCTCTCATAATTACTAGTTGTGAAGGGTATGAAATACCTCCGGTTCACAAGCTCGCTTGTCCGCTGCACCACATGAATAGAACACGCAGTTATGTGCCCGCTGATACTAATGCTCTGATCCGCAGCACAGCAGAGAGAGCACGCACTTGTAAGAAATACAGGAAATTGGGACAGAAGGCGAGGCGCTGATGGGAAACAAGAGAGAATACAGTACATGCAAGAGCATATGGGCAATTTCTGTCGTGGGAAGTTGCCATTTTATACTCATTACGAAACAGCTAGCCCATATTTCCGGCCACCAGAAGGGGGGTCCGATGGAGTGGTGCTCGGAGACGGTCGTGTGCTTGTCCTCGAGTGGCCCATGTCCTCTGGACCGTGGGGATCGACTCCGGATTCACGTCTTAGTGCCTAATTCCCCAACCTACTGTAGTAACTGGCAGTGATCTTGATGCGCGGACCATACCCGATACCTTCAGGCTGAGAGCCTCAGCGCTTAGGAGTGACCACTCGCTGTAAGTTCACCTTCATTCAACGCGGGGTGGTTCGGGATGTACCGATAAGGTGACGGATGTAATTAGCGCCCACGAAGGCTTGTCCGCACTGTGCGTGCATGCCACCACCGCATGGTCCTCCTCCCCGAGTGAGATCATCAAATAATTTGGTCGGAGTATCGATGTAGTGTTAGTGCAAAGGGTACAGTTTAGCTGAGGATATGGCAGTGAAAGTGCTAACAAAAAGGTGGTAGCTGTACACGTTGCCAACACACTGCAAACGATCAAATATGAGTTACGCTCCTCGAAAGGGACAGGCGATGCTCAAAATTAGAGTTTGGGACCACCTGATTCACCTGTATCAGTCACGGTAGCGGGGAGCCCGTGGATGTGATGTGACGCACTGGGGAAAATTTAGCATATCCGCTTGCATGTCCGCGCATGTCTCGAGAGAACTTACGCTACTGCACAACCCTCCGGCCCTCCAAGACCCGGGCAGGGAAGTCAGTGATGACCACCCTAGCTCACCAGCGCTATAATGTGAAAAATACTGTACACTGAGGTGACCAGGCTGGGTGGTACAAGCACCGATATTAGTTTCATAAGATGGCTGCGAGAGATGGCGAGAGTTGAGTAAACAGTGGGAGATCCAATTGGAGAGCCCAGGGTAGTGACACGTTTTTCCCGCAGCTCCTGGGTGGCTGGGGGTTTGCTATGATGAACTGGTGGAGGAGACGAAGACTAGAGCATAGTGTGTGGGGCTGCAGTGATCGGTGATCCGTGTGCATGAGCCGGCGATGTCAGGGAAACTGATGACATAGGGACAGACGGACTTCGTACAGTGACGACGATAGTGTGTGTTGGGTTCGGGGAAGGCATTGAGTGTCCGAGTCTACTCCGTCACGGTGGGCTGAGGTCTTCCGGATCAACGTCCTGGGCCCGACCGTGACAAAGGACAAAGATGCACGCGTCGGATTGGTCGCAGGAGGGACATCGAACCTCTGGCAGTCTGATTGGAAGCATCCGCGGCGCATTTGTCAGCCGCACGTGGAGCTTTGACTTGGATGTGAACGAGCAAGAGAACGAGAATTCACATTGTAGTGGATCTCGAGCACACCTTGTCGCTCGTGATTCGCGTGACACACGCTGATGCTCGACAAGTGCAAGATTTCTCCGGGAATCAACACTTTCGTATCTGTGACAACATTGCGGGACCAACTCTTCAGGATAACCTTTGGTGACTTCGTGTACTACCCTTGCCAACGAGTTATCCGCACTCTGATATCAATATCTGTCAGATATTGTGGGAGAGTGACCTAAACGGAGAAATACTAGGCTAGCCTTTGAAAATCAGGCTGTCGCTCGGCATCCATACGCTTGTCCATACGTTGCCAAAAGTGCGCGTTTGCTTTCGGCCTCCACCCCCAGATAAACACTGCCCAGATCGGATCTGCCTTGTCAACAAGCACATAGACAGTATTGTTAGGCCTGAGTTCGAGATCCTCAATGAATAGGCTTCTTGGAGAAGCCAGCTCCATATGCAATCCAAGGTGGTCGGAAGGTCGACCAGCATTAGTAGGTGATGTAGACGAAATCCAACACCGATGCCCGACTCTTTCAACGCTTTGTATAAGAAATTTCCATTGAGACCATATGTTGTTCCCTCTGATGGCTTCCGATCGTGCACCGCGAAGGGAGCACTGGAAGGAGAGACAAACAAAAGGGTGCATGTCCGAGACACAGACCAGTCGTAGCCACGAGAACACTACAGTTATGAAACACGTCAATCCTAAGACTCGGAGGTAGAGATGGCCCTGCAACGAGAAGCGAGAACACGGGAACAACGAGTCAGAAGAAGTAAAGAAGAGCGGCCGCAAGGTTGTTAGTTCGATCAAAGCGGAATCGATAAAAAGGGAAGCAAACCTTTCGTTTCACAGGACTCTAGTCAGGTTCCAGGGGTACGTAGAGCGGCGGACCGGATTCGGGTTTTGAGAAGGCGCGCGTGTATTTTCTCAGCTCCTCCCAGGGTGGACGGAGAAGAAGCGGGGGTAGTGGAGGAAGGGGTGGACGGGGTTCCACGCCATGCTGAGGATGGCGAATGATATTCTTGGTTGTACCGCGGACAGTGAAGAAGGATGTGTTCCGCAGACCTGACGGCCCCCGCAGGGGCAGCTGATGTTTTCGGGGGGGTCGTTGGTGCAGAAGCATTGGACGTAGCCTAGTAAGCGCCCGTGAAGGCGTGGACCGTAGCGATCTGCATGGCGGTGGATGTAGAGCGCCTCATGTACTTCAGCGTCTTGGTTCTCTTCCCATACCCTTTAATAACCCCAATATACAAAGACTTATAATATTTTCGACTTTCTTGCGTTTTTCCGTGTACGTTTCCCGTCCCGCCTTGCGGGGCTTTCCCTTGTACCTTTACTGTAACTCTTCTTGGGTCAACCATTGCGCGTTTTCCACTGTACGTATCCCACTTTGTCTAGGCTCGCATGCAAGCCTCTATTGTTCTCTCTGCTTTCCCTTTTCCTTTCGACACCCGAGGCGTCCATCTAAGCAGTTTCAGCCCCTTCAGCTCCGTCAGCCACCCGTTCTGCTAGCTGGCTGGAAGCGAAAATTTCATGTGATATATGCTTACCGTGTTCTCTTTCCTCGGTTTCAGTGCTCACATTCGCTCATCGGCCTGTTCATTGGCTGGCATTTTTAAACGGACTGATGTGTTCTCGGAGTATTTTTCTCCTTTGCATGTCATCTACATCTTCATCTTGCTTACAATGCTTAGTCTCCGACACTCAATATCACATGTCTTATGCTCTGCCGCACTTTACTTCCTCTGTCCCGCTGCCCCATCGCCGCCCATCGGGCCCGTGAAAAATCCTGCAACGACCATCAAGATGTCCATGTCACATTACAGCTTCGTCTTGCTTAGGTTCCGATACGCAGTATCACATGTAACTTATGTCTGCCGCTTTGCTTCTGCGTCACTGCTCTATCGTCGCCCCACCGAGCCCGTGAAATCCTGCAACGTAATCTTGCATCTCCTTTGCATCATCATTAAGGGTTCAAGGTTCAACTACTGCGCTAATCTCAGCACATTACTCGTCACATGGTACGAACGTTGCAGTTGCGCGTTCCGTGTTCTCCGTCCGATGATGCCCCGGACACGTATTGTTTTCACGGACTACACCCTTAAGTTGTAGTTTCTTTCACTGGCCTTCTCCACAGGTTAGGAAAGCACGTCTTTCCGAACGAGACGAACCCGATCACACGCGCAGTCATTGACAACATAAGGTACGTCGAAAACAAACTGAAAGAGCCAACTCTGAAGAAATGGCAAAGTGACAGTCACCGCGCATCGCAAAAATCAAACAGGCACGGAGGACCGAGCCGAAGGAGCTCTCTCCTTTGACTACTGTAAGGCAAACCTTGAGGGAAAAGCGAAGCGGACCAGTCAGAAGACTCAGAAGACAAGGTAAATGAATCCATTTTCTTCGCTGTGGTCACACGTAGAAGAACAAAATAGAAACACCGCCCCCCAAAATTGTCGTTCTGTACGCCTAAGGACGTCTTAACAAAAGCTTTTGATGACTTGTTCGATGACCTCGTACTACCCCCGTTTGAAATACTGTAATGCATTGGGGCACCTCGACTCTATTCTCTTAACTGTAGTGGTACACGCTGCGACCGGTCTGTAACTCTGTTATGTATCCCGGAATATAAATGGATCAAAAATAAATAAATACTGTAATGCAGCCCCACTTCTCTCTATAGTTTGCCTCTCCATAGTATGTACGTCTGTTCTAAATTCTACACTTTCCACGTGACGCTATCTAAAGCCCCTCTTTGCGAGTCGCAGCTTTGTCTACGAGGGTCCGCGCAGCGCCAGATGAGAAGTGGGGATGAGGAAGGGCGACGCGCCGCGCAGAGGGTGAGTTAGCGCCGAAGGGAGCTGACGTCGGCTGTAATCTGATAATAATCAGGCTTCGGGAGCACGTACAAGCATTGTACGTAATTAGGGTAAAACGGAATCCATGCTTGGGTGGGCGATACTGTATGCAGACATCAATGATGCTGGGTCGCGATTCAGACCGGGTGGACGGGACCCGTCCAGATGATCGTCGACGACTACAGCGGTCCTCGTCAACGATCCCATGACAAAAGGGTGGTGGGAGGGAAAAATTAAAAGACCTGCTTCGGTTGAACCGTTGAAAAGGTGGGCGGACAGGTGGCGGCACGAGAGACGAATGAGCACGTGTCCCCCTCGCCTGCTCATAAAGACAATGCTCTGGTAAGTTGGCTTCGCCTCAGACCAGCCAAAACCGCTACGGTATGAAAGTTCAATTGACCTGTCAATGGCTCGGGGATAAGGTTGACATGTGGACAACCTTGTGTCTCGATGTGGTCCCCGGCGGCCAAATCAAATTAAATCAATCGCCGCGTGCCATCCCATAAGAGGATGACAGAAATCGAGAGTATAAAAGCTGCTGCTGCGCTGCTACCACGTCATCCATGGCTATTACCTTCGACAACCTGTCCCTTTGGGTCACTGAGATCCCACAGCAGCAGCTGCAGATCCTCACATTTGGGACCGCCATCGGCTTTGCTATCTTCTCTACAGCACGCTATTTCCAAAGCCCATGGCGGAAGCTTCCACCAGGACCACGAGGTCTTCCTCTCCTTGGAAACGCCCTGCAGTTGAGTGGTCCGAGATGGCTCAGTTTTGTCGAGTGGAGTCAACGATTCGGTCGGTCACGTTTTGCCCTCCGTCGCTGTGTGGTCCTCTCTAATTCCCTGTTTAGGCGACGTTTTCTACTTGAATGCAATGGGACAACATATAGTCGTTCTCAACACCCAGAAGGCCGCAGCAGATCTGTTGGACCGCCGTGCCGCGATCTACTCTGACCGCCCACGCAACATCGTCGCCGGGGAAATTCTCTGCGGTAGCTTGGCCATCCCACTTCAGCCTTGCGGGCCATTGTATGTCGATTTTTAATCATTGTCAAATTTTCCTGACGATCGTATAGGTGGGGTAGAATGCGTAAAGCTATCCATGAGGGTCTCAACAACTCCTTCGAGGTCCCACAACTTAATGAAGCCATTCTGCTCACCTCTGGGCTCCTCGCTGAACCCGCGAGGTGGTACCAACACATTCGTCGAACGACTGCGTCTCTCGCCATGGCTATCACATATGATACCCCACCGGTACTCTCCGAGCAGGATCCGGGGGTCAAGGCCATTGACGGCTTTATCACACATATGACGCGGGCAACTCATCCCGGTGCACACTTAGTGGAGCTCTTCTCGTGGATGATACACATTCCAAGCAGGTAGTGTATTTCCTAAATAGGCCAAGAACCGATTTTTAACTCCACGTCGCAGATTCGCCAAATGGAAGCGCGACGCAGAGTATTGGCATGAGAACTATTCGGCGATATTTTTGGACCGGTTCAACGATGTCCGCAAAAAGCCGGTTCGTTCTGATCATCATGACGCCGACATCTTGGCTAATTCCATGTCAGTTAAAAGGCATAGAAAGCCCAAGTCTCGCAGGGACTTGGATTAAGGACGCTGACCGGTATGGTATGTCTGAACGCGAGGCTGCTTGGCTCGCTGGAATGGCATAGTACGTGAACGCATTCTCTCCGAGATTAGCTCTCTGTTACTCACAGTGAGCATCAGCACGGGAGGTTCGGACACATCGGCCGCATCCATGGCATGGTGGATGCTCGCAATGGTCACCTATCCGGACGTGCAGAGACGTGCTCAAGCAGAACTCGACGCCGTAGTTGGGCGAACACGTATTCCAACATTTTCTGACTTCCAGCGCCTACCCTACATCCGCGCCATGGTCAAGGAAATGCTGCGATGGCGACCTATGGCCCGTCTTGGCTTCCCGCACTGCTCGACCGAGGACGACTGGTATGATGGCATGTTCATTCCAAAGGGTACCATGGTGATAGCCAACGTTTGGCACCTCAACCGCGACCCCACAATTTATGGCGCAGACGCGACACACTTCAATCCGGCAAGGTTTTTGGATGCCAACGGCGAGCTCGCCCCGTGTCCACCTGAAACGAAGGACGAAGGACATGTCACGTACGGGTTCGGGCGACGGGTCTGTCCAGGAAGGCACGTCGCGAACAATTCGTTCTTCATTGAGATGGCGATGGTGCTTTGGGCGTGTAACATCGAACCCGGGAAGGACGAGCACGGGAATGTGATCCCGATTGACGTGGATGAATATGTAGACGGAATTCATATGTGAGTAACTTCACGTTCCCCTGTTTTCTCGGAACGCGCTGACTAAGAGTGCATGGTATCTGCTTCCAATAGTCGTCCTGCCCCGTTCAAGGCAAACATCTCACCTCGCTTCCCGGAAGCTGTCGCATTGCTCGCCGGTGAGCGCGAGTTGAGGGTTCGGTAATCAAGACGGGAGTAGCTGAGAGAGTTAACCAAGTCAGGGCATTTGAGCGTAGTCACAGTGGAAATGCCCGCTGAACTTTGTGATGCCTCGTTTTTCTCTTTCGTCCTCTCTTCGCCTCCACAACCTGTTGACTCGATGTACTGTATGACTCGGAGGCCTATGCTCGTTGACTGAATGACTCGACTCTCGTAGTACTGTATTCAACAGTAGCTTCTCGTATGCACATCCTTGGTTTCACGAACATCTCGCATCGATTCTTTGGCAAACTCGGGAGGTGGGTCACCCTTGAGCAAAGCGGTAAACTTGGATCCTGCCTGGAGGGCCATTGAACCCCACATCGCGCTTTGTCTGGCTGCCCACCTCTCGTGTTGTCGGCAATCGCCTTCGAACATTCGAACCTCGAACGAATCTCCGAACGACGCGTGCTGCCGTGCGTCAACCGTGCATCAAAAAGGGCGCTGAAGGCCAGCGTAAGGCGCGTAAGGAGCGCACTACTGTGCATCACTGTTACTGTAAGGTGGGCTTGGTCACAATAAATGGGGTTCCAAGACGTGCCGTGATTGTGCCAGCGGCATGCCGTAAAGTGGCAAGAATAGTCGCCAGCCACAGCTCCTACTTGGTCCAACTTACACTTGGATGGGCAGCCGGTACCAACCGGCTAAACCCGAGATTTGGATGTCTCCGAACGCGTGACCTCCACTTACACAATATGTAAGATACGCTGAGACACCTCATAAGTATATTTTATCACCCGTCCACCTCGACTAATCAATATTACAGCCGTTTTCATATCGATAGACCGTTTTTCGGAAAAGCTACTAGCGGGCTGAGTACCGGGATCTCCCGTCGGCATATTTGCCGAGACTCACCGTGAAATAAAATAAAAAAAGACCAGGCGAGGAATGTGACAAAAATAAAGAAAATAAGAAAGATAAGCCTTATTTTTTCGATCGGATCTCAGATAACTGGTTATCCCCTCACTCAGCCCGCTAGTAGCTTTTCCGAAAAACGGTCTATCGATATGAAAACGGCTGTAATCAATGACCCACTCACCGTAGTGAGTCAAAGACGCAAGCATTTAGAAGTATTCAAGTGTATTTATGTGTGTTTTATGGTACCAGAAATTATACGTTTAATTGGGCCAGAGGTGAGAGTGAAATTCCATGTGTCCGACTGATCCCTCGCCTCTCAGCCCTTTTCAAGTTAGGCAGTGGTTTTTCTGATACGTAGTCTGATGGAAATGGTCCCTGATAAAAGTATAAGAGCCCAACATGCTTGGACACACAGCGCTGCTGAACTGCTGCCACGTTTGCTATGCCTCTCAATAACCTGTCCCTTTGGGGGGTCATTGAAATGCCACAGCTGCACCTGATTCTCACATCTTGGACCGTAATCGGCCTTGCTATTTTCTCGACAGCACGTTATTTTCAGAGCCCATGGCGAAAACTTCCGCCAGGACCACGAGGTCTTCCTCTCCTTGGAAATATCCTGCAATTGCGTTGTCCGCAATGGCTCACTTTCGTCAACTTGGCAAGTGGAACCAACAATATAGTCGGACATGTTTTTCTTTCCGTCGCTGTGTGGTACTCTCTAATTCCCTGTTTAGGCGACGTTTTCTACTTGAATGCAATAGGACAAGATATAGTCGTTTTCAATACCCAGAAGGCCGTAGCAGATCTGTTGGACCGCCGTGCCGCGATCTACTCTGACCGCCCGCGCAACATCGTCGCTGCGGAAATTCTCTGCGGTGGCTTGGCCATCACGTTTCAGAGTTATGGGCCATTGTGTGCCGAATTTTGAGTATTGTCAACTATTACTGACGATCGCATACTTGGTGGCGTAGAATGCGCAAAGCTGTCCATGAGGGCCTCAACGAGTCTTTCGAGGTCCCACAACTTAATGAAGCCATTCTACTCACCTCCGGACTCCTTGCTCAACCCGCGATGTGGGACAAGCACATTCGTCGAACGACTGCGTCACTAATCATGTCTGTCACATACGATACCCCACCGATAGTCTCTGAGCAGGATTCGGGGGTCAATACGATCAACGACTTTCTTCGTGTGACGCGAGCAGCTCGTCCCGGTGCACACTTAGTGGAGTACTTTCCGTGGATGATACACATTCCGAGCAGGTGGGGCGTTTTCTGGACGAGGCAGTGAACCGATTTTGAATTCACAGCAACCACCTTGTAGGTTTTCCAAACGGAAACGCGACGCAGAGTATTGGCACGAGAAAGATTCGACGATGTTCGTGGGCCTATTCAATAATGTACGCGAAAAGCTGGTCTATTCTGGTCCCCATCATGCAGCCAACACTATGGCTAATTCCATGCCAGTTGAAAGGTATAGACCGCCCAAGTCTTGTAGGGACTTGGATTAAGGACGCTGACCGGTATGGGTTATCCGAGCGCGAGAGTGCTTGGCTCGCATGATTGACGTTGTACGTGCATGTACTCTCCGAGATCCGGGTCTGTTGTTACTCAGTGTTGATATCAGCGCGGGAGGTTCGGACACATCAGCCGCAGCCATGTCATGGTGGATGCTCGCAATGGTCATATATCCGGATGTACAGAAACGTGCTCAAGCAGAGCTCGACTCTGTGGTTGGGCGAACACGTATTCCAACATTTTCAGATTTTCAGCACCTACCCTACATCCGCGCCATGGTCAAAGAAATGCTCCGATGGCGGCCCATGAACCCTCTTGCCCTCCCACATCTCTCGACCAAGGACGACTGGTATGTTCATTCCAAAGGGTACCGTCATGATAGCCAACATTTGGCACCTCAACCGCGACCCCACAATATATGGCGCAGACGCCGTGCACTTCAATCCGGCAAGGTTTTTGGATGCCAACGGTGAGGACGCCCCGTGCTCACCTGAAACAAAGGAGGGACATGGTTTGGGAGACGGGTCTGTCCAGGAAAGCACGTTGCGAACAATTCGCTCTTCATCGACATGGCGACGACGCTTTGGGCTTGTAATATTGAAGCTGGGAAGGACGAGCACGGGAATGTGATCCCGATTGATGTGGACGGATGGGTAGAGGACGGCCACCTTATGTGAGTGTCCCTTCGTTCCCTGGTTCTCGGACCTTCCGAGCTGACTGCGAATGTACGGTATCGACTATCGACTTCCAGTCACCCAGTCCCGTTTGTGGCCGACATGACATCAGGAAAAACCTCCCGCGCTAGCGAGAGATAATTTGAGATAATTTCCATATTGGGCAAGAATTATTGACATCTTAGTGACAGCTAGCGTTCGCTAGTCTCAATTATCTCGAATTATCTCTCGCTAGCGCGGGAGGTTTTTCCTGATGCATCTCACCCCGCTTCCCAGAAGCTGTAGCACTGCTCGCGGGTGAGCGCGAGCTGAACGTTGGGCGTTCGGTAATCTAAGTGAGCGAGATGCGAGTAGCTTAGCTGTATTGTATTAGTAACGACAACCTATGGTCATGACATTTACGACTAGTCAATGTCGATTGGTACACTGCCCCGTGATCCCTGTTCCCCAACGAAAATAAGTGAATATTCAAGCGAAAGTACAAGATAATCAATGCCAGATGAGAACAAGGAGATGAAAATAACGAAACGTGGCGGCATGCGGCTGGCCTCCCTTGCCCGCGTTGTTGGAACTATGGGATGCAGACGTACTGTCATGTACAACCTAGTGTTGCGCATCCCGGAATACGGGTCAGAGGTGAGGCGATGAAGTTTGTGCGCATCATATCTACCATCCGCGTGTGATCCCTCGTGGTGGACGCCAAGGTCGGCTTGCGGCGGGGGTTTTTTTTTTTTGGACCATAGGCTTGCGGCGGGTTCTCTCCCGTTCAAGACCCTCCCGCGCCGCAGCTGACAAGGCCACGTGTGTGAGGACGACACTAAACCTATCGACGATCAATCAATCCAGAATCATGGTCCGCGGGTCTGCACAGCGCGCCGCGCGCATATTCACGACCGAGCCCGCGAACGAGCTCAAGCCGGGTCCGTAGAAAAAACCGCCGCGGACGAGCACCTGCTGCTCGACGACGCCCACCACGTCCGTGAACACCAGCGGCCAGCCAAACGCACGACGGTCCTCCATCGTGAGCAGGTCGGACACGAAGACCGCGCCCGCGCCGGCGATCTTGCGCAGCGCATCCGGATCGCGTTCGTCCGTCGCGACGAAAAAAGGGTCCTCGGCGCGCGGCGGCGGCAAGGTTGCCTGCTCCAGATCGGGCTGGGCGCCTTCGATATCGCACGTCGTCTGATGGCCGTGATCGTGGAGGTCGGCAAGGATGAAGCGGCCGGTCTGCATGCGCTCCTTCACGCGCCGGACGTGGGCCTCGGGATTCTTTTCCATCACCCACCCTATTCGTTGGACTATTTTTTTACGATAGAGTCAGGGCTGCTCTTGCTTGAGGAAGTGCGCGAGTAAGGCTACTTACAGTCTCCGCGTCGCATGTGTGCCCCCATCCACGATCGGCCTTCGGTGCGTTGACGCATACGGGAGGACAGAACCTCGGCAAGGTCGAAGATCTTCTGTGGCGGGATGAGTGAGTGCACCACAGTGCCTGCATATCTATTGCGCCCCAGCTCCTCCGTGAAACGCATGGCACCCTGGAGAATCGTTCGATATCGACTTCACCACAACGACGGAACAACTACTCACGGGCTTGGTACCTATATGAGTCTCTCCAGCAAGCACAACAACGTCAGCGTCCACATCGTGGTAGTCATCTCTGAATCCTCGTATTGACGAGCGCTGGACAACTTCCTTGAGATGACTGATGATGGTTTTAGCAAAGTCTGCATGAAGACTTGAGGGGTGACTAACTCGATAACCATAGACAAAGAGAAACGATGGGAGTTGCACGTTCTGGAAAGTGTGCAGAACCTCGAAACCATGTGCGTTTAGTAAATCCTCCATTTCTCCGTCGTCGTCAGGATTCACTCCCTTGCCCTGATCGGACGATTTCACAATGTGTTTGGCGATGTACCAGGCAATAGCGGAATTTTGCCATCGCAAGGTCTCAGCCAGATCACTAGAAAGCTCCGTGGGTGCAAGAGGAGGCCAGTATTTAGTACTACCGTCGTAGTTGCCTGGTCCCGGGTGGCGTTCCAGCTTCTTCATCGCCTCAGGAATGTAGTCGACGCGAATGGAACCTCCGGGCTCATACCAGTCGTTCTCGATGACGAATAGAGACGGCGTCCTTGTCTTGTTCGTTTCGAATACATTGGGGTGAGTGTGATACGACTGGCGGGGCCAATGCCCACTGCTCGACTCGCTTTCAGGATCTTGACCGTGCAAGCGCAGGTATTCCGAGGCAGTGATAACCGGTTGCCGATTACGGAGATGTGTCATATTCACTATAACCGAAATAGGGATGCGAAAACCTAGTTGCTGATCTGCGGGGAGTACGCGCCACTGGTCCAATCCCGTAGCACCATCCATATTGACCATGGGCGCATAGTCCGCGCAAACGGTGCTGCAGAAACATAAAGGAATCAGAGCATTGACGCAAGGTAGGGAAAGGGTCACACATGTTGTACTCGCACGCGCGTGCATAGACGAACGAAGGTAAAACCAAGGTACGATTCAACAGTTCTGCCTGAAGGAGAGCAGCCTCGATGATATACCGCATCTGTCAAGAGATCATTCGTAGTTGACACATAGTGCCAAGAGATACACTGACGTTGTTCCAACCAAGATTTAGGCTATAGTCTCGGGAAAAAAAACCCTCGGGTGGGAGCTACGATGTCTCTGATCTGTTCGAGGGTCAGGATATCGGATATCGGCGACGACTGCGAGGGGGAAGATGGGCCATCTGGGGCGGAGTCTGGAACGAAGCGTGAAGGGGCATGAGGGAAGAAGCCCGAGAAGGTTCCGTAGGCAATTAAACAGGTGAGGATGAATGCGGTGGAGAAGAACCCGGTTTTTAGCGCGCCAATGGAATGAAGGAACAACCGCCATCGGTGAAATTTAAGGCTAATACGCGACTCGGAGAGGGAGAAGAGGGAAGGACGGGGGGGCATGGTGGTAATGGTTGCGGTAAAAACATTCGCGCAAGGTGTCGATGTGGCATGAGTTGCGAAGGACTCCGCGGAACCATCTTTGGATATACCCAGCCATTACAACTCACTGAATTGGGCTTGTGAGGGCGGTGAGGACTCGACCTTAGCCGACAGTCGCCGCAGACGGACGAGGTTCAAGTTATGGACTCGGCCTAGGCCTGATTCAGGATAGACTTTGGCATCTTATTTTTATCGCTTCATCCTGCTCACCCTGACCCATCACTCCCGCCAGACTATTTACATTCACAATCCCATCTTTCTTGCGTGGAGGTAACTCGTTCCACAAGCCAGAGAAAGAACGAATTGCCCATGCCAGCGTCATCAGAACGATGTGTGTCCCAGCGTAACTTGTAGCACGGTCCTATAGCCTGGTCATTGTCTGTACCTCCGCTCTTTCAAACTCGCGATTCTCGTTTGTGGTCGGAGTCACCGTCAAAAGAGAAAGAGGCCCACCAACCCTTGGCTTGAATCCATTCTTGCTTGCGTATGTGACTTGCCACAGTGGTGAGGGGGTCTCATTGATTAGTCGAGGTGGACGGGTCCAGCGGATGCCGTGAGGGTGTGGACTTGGGTCGGACCAAGCACTGTGTGGCCGGCGACTATTCTCGCCACTTTTACGGCATCCCGCTGGCACATCACGGCACGTCTCGGAACCCCATTTATTGCGATCCAGCTTCTCACCTTAACAGTGATGCACCGTACCGCTCCTTATGCCTCGACCTCCTACCTAGCTTTCAGCGGCCTCATGACGCACGGGGCAGTGCAGCAGTCACTTCGACAGTGTCAATGCGCAGTATGCGCGTCATTCGGAGATTATTGTAGTGTCATATATAAACGAGATGGGATGCGGAAACCTATTTGCTGATCGGTGGGGAGCATGCGCCACTGGCCCAATCCCGTAGCACTATCCATATTGACCATAGGCACATATCCGCGCAAATGGTGTTGCAGAAAAATAAAGGAATCAGAGCATTGACGCAAAGTAGGGAAAGCGTCACATACATGTTGTACTCGCATGCGCGTGCATAGGCGAACGAAGGTGAAACCAAGGTACGATTCAGAAGTCCTGCCTGAAGGAGAGCAACGGAAGGAAGAAAAGGCGTGTGATGGGAGCGGTCGATTACCTGACTCTCAGCGTTGTTGATAAATGCATCTGTCATGGAACCTGCACGAATAGGGAGGGGGTGGCAAATGGTCAAAACAACGAATGATCCCATCAGAAGCTGTGGATCATGATGTGCTCAAGCTCAAGGCCAGAACGGACCGGGCTGTGGGAAGGTTCTGGTCCGAGTTCAGTGGTGTCAATAGCGGTGCCATGCAGGCTTCACGATATGGCTCAGAATAATCCTACCTAGGATATCAGCGCAACGTAGAGAGTAGATCCATGCCCCCTGGTTTACCCAGTGGGAGGCCGAGCATCTCGCCGATGGTTACGATGCTGCTCTCTGGTAGAGTGAATCGTCCGTCTGGAAGATTGCCGTTCTTAGGAGCTGGACTATTGTGAATTGGGTAGTATGACCCGATTCGAAGGACCCTGCATCACGACATTCCTTTGCTTTTCATTGCCAGTGTCACATTGGGTGCACCGCGGCCGGCAGGATATCAAGAACTCGCTCGCTCGCCAACAGGTGACCTGCTTGTCGGCCAAGTATAGTATCTCTCTCAGCTGGTCATTTGTTCCTTCGCTATGTGTCTATTCCATTTGACCTCCCCACGTACCATTCTTGCAAGGTCTGCTCCAACGTGTGCTGCGTAAGAATCAAGGCCTGAGATGGATCTGCGACGTGGGGCCACCTGCAGTATGTAGTGGCCCCCTTGATCGGCGTGGGAGTCATCAGGGAAAACCTCCCGTGCTAATTTTGATACTTGATCGCTAATTTTGATACTGGAGCGATAATTGATCGCTAATTTTGATACGAGAGATACAGTTCTGCTAATCACAGGTGCTTGCCTGATGTGGATAACATCACTACTCAAGTCACTACCTATTTGGGTGTGTGGCAAACTAGGACCATATGAAGATTGTCGCTTTCCCAGATGGGAACGAGCTCCTCACAGTACACAAAGATAGTCGCTTCCTTGGGACGGAAACGAGCTCCTTACAGTACATAAAGATAGTTGGGCATGGGAATCAACAGAGAGTGCAAGGGGGTCGACACAGGAGGAAGTATGGTAAATAATCGACGCTCGAGGTCGGCAGCTACAGTAGGAGGTGTGGCACATTGGCAGTGATGTGCTATGGGCGATGGCTAGGGCGAAGTGTAAATCGAGCAAATATATATGTCTGAGCTGGTTTGAGCCAGAGTAGGTGGAGGAGAGGACGGGTCTGGTCAGCTCTCGGGTCAGGACAGGTTTGGCGAGTGGCAAGCTCTGACTCTGGTTTCTGGTAATACACCCAGCTTGACACCCAGCGCATGGCTGGCGAGGTAAAACGGCCCTTTTGTGCATTTTTTAGTTACTCTCCCGTAGACCGGTGACCGTCCGTATAGAATAATAGAAGGGTAAACCTACGATATACATCGATTATCGTATACAGGCTGGTCAGTGATGAGCTCGAGCCTAACTTTCCCGCACCGCTTTGGTGGACCAGACTTTCCCGTGCTTCGGCCAATTTCGGGTATTGGCCTTGCCCTTCCCTCCTCTCACCCTGCGACCTCTGATTCGCTTGGTTGCACCCTGGACTTGACTCCACTCTTAGATCTATATCTTGGTATTTCTGTATAAATACTCCCTGTATCTACTTCCCGAATCTAGTTCCCTTTTCTCTCAGGGCTTAGAGCTCCGTCGGAACCAGTTCCTGTCGCTCCTGTCGTTCTTCTGAGTGCTGCACCTTCGCGCACCCTTAGCAACTTTAGAGCGACACGTCCCCGATCATAGCGAAGCCCTCTACAAAGTTACGAGCCCCGCGAAGGCCTGCACGATCGGCAGTGCGGCTTAAAAACCTTCCTGAACCCAAGGCAGCTCGGGTCGTTTGGGCAGTGTCCCAACGCGCAGAGGCAACCCAGCTCATCACCAAAAACGGTTCGCTGCCCAGGGTAGCTTGCTTGCACTCGCATGACTACCTGCCCAATGTAGCTGCGTAAACGCACAGGCCGCCATGTGACAGGTGTGGCTGTGATGGCATCACTTGGCATCACCGCTCGTGCTTGCGCCGGTGTCCGCTTTCGCTGGCTCAGCGCGAAGACACCAATGAGCCTAGGGAAACCTACTTATATGCAGTCTTCAGTGAGTTTTTTTCTCTTACCCTCCTCTCTGAGTCGTCTGTCCGGCGTGAGCACTGCCAGTAGTCACTGCTACTTGCATTGCTATGTCTTACTCTTCTGCCATTCGTTGCCGTGGCTCAACCCTGCGACTGTCAAGGGAACTGTGGTAGTCGTGAGAGTCCAGTACAAGCGTGACTGGATTGTCAGTACGTACATATACCCTTCAATTGGTCCATTGCATCCGACTACTTGTCAGCGGTTGTTGTTTGTGCTGTCTCCCCGAACTCGGCTCGTCCTCCCCAAGTTGCATGTTCCTTTTGCGTCATGCATCACCGTTACAAGCCGTTTATCTAACCCTCAGTCAATTATGTGCAGACACCGCTGATCCCGTCCTGCTCAATGTGTGCTCTTTTTCTCCATCTTTCATTTCCCTGCTCACAAATGGAACGGCATCCAGCTTTGCATCTTCCTTACACCCATATTTATTGTGTGCATCCTGAAAACGAGAAGTTGTTGATAAGTGACCCGCGCGCACTTAGCGGCTCGTATGGACACGCAGATAACGGACTGCTTTAGATTAGATATACAGGACATGTAGATTAGATCATTATGATCATCACAATCTCGGACTTATTGTATTCTCTTATCTATGACATCACATGTACATGACATCATGGATGTTACGTTCGGCCCGGAAGTGGACACTGACGTCAAGGGTATGACACCGCGTCAGCAGTATATCGTCATGGACTTGTTAGGATCAGTCAGCCGGGTAAGCTCCGGCGCATGTGATTGTGTACGATAACGGATCGGATCATGACTCGATGTGACTCATACTAGGATAGCTGTACTAGGGTTTGCTCTACTTACGCTATTGGCTAGTACTTCTTGGAGCGGCGCTTGAAAGCCCGCGCGTATCTGTATAAGTAGAGTACTGCGAAGACCAAGAACGGCATCTTGGTCTTCTTCCAATACCACTACCAGTTCTTCGCTCTATAGGGTCCTCCCCCTTGAAGTGAGTCGTCCGACATATCCCTCTAGACCAAGGGATCCCTCGTGACTTAGTCCCTCGTGACCAGTGGACAGCTACCCAGTCGGCAGCATCTGTCATCGCGTCTACCTGTACATCAACCCTCGCGTTGCCTCTCCCTACACCTACCTATACGTTGTCGATCACGACACCTGGGAAGACCTCCGAATAGTCATCACTCCCCCACCACTACTACCCCTAGGCGCGGACCTGCACGGATACGAGGATCGTAACGGAGCCCTACAGGTACACCCAGTCGACTTCCCTCAAACCAGAGTCAACCGCAACTACGTCATCAAGAGGATCGCCACTAACTCCGAAGCCTAAGTCAGGCAAGCGTTCGTGGTAAACACTACATTAAGACCAAGATCCCAACCGTGGCCAATCCTACCAAGACAACCAAGGACTACTGGGTCCCATTCAGACCATATCACATCGACAGACGAGGAGAACGCAACGTACCCAAAAGATACCTAGAAGCGGCATTTTGGAAAGACGACGCAGAGATACCAGGCTACGTCACCGATTATTTTGACCGATCAGGCAACCGACACATCATCCCTGTAGAATTCAACTTCGAGAACACCTGTTGGACGGAAATCCGTTGGGACGACCTCCACAACAAATACAAAGTACTCCGACCCGCAGGAGGAGGACTTCGCCTAGACATCCTAGCCAGCAACGTAGTCACCAGAGACCAGTGGGGCCTTATCGACGGACAATACGAAGAACCAGCACGATCCCCCACACCAAAAACTCCAGCACCATCCCCATCACTCGCAAGCAACCCCGAAGACATCTACATCCACCAAGACGAGGCAGAAGAACTAGCACTAGAAAACATCGCTAAGTCTATCCCAGTTATGACCTCCACAACCACCACCCAAGTACCTACGCAGATCAGGACAGCCCTGTTCACCCCACAAGATCAACCCCGACAGCCAGAAGGAAACCCACCTGGAGGAGACCCCGCAGACAATCCAGGAGGAGGAGGAGACGACGGAAATGGAGGCAATGGAGGAGGAGACGATGCAGCAGGCATCCCACACCCCGGGTTCGCAGACATCCCTCACCTCACTGACAGATTTATCGGGAAGGAACCACCCATATTCACGGGTGACCGAGACAAAGCACAAGCCTTCCTATCCCAATGGAATCGATTCGCCCAAGTAAACATAGCCAACCGAAGCCTACAGAGCCCCTACATCAAAGCAATGATGTTTCTCACCTACATCCAAGGCCCCCTCGTCGACGAATGGACCGCAGAAACCCAGAGATGGATCGAAACAAGGCCAGACAGAACTGACCCATGGGTATGGAGCGCAGTAGAGCTCGCCTTCAAACGGCAGTTCCGGGACAACATGGAACAAGAACGCGCCAGACTAGAACTGGACAAGGGATTCAAAATGACGGGAGGGGACATTGACAGCTACGTAACCGCATTCGAAAAGCTTGTCCGACAGGCTGACTACCGCCTGGACGACCCCCTGGTGCTCGACAAATTTACCAGAGGTGTACCCCTCGACCTATACCGCAATGCATACCAATTCCACAGCCCAGTAACCTACCACCAGTGGAAGAACGCCCTAATTGAACAGCAAAAGCGGTACCTCCACATGAAGGCACGAGTGGATGGATTCGGAAGGCAGCTAACGCAGCGCCCCAAGCAACAACAGCAGCAACCCGCAAGGTTCCAACCACCTCAAAGACAAAACCAAGGGTGGCAGCAATACCGCAACCACCCCGACGCTATGGACACCACACCGGGAAGAATCCGCGCTAGAGTCGCAGGGTCCGAAGAAGCAAACCCGAACAACCCGCAGGAATGGAGGAGTTACACACAGGGGAGAGCCCCCTTCCCCCCTCGCGGAGGATTTCTCGCCAGGGGAAGAGGAGGACGAGGCGTCTTTAACACAAGGGACGTAACATGTTATAACTGCGGAAAGAAAGGCCACTTCTCACGAGAATGCCAGCAACCGCGTCAAGCGCGTCAAGGACCACCCCAAGGCAGAAGCGCATACATCGAGGAAGTACCCACTGCTCCCCAAAGCATCGCAGGGGAACCCCTTATCGACCTCGATGAACCGGTGCAAGCCAACCGCGGTACCACATCAGCGCAACAAGTAGAGGATATCATGGGAAGAATCGCAGAACTCCCGGAGGAAGGAAGGGAGATGTTCGCTAGAAATATGGCAGGAAGCCAGGATTTTCCAAGCGCCTGAACCCAACGGCCTGGGTGAGGGCAGTCAATTGTAACTCGTCGTTCATAACACGCTATCGATCTATGCATGTTCCAGTTTCGATCCGCACGAGTAACTTCATGGCCGAAAGAAAAGCACTGGTGGACTCCGGAGCCACCGACAACTTCATACATCCAGACTTCGTCAAACGGATGCATCTAGGAACCAAAATACTAGAGCGTCCTCGCAACATCTGGAACATAGACGGGACACATAACAAAGGAGGGAAAATCACCCACTGTGTGGACCTTAACGTACAAACTGACGGAAAGCTCAAGGACATCCGCTTCCTAGTCACCAACGTAGGAGGGGAAGACCTCATATTGGGGTACCCATGGCTCGCAACCTTCCAACCCAGAATCCAGTGGGCAACAGCCACCCTTGATACCAAACAATACCCCATCGTCATCCGAACCACTAACCCACTCAAACCGTTCGGACTTACAGAACTTCGACGACTTATAGTGGAAATCGAGGAGGAAAATAAACGACAAGCCCTCCACGAACTAGAAGAACAATACCTACCGGCACACCTACGAACAACGGCAACAGAAATGGCAATAGCGGCACAACAATATACGGAGAAGAAGGAAATACCCGAGGAATACAAAAGACACGCCAAGGTATTTAGCGAGGAAGAATCCCAACGCCTCCCACCTTCTAGGCCATGGGACCACGCCATCGAACTTAAACCGGAAGCACCCGACTCATTCGACTGCAAGGTATACCCCGTAAACCAAGCAGAAGACAAGGCGCTACGGGAATTCCTGGACGAACAACTGGCAAAAGGATATATACGCCCCTCTAAATCCCCGTACGCATCCCCATTCTTCTTCGTGAAAAAGAAGGATGGAAAACTACGCCCGGTGCAGGACTACAGGACACTCAACAAATGGACCATACGCAACCAGTACCCACTCCCCCTCATACTGGAACTCATCGCAAGCCTTAGTTCGGGATGGATATTCTCCAAGTTTGACGTCCGGCAAGGATATAACAATATTTTGGTTAAAGACGGCGACCAGTACAAGGCAGCGTTCAAAACCAAATACGGCTTCTACGAACCGGTGGTAATGTATTTTGGCATGACCAACTCCCCTTCCACCTTCCAGGAAATGATGAACGCCATCTGCCAACCCCTTATCAACTATCACGAGAAGAAAGGAACCATCATCCGAGTCTATATGGACGACATCGGTATCGCAACATCAACCACAGAACAGGCACATACCGAAGCTGTACATGACATACTGGACTTATTGGAACAACACGACCTCTATCTCAAACTCGAGAAATGCACCTTCCACTCTTCTTCCCTCGATTACCTGGGGGTAATCATTGAAAAGGGGGTGATTCGCATGGACCCCATCAAAATTTCCGGCATAACGGACTGGCCCGTACCAAAAACCGTCAAACAGGTGCGATCCTTCCTAGGCTTCTGCAACTTTTACCGCGCTTTCATCCGAAATTTTGCCACACACGCACGACCACTCAACAAACTTACACGCAAGGACACCGACTGGCAATGGGGAACGGAACAACAGCAAGCATTCGACAAACTTAAAGCACTGGTAACCGAAGAACCCGTACTCAAACACCCGGAGTTGGACAAGCAGTTCGAGCTGGAGGTTGACGCATCCGGATACGCGGTCGGAGCAGTACTCCTCCAAAAAGGAACAGACAACAAACGACACCCAATTGCATTCTACTCAAACACCCTCAACGCAGCGGAAAGAAATTACGACATCTACGACTTGGAACTCCTAGCCATCGTGAAAGCACTGCGAAACTGGAGACAATACCTCGCAGGGTCACCACACAAAATCAAAGTCTTCTCCGACCACATGAACCTACAATACTGGAGACATCCCCAGAAGATCAGTCGCCGCGTAGCCAGGGAAGTACTAGAATTGGCAGAATACGACATAGAGATTCACCACATCAAAGGAACAGCCAACGGACGCGCAGACGCACTATCAAGACGACCAGACTACGACCAAGGAGAACATGACAACGAGCAAGTCACAGTACTCCCAGATCACGTGTTCGTCAGGGCCACCGGAATCGACACAACGGACGACCCGACACGCACGCAAAACACTATCAACGTCGTGGAAATGGAACCCACTAACCCGGTATACACCCAAGACGAGGCTACGGTAAAGCGATGGGTAGACCCCCACAAGCTAAAGAAAATCGGAGGCACATGGTACAAAGACGGACGACGCGTAGTCACAGGAGATGCACATGAACGACAACGCATCATACAAGCGCACCACGACCCACCAGTCCATGGCCACCCCGGAATCAGCCGGACAATCAAAATGGTAGAGCGATATTACTGGTGGCCAGGCCTTCGACAGGAAACACAAGACTACGTCAAAGGATGCGCCGATTGTCAACGGATCAAAGTTAACAACCGACCCACGCGTGCACCACTACAACCGATCTTCCCCAGAAAAGAAGCGATGCCGTTCGAGACCATAGCCCTGGACTTCATCACCAAGCTACCACAAGCGGACGGCTGCGACTCTATACTGACAGTAACAGATCACGACTGCTCCAAAGCAGCAATATTCATCCCGTGCCTTGAAGAGATAAGCGCAGAAGGGACTGCGGCCCTGTACGTAAAACACGTCTTCACCAGATTCGGACTACCGGCGCGCATTATCAGCGACCGAGACCCCCGATTCGCGTCAAAGTTCACACGCGAACTATGCAAGATCCTGGGCATAGAACAGAACATATCCACGGCCTATCACCCGCGAACGGACGGACAATCAGAACGCACCAACCAATGGTTAGAACAATACCTACGGTTCTGGGTCAACGAAAGACAGGACGACTGGACACGCTATCTACCCATGGCAGAATTCACGCACAACAACTGGCCCAATGAGTCCACCAGGGAGTCCCCCTTTAACATCCTCATGGGTTATAACCCCCGCGCTGATTGGACCGATCGCCCATCCCCTATACCACAGGTGGCACTCCGCATCAAACAGTTCCAGGAGGCTAGAACGCGCGCCCAAGAACTGATGATCAAAGCGCAGCAGGGGTGGATCAAACACAAAGATACGCCCAAATACCAGATAGGGGACCTCGTGTGGCTCGAAGGGCGCCACCTACGTACCAACCAGCCAACCACAAAGCTTGCGCCCAGAAGACATGGCCCGTTCAAGGTCACTCAGGTGATGTCCGCAGTCAACTATCGCCTAGAACTTCCCACGCAGTGGAGCATCCATCCAGTGTTCCACACGGACCTTCTGACTCCTTATCGCGAGACTCCCACACATGGACCCAACTATCAGCGCCCACTACCAGATCTGATTGATGGCGAAGAAGAATACGAGGTCGAGAAGATTCTAGACTCTCGGCGTTTCGGCAGAACAAAGAAACTGCAGTATTTGGTCAAGTGGCGCGGATACCCTGATTCCGATAATCAGTGGGTCTCGAAGGATGACGTATTCGCTGATGAAGCCATTTGGGAGTTCAAACGTTCAAACCCCGCCAGAGAAGTGCATATAAGCACGGGACATTCCCAAGAGACGTCCCCATCTCCCACTCTCATACTCCCATCTACTCATGTCCCAATCCCCAGTCCAAGTACACTATGTCCTCGACGACCTACTCCCTATCTCAGTCCAACCCACTGTTATCATCCAGAACGCGCCACCGTCACCCATGTCGCTTCCCGAGCCCATTCAACCAAGCCCCAGTCGCCCAATTACCCCCGTTCCATCCCTTCTTCCTTCGCCAACACCTACAGCAATCAGCACACGCAGCTCGTCTCCGCAAGGCTATGTTCCGACCCGACCTCCGTCCCGTCAAGACCCGGCTCAGGTACAAGAAGATCGAGCATACGACCGGTACCTGTCGGAGGAGCATTGTCCTCTCAACGACCACCTTACGTATGGGACTCACCTCACCACTACTCACGACGAAACCCCGCCGCTATGCACCACAGACGGACAGCCGATGGTCCTGCCGCCGAGTCAACGATCCGAGGGGCGGCGCCTCTACCGTGCGGAGGAACACAGTCCAATTTCCCGACAGCGGGTGGAAACACCGCCACCGGTCGGGTTCAAGCACAACAGGGGAGTGCACTTCATTCCCTTCCAGATACGCGACGCTCAGGGCCAACTGCACCCAGCTCGGTATACGCAGCTCGTCTTTACGGCGGACCCCTTTGTCCTCGCCTATCGACGAGGCAGCGACCAGCAATACGGCAAGTCGGTGCACGCCGAGCCCCAATACGACGAGCCATCCCCCACCTACACCAACGACGACCTGGTCTTTCTAGACCAGAACAGCGCGTACCGCCAGTCGGTCGACCAGGCCTGTATGGCCATGAACGACCTGACCGTCACGGCCGAGGTACACCGGTACCGGTGCCTGCACGCGGGCTACGAGGCCAAGGAGGAGGAGCTGAAGAAGAAGATCGCCGAGCTGGACAAGCTTGGAAGCATGCGCCGTCAGTGCGTGCTCCGCTTACAGCGCGCCAACGCTATCAAGCGCATCGAGGACGAGCGCGACTCTTACCGTCCGGGAGCGGAGGAAGGACAGCGTATCGCCATGCTCAGGGAGGAGATCATGCGTGGTCGGTCTGGGGCCCGATCTTGAAAAGGGGGTGATGTTACGTTCGGCCCGGAAGTGGACACTGACGTCAAGGGTATGACACCGCGTCAGCAGTATATCGTCATGGACTTGTTAGGATCAGTCAGCCGGGTAAGCTCCGGCGCATGTGATTGTGTACGATAACGGATCGGATCATGACTCGATGTGACTCATACTAGGATAGCTGTACTAGGGTTTGCTCTACTTACGCTATTGGCTAGTACTTCTTGGAGCGGCGCTTGAAAGCCCGCGCGTATCTGTATAAGTAGAGTACTGCGAAGACCAAGAACGGCATCTTGGTCTTCTTCCAATACCACTACCAGTTCTTCGCTCTATAGGGTCCTCCCCCTTGAAGTGAGTCGTCCGACATATCCCTCTAGACCAAGGGATCCCTCGTGACTTAGTCCCTCGTGACCAGTGGACAGCTACCCAGTCGGCAGCATCTGTCATCGCGTCTACCTGTACATCAACCCTCGCGTTGCCTCTCCCTACACCTACCTATACGTTGTCGATCACGACACCTGGGAAGACCTCCGAATAGTCATCACTCCCCCACCACTACTACCCCTAGGCGCGGACCTGCACGGATACGAGGATCGTAACGGAGCCCTACAGGTACACCCAGTCGACTTCCCTCAAACCAGAGTCAACCGCAACTACGTCATCAAGAGGATCGCCACTAACTCCGAAGCCTAAGTCAGGCAAGCGTTCGTGGTAAACGCTACAATGGACTTCTCTAGACCGTCCTTGTACTATTGTCTTTGTACTTCCCTTTGTTTCCTTATCTTTATTGTGATGTCACTATGATATCATAGTCTGGACTTTTATTGTTCTATGCGCCTTGTTCTCCAGAACAGCACATTCCTTTTGTCTTCTTGTAGAACAATGCACCTTGTATTTACTGTGACCTATGTTACCACCGTCACCTCCTGTAGCAGTATAAGTAGAGTACCCTGTACGCTCTGGCACCACACCAGTTCTCATCTGTTGTGTGCCAGGTATGTCCCCTCCTCTGTAATAACACCAGTTCTCATCTGTTGTGTGCCAGACCCCACATCTGCTTCACTTGCTAGATCCTCTGTTGCTGCTTCAAGTACCACCCACATATCTCACCACAGTCTCCTTTGTCACTGTGAGTATGTCCTACATGTGTACTGTTCATCAGAAGTCCCTCGAGTTGTGTGCCGAGCTTGAGGAAGATGTCGCGCTACTTGTCGAAAAGTTGCTGCTGTCCCGACCGACGCTCCGGTCAGTGTGGGAAAGCCTGTCACGTGGATCACGAGTGGGTCAAGTAGATTTAAATCAGTATAACGAGTTGAGTAGAGATGAGGTAGTGATGCCAGTGATGAGGTACCCTCATTTGTGATAGTTATTTAATAAAATTCGATTCTCGTTGTTATTCGTGTGATAAGATTGTGCTCCATGCGCGCCTCACTTGGGCGGCGACCCCACATCAACTAAGACCGTGCTAGCTGAATCCGGCGTGATATGACTGTGCTCCTGAGCTGATCCTGGTCAGATACGACCGTGCTAATCTAGCTCCTGAGCTGATACCGTAGTGCTACCGTAGCGCTACAGTATCTGGTGGCAAATTACCTGATGGCTAATCTAGCTAATTGATCGCTACCGTAGCGCTACCGTAGCTCAATTAGCTAGATTAGCTCGGGAGGTTTTCCCTGATGGAGTGAGCAGGGTTTTTTTTTTTCGCCACCAGCAGGATTCTCAACCTGTCTCACTATGTCCGCGTGGCCCGACCGAAATGTCTACAACGCGCATGTTTTGAACCTCGCATCAAGAAAGGGTGAGTACCACTGGCACCGAATGGTGCGATCTTCGTGCTTGTTCCTGAAGATACTCGGGGGGCCTGTGCTCCAAGTGGTGCCATGTATGGTATTGTAGCTTTGGGCTACGTCTACCACACGGCTACACGCTCCGCCAGAGGCCTCACCCCGGTTGTGGTAGGCGTGCCAGTGGCGTGGGTTGGTACGTTCAAGCTGTGGCACGTGTTCGGGAATGTGGCGTATGTCGAAGCTGATGGCCTAATACAGGCAAAAAGGAGTTCAACATTCTTTAATTCCCCTCCCACGAGATCTAGCCGTCAAGGTCGTTGATCATACGCCTACACCAGTAAAGAGATATCGCAGAAATAATCCAAAATCGAAGGTCACCAGCGAATACGGTATAATTCAACAGGAAGATCACGACAGTCATCTACACTTTTCGTCCCATACTAGACCAAACATTACAGGCTCTTTTCCTCATCAGAGGTCTTCATAAACATTGTGGACGGGACTTGCGTATCGGAGTCGCTCGCGTACTCGCGACGAATCGTGTACACGTGTCGTGGCATACCACCAGCCCTGGGCGGTCCGAGTGCTGGCCCACTCGTGAACTGCATGCCGGTAGAGTAGGTCGAGTAGCATTCAACGGGGCTCTTCTGCATGCAGACGAGGATGACTATGAGCGTCGGATATAAACCCTATATTAAGTTAGTTGTGAGTATCCGGGAGTGTGTAGTAAGAGCTCACCGATGCAAACAACAAGACAGCGTCCATGACGGTGAAACCTGGCTCAGGCATCACTCGGAACGCCGAGATCAGGTATAAAATCTGCGATAACACAATAAACCCTCCTGCGAGCATAGACGCTTCTGGAAGTGGGACGTACCCAAAGGCAGCAATAAACAAAGCCGGATTCGATGAGCAAGGCGAAGACCCTCTCGACTCTCATAGATACACTTCCTTCGCCCAAGTGTTTCCTGACCGAGGTGCGGTGTTGCCTACGCCAGCGACATGGTCAGAGACGGTCGCCTGAGGTTAAACGCGAGAGGAACGCACCAAGCCTTCCAGGCGATCAGCCCGGTAGAAAGCAGATTGGTTGCAAGCGTTGGGCCAACCATGATCAGGGCACGCTCTCCCAATTTCACGTTACTTTCATCTTGAATACTCCTGTGAGATGGGCTGAAGAGGGGTACGAGGCTGAGACCAAGGTCACACCCGGCAGCAGCTGCGAGCGAAAAATTCCGATGAGCCCTGTGGGACGACTACAAGTGATCCCATTTCTGTACCTGTAGTTCCAAGGATGAAGAACAGAAGAATGGCGATGACGCGCTTGTCTCTGTTCCAGAGAACCACCGCGCGCCAGGCGCAGATAATATCGCTTAGAATATACTGAATGCCCGTTAGTTGAGTCAAGCAGACGGAATGGAAGCATCGTGCAGGCGCACCATCAGGCGTGTTATAGTTGCTCCTACAGCAATGATGACATTGGTACGGTTTGAAGACCATATATTGCCAGCCGTGGGGTCGAGGAATAACTGCATTTGCTGAAACCCGAGAGCTGTCTCCAGCACCAATGCGATGATTCCCAGGAGGAACATAAAAGTCGTGATTCCAAACATGAACACTCTAGGCGGAGACGAAGTAAAACCAGGTTTGCCCCTGAAAGCCGTAGCGCTGGTCAGCGTGCGTCGTCTCCGAAAGCACAAATGAACCTCACAGGAGGATGTGAACCGAAGTAGCGTAGAGTACGATATAGACGCCTGCAAGGCAACGGCTAAGAAGCTGGAGTAGCAACGGCGAGTCTCTTGTCCCTCACCATATACGATACCGACAAAAAGGTTGTCATACACTGTCAGTTTGTATTGAAAGTAATACTCGGCAACGTCAAGAGCATCGCTGGACATGGCGGCAAACGGGGTGGCGTGGGGCAGATCAAGGCGGAGGCCAAGTATGGGGAAAAACAAAGCACATCGCTCCTCGCGGATCCTTAAGTAGACATTTGCTGTAGCTGCTGTCAGAGCGAGGACCGCCGACTGTACGTCAACCGTGTGGGGAACCGGAGGCATATCTTAGATACAAGAAAGGAAAATTGATACGCACTTGGGGGATCTGCGGCGTTTGGGCGAGCCAACCGTCCATATTACATCACGAATAGATCTCCTATCATAGAAATAGAATGGGAAGCTTGCGGCTGTGAGCCCGAGAACTCGAAAACCCACCCTTTATCAGGTTTTTTGGAAGGCCACCAGGGCCTATTCTTGAATACGCGTGGGTACGGTTACCTGATGGCCTGACACCGAGGATTATAAGATAGCGGAGCAGTCACGCGAAGTCCGCCGCAGGACGTAACTATACAGCACAGCTTAATGTCGGCCGAGTTGACCGCGCCTCCCAGTGCCTGAAGTAGATCTCAGACGGAATTTGTTTAGCTTAAAACGACAGAGGTCTTACCGTCGTGGCGGCACACGTCAATGGTGGAAGCCACGAGCATGAGAGGCTTCAAGATAAGGAAAAGTCCGATATTCCCGTGAGCTCGTCCAGAATGCGTGGTCACCGAGCAGTCCGCTACTAAGGAATTTGATGAACCACACAGCGGCCACAGAACGGCTTGAACACGCCGCATCGAGAATTATCAAAAGTGACCACATGGGAAACGACTAGCATATGGCTTACAATGGACGGGGACGCACAGCCTCTTACTGGGTGCACGATCAGCCGGCCATTCACGTAGAGTTTCGACTATTGGATGCAATTTTTTAGGCGCCAACTATGCGGCGGCAGCGTTGAGGTGTCAGGCGGATGCGATTAGAATACGGCGGACTCTGAGGCATGACAACGTCAGAAATCAGGCAAACGTTAGAAGCCTAACCGCCCTGGCAGCCAAAATGCGGTAGCGTTGTCCGTGCCCACGTCGATTCGAGGATGACTCTACTTGAAGTCCTTTTCAAGGGGCTCTCCAATCCTGCATGGTACCTCCATACAATGAATGCGCCCTCCTTACGGTAACTGGCATTTCACCAAATGTTGTCGCACCGCAAATCATTTTTTAGCTCGCAAAAGCCGATTGGGATAAACGAGTCACCTTGATCGCAGCATCGTCTATTGGTGGGTTTGGGTGATTTCCCTGGCTATGATATGGAGCGGACATAGAGAAGAACTCACTGTTTGTGGGGTAGACACTCAAATCAAGGGTACACAGTACCTCAAGTTCGTTCCCCTGCGCCGAAGACCTGGGAAATCTATTAGGGTATGTGCGCGTCTGGATCCGCACGTCCTTGTTCATGTACACTCCTTGCATTGGGTAGGAAGGTACAGGGGACCAAGCGACAAATCGCGTCAAACCATGTAGGAGCGTACACCCTGGGTCAACTGACGTGGTATCGGCTTAGATGGAAAAGAATCGGTGTCCAGTACCCGATTCGAAATCCGATGAAAATATTCATGCGAAGAATCCTTTCTCTACAGGTATGTGGAAGAGTTTGTGCGAGTGGCGAGTGGCAGCCACGAGGTCTCTCCTCTGGCACCATCGGTTCTGGCGAAACGATTGAGGAATTACACCGTGGGCTTATATGTGGCGGACTTTCCTGATTCAGAGCGGAGAACAAAGTTATGTGATCCCTCAGGTTATTATGTAACACGGTTACCCCGGAATCCCAACTCTTTACCCATTAATCGCTTGCATGCCGCGAACCCTTGATGACCCTAAGTTACCTGGGCAGTTTTTTCCGAACTTCAAAGGTTTCGAGTTGCACTTCCCGCGGCGATCTGTCATCGACGTGCATCAATGCCCAACCCGGGGTCAGCACCTCACCACGAAATAGCCAGTTGTCGAACGAAAGAGTGTGGACCAGTCACCAGAACCGCCGCATGGAACGCCCAGGCCGAGCAAGACAGGGCAGTGCAACAGGAGGAAGCTGACAGGCTCTTATGTTTCATCAGGGCCTTGACAGGTAAGAGTGGTTCGCCCTGAAGCGCAATGAAGGGCGAATGGCACGGTACGGGTAGACCCACCCCCTTGTGTGTTGCGTCGTAAACACTGACCTGAACCTCTTTCACCCTTTGATACTAGTACTACCTTGGTGTGCCCTTCTCCGTTGCTATGAACCGCTGCACCCCCTCTCTGTGCGCAACACCTGCTATTCTTGCCAATGCCAAGCCACCGTTGCTATTTCCCGCTATTGCATTACACTGATGCCTACTATAGGCTCCGTTATTATGCGTCGATCCGCTGGTTCAGGCATGCAGAATACAGCCCTCAGACACGTCGCACCTATTCGCGTATTGGGAAAAAAACCACGGTACCAGGAGCACCTCTCGCCCCTCAGTGCACCACAAAAGGTAAACTCTGCTGCGCCTTCATTCCTATGGATGGGGTTCCAAGGCTGGCTCGCCGCGTCATCGACCCCTTGCAGGTTGGGTTTCGTGATCTTGTCTCGGACAGTGGACCCATTACCCGAGAAGTCCTTCGCGCCTCCGTCCATTTCTCTGGTTGCTCATATCGTCTCTTTTCCGGTCACTACGCTATGCTAGTGTTATCATGGTGTACCGGTACGACCGGTCCGTCCTCCCCGCGCACTGGCTCCTTCCTTCTGTACTGTACTACAGTACACCCCAGGAAGCTGCGTAGTGACCGGTGACCCTCCAGGACAAGGGTTGGACGTTGGCCTTCCATCGTTCGATTACTGGTGATCACGCGATCGCATCGAGGGTTTCCTAGACCACTCAGATCTCTTGTACTCACATTAGCACAAGGAAACTCTTAGCTTTACTCTTAGTTTACGCCAATTGGCCGCTTTGCGACTTGCCATCGAAGAACGCAGTGGTATGCAAATATATAGCAATGTGTGACCAAGACTAGGGTTGACGGTGATTTGAGACAAGACGGGCATAAGGGCAGCCGAGCAACTATATCGAGAAGCTCACCGGGCTTCACTAAGACGGAAAGTACCAACATGAGTCTAGACGAGACAGACAGACTTCCCACGAGTCCTGAGTGAAGCACGGTCGTTCGGATGTTCTTATGCTTGAGTTCGAAAGTTTAAGGGCTGGTCTTAACATAAGCTGGCGGCGCGACTGTGGTGCAGTTGTTGCGGTTGACTGGGCAACACGTCGTCCGAGCGCTACCCCAGGACACGAACCGTTGCTATTTCGCGAACAATCTGGGGCACCATGCCCCATGTCTCAGAACTCAGCCGAATCACGGAATGACTGCTGTGTTGTGACGATGCCCCGTTGTCCTCGTGCCTCCAGTGACACGCAAATGTCCTCGTTGTATGGCTGTGTGTCGCACTGTGACAAATGGGAGGTATGCTATCACCGGCCCAACTCCATCGGTGATGAGTTTGTACGCCCCATGCCCCTGCAACTCTCGAGCCGATGCACCCGGTGTGTGACGTGAGTCATGTCAGTTTTCCATGGAAAATACCCCAACTGTCGACTCCGCGTCTTGTACGCTGTTGTGCCGTCGTTGTGCACGCGGAAGTAGTCACATTCTCGTCATGAACCGACGTTACCGGCATCACAGCTGCACGAGGAATGGCTCCACAGGTCACGGCCAACGGCCACATCGTATTTTACTCTAGACTAGAGGCAAAATGTCACCTCGTGCCACCTTGGCTTACTAGGAAGCTAGGGCTAGGGAAACGTTAAAGGTGGGCCCCAATCACCATACAGATGAAATACCCAACTAAATCTGACGCAGTCGTATGGTTAGGTATCTTGGACGGCCTTAGTATCCACCCAAAATTACTCGCTCGTGCCAAAGTTATGACGACATTTCTTCATCAAACGGAAAGAGCCCAGTGGCGTCGTAGGGCTACACGGTATGAGGAGCGGTGATCCTCGCAATCGTATTAAAAAGCCGGATAACATCCACTGCGATCATTTCAGAATGGATCGGATTCTATGAGGGCAGGGCAGAGGCGACGCAAGATGCCTCGAACTAGATCGGAGCGCTGTTGTTGTTGGGACATGAGGCAAAGCTTGTTCGAAACAGCGCTCAGGTTACATAGCATGGAAGGCTTCACCGTTCATTTACACACAGGTAGATCGCCGCATAGAGTTTCGTTGAGTTTTCACCCAAGATTTGCAGTGACGAAAAAAACTAACCCGCGTTTCTCTTTGTCCGGCTGCCGTGATAGATAACGTAATTATTTATTTTTCAATTATTTATATTGGGCCTTTTCACTGTCGGACCGACGGCGAGGCGATGACCCGGAGCAAAAGCAAGCTGGACTCGCTTTCGCGGGGCGCCCGAGAACCGCAGTCCTACACAACACGCATTATCCGTGCTGTTTTCTTGATTGGATCTTGATCCATGCAAGCTCTCGATTACGAACACCTACACTTGTCGCACTCACTGCGTCCTACGTGTCTCGTAGCTTGGCCCTTATACTACGATCATGGGGCCATAGTGCGGGCAAAAGACATCACGCAGCGAACCAATAAAAGGGGGTGATATCCAATTTGGGAGGGTTACTTCGATAACCGCTCCATTCCGTAATCTGCCTCCTGCTGGTGCCTCATGAATACCGCCCCTTTGCCTTGCCTTGATGTCGGCTAACCTTCGTGTGGATCATAGGACCTCTAGACATGTCTCCGACACCCCCATATTCTCATCCACCAACACTTATTCTAGTAGACACGAGTTAGACTCAGGTCTGCACTCGCATCCCTGTTTCCCTATCGAGGCTCGGGTGATTTCCCAGCGGCGAAATCTTTCCACAACTCCATCACGGGCCCTTTCATATCACACTCAGTCCCACTACATGCGTCGCACTTCGCCCACTTGGACGTTTATGTTATGATATATCGCGTGGCCGTGGTACTCCGATCGTACGTTAAATAGTTCGCAAGCAACATGTTTCTCCTCGTCCATAGGTCCTCGTCCACTACATTCCCCTGAGTTGTCCCCATGGCATCTGAACAGTCCTCTCGTTCTTCCAGCCCGTCACCGAGCGAAACGCCATCTACGCCCTCGGGCTTCTCTGACCTCGGACTCTCACCTTCGACTGGTGTCGGCAAAAGTGACTTTCCGCCCGCGACCCCACCCGTTCCTGCCCAACCCAAAGAGCCCCTAAGTCTCACCGATTTCAAGGGAAGCAGTTTCGCGGCTACTGAGGCAATCAAATGCCTTCTGCAAGCCATAGGGCACGATGTCGTGTCCTTCCGTCGCAATACCCATGTCTCGTATTTGGTGGTGGAACGTGCACGAGATATCGTCAATGCAATCAATGAATACATCTCCCGAGTAGAAAGCAGTGATACTGGCGACTGGGATAGCTTTGAGAAATTCTCATCGGCCATCGAACCATTAGAGGAGTGAGTACACCCGGACACGATTTACACGCTGAGACATGCGAGCTGACATGATACCCTTTTTTCAGTATTTTGTTCCAGCTGCTGGTGTTTACGGAGGATGAGAAAACCCGGTACTTCGGCGTTGACCGCGACATCGCAAATTGCATTATATCGACAGAGGCCTGGGCCAAGAACAGAGAGAAGCTTTCGGAGACCCTCAAGAATTTCCACACGCACACACCGCTTGTCGTACGTTGACCATGTGAACCATATTCCGATGCACGATCTCACAGGAACATAGAACCTTTTCGATCAGGACGATTCTGCGTCTCGCGACCGCGAACGTCAGGATGCGCTAGATCATGACGACCAGTCACTCATGGAAGAAATCGGAAGTGCCAGGAGGAACATCTTCGTCGGCAAAAGGCGCGTACGGATGTGTATCTTGAACCCACATGTTTCTAATCGTACTCATAGGTTTCCTAAATACGTGACAAGTGCAGTAACACCTCTTGACGCATTGCAAAAACAAATGACTAGCGGTCCTCTCCCTGAAGTGAGTCCACGCCAGCACGAAGACCATTATTGTATTCACATATCTGGCGTAGTGGCTCACAGTCATCGCGATCAAGACGTGCATGCTCGTCCAAGGCGTACTAGAGGTCGTGCTGCATCCGGAAACCGGCACCGAACTCCTGAACCATCTGAAGTCAAAGCCCGTTTGGAGTGCAGTAGCAGTGTACGTTTCGCTTCTGACGCATATGGACCGTTGTGGACCTGACGCCGCTTAGATTGACGAAGGCCCTGATCGCGAACAAGGGGCTCTCGGCTTTACCAGAAGACGTTCAAAATAAATACGATGAATTCTTAAAGATACTCCAGGTATGCCTTCGGCTTGTTCTACTCTGAGCAATTTTCTTACGACTATCTTAGAAATTGAGCAAGCTCGCACTCAAACTTCCAGACTCCTTCGTGAATATTCTGAAGGAGGCTGGTCACGTTCGCCGCCCATTCCAGGCACAGGCGTTCGCACTTGTCATGCTTTGTCGCTTCTTGGCAGATCACTTTAACAAGATCGGGGACAAGACAAGCGTCACTGTCGACCATGTCAATTCCTTGGAGGAGTAAGTTTGACTGCCGGGCTAAGATATGATTTTCCGACTCAAATACTTTCCTCAGGGCATTCAACGAAACCTTGACAGTACTACATGCCGCTGTCAAAGCCGTTACTCAGCTTAAAGCTTTCGACTTGACGGACTTCCAGACCGATAGTACGGTCCAAGAGTTTGAGAGGGTGGAATTGGTAATAAAGGAGAGTTTCACATCCTTTGGTGTAAGCTTTCTTATATCCACTGTTTCGTTTTCGAGAATGTTGAATTTCTCTCACGTAGCTGACCGATGAATGGTCAAAGAAGGCGAACGCCCGAAAGGAAGCATGGGAGAAGGATAAGGGCCGTATGGATCAGCTGAATAAAGTACTGGTTAAAGTGAGTCGTCTTATTGCAAACAAGCAGGCTGAATTCCTTATGGTGATGAGAAGCCACAGAGCACCAGCGCGGCCGTCGTGAAGGTTAACGTCAGCATTCGCGAGAACTCACCAGATGGACGCGAACTGTGCAACACTTCTGGTATGCAGTTGTCCTTTGTTGAACGGTCAACCGTGTATTGATGAGAAATTGCCATCTAGTTTCGGAAGAAGTCACGACCCGCTTACTCGCATTGCGTTGGACCGCCGCTACCGCTCTCCCAGACGTAGCCGATGCCAAGCGCGCACGCACGGGTGGCTTTTTCTACAAATCGGCAAATAACCAAATCGTTGATTTGCAAAATACAATCAACGAAATTTCCGAGGGTGGAGAAGTGAATCTCAAGCTTGTACTAGTCTGACAGCGACCATACGACTACGGACCCCATACCCCCTCACCTGATATCCTGAGCAGTTGTGCATGATTTTCGAAGTCTGTAAATCTATGTTAGCTATACTGTAAAGCAGCATGATACCCTTAACCTAGCCTCTATCTGAATTTGCCCACTGGCAGCTTCGAGAACGAGAACTTCCGAGAACTTCAGAGCAAACAAGCAAGCGCGTCACGTGTACGTACACCGCAGAAAACGGTGCGGGACAGCCGATAAAGACATTTCCTCCTTGATTTCCTCGTACCTCGTTTGCGTGGGTACCAACGTATATCAACACTCGCTCCCTCACCTCACCTCGCCTAAAGGTGGTTACTTAGGAAACTCGGCATCTCAATAGAATCTTTCGAACCCGCATACAGACACGCACTGGCATGTCTGAGTTCTCCGAGCCTTCCAACGGCTATATTCTTGGCTCGCCTTCCCCGGCTACTCGCAGAAATCTGCTCTTCCTTGATATGCAACTACCGCTCCCTGATGAATCCAGCTTGCGGAGCAGTCTACTTTTAGAAAGTGACACCCACTCTCGGTTTAGTCGGTCTGAGAGGAGTTCCGATCCCGGGGATCCTTTCCCCTTCACGAGCACTCCAGAGCTTTGTTTTGCCGCGTCTAGTTCCCCATACCTGTCCCCCACGAAGGACTTTTCCTTTCGGCATTCTGCTAGGACTCACCTCCCTGGAGTAGATGACATCTACCCCGTCAATCCGGCTTCTGATCATGCTTCCTTCGTTCGTCACCTGGATCTCCTCTTGCGAGAGGTCGTAGAACAGCAGAATATCCCCAAAATCAGTGGTGATGCGCGCATATATCCCGAACAGATCCTCAATTGCAAGCCGCAACGAGTCTCCACGATCTGTGACGCGTCTTCCGACCCAGAGTCTGTTGTCCTCTCGAAAACACGCGGCTCGCGTTCTTCTCCTTTGCATCATCGAGAACTCTTTTCACTTAGTGGCGGTGATCCTGGTGGCTGTGTGTTCGTTGGTGATACCTCGCCTGGCGCTAGTTATGTTCCAATGCGAAACAAACGAAAGGCACTGGCCACCATAGAGGAAGACTTCAATATTGCTGTCGATGGTTTTACACTTCCGCGTCGTTCTGGTTCTTACTTGTCCGCATCAGATCGTGCCTCTCCTCTAGCGCGCCGTTGCTCGGATACTCGCTATCTTTGTCTCAAAAAGCAAAAATGTCGTTCTTTCGACAGGACTCAGCCCCCGGGAATTCCTGT
This sequence comes from Lactarius deliciosus, assembly GCA_021525775.1. Lineage (NCBI taxonomy): Eukaryota > Fungi > Basidiomycota > Agaricomycetes > Russulales > Russulaceae > Lactarius > Lactarius deliciosus. Next base: position 362,843 of record JAKELK010000041.1, on the reverse strand, counting down.
ACTATCTCCTTTGGCGGCATCTTCAACTCTTTTAAAGACAAACATATTTCTCCATAAGTCATCGTCATTCCCTAGATGGAAAGATCATGACTCGAACATAGACGAGGTAAGCAAAGGGTAATTGGGACGACTGCATTTATCTCATTCATTGATTCGGTGCGAACCGGAACCCCAGGTCACCACACTTTCCCACTTCCGTGACACTTGGCACAACTCCACCACTGGACTCGTTTCATCGTACCCACCTACTCAACTAGCAACACGTGTTCCCAGTCCGGCTCCCATTCTCTCACCTCAACATTTCCCAGAAATTGTAATCCCACGCGTCTCTGCGAGTAGCGAAGATGCCGCGAAAGCTCGTCTCAAGTTTCTACTCCAGAAAGACGTCCTCTATCTGCGGAGAAAAAGTTCGGGCGCCCTTGCGGCTCTCGACTTCGCTCCCAGTGACGGGTTCGTCATGGAAGTCATCGCGTGGATACTGACGGTACGCTTACACGCGAGTCCATCGTTGATGCCATCTCCTAATGAAGCGCAGGTCGAGCCTCCCCAAGGCTCTACGATGGCCGCGTCGGCAGAAGAGAGGGTTCACTCTCGGGACCTCCATGACCAACTGACAACCCATCAAGATACCCGATTTCTTGCAGCGCTCATCTTTATTTCATTTTTCTTCCCCGTTTCTATAAGACGAGGGGAAGAGTGCCCGGAAGTGGCGGACCACTCAGACGTGAATTACCGGGAAGAGTCCTATGAGAGCCGAAGGATGGTTATCTGGGACTATGCAGTCGCGGCAATTGCTCTCGCTGTAAAGGTCTAAGCAGTTGTCTGATTCTTGGATCACCTTATGAATCCCCGCGTCGCACAGATTCATCGTGACAATTTACCCCCTCTGAAACCCATCTATGCGCGTCATTTTCTGGCAATGGCGCCTCACGAAATGTCATTTGATGATCTCGAGGTGTGTCGTTCGTATCGAAGTCCTTTCGACCCCTGATGTCTCCTAGATTTCTCAGCGCGATTTGCTCGAATGTCTCTCGTATGGTCTCGGGATGCCCACCCCACAAGCAATCCTAGACGAACTTCAACTTGCGCTTCCAACTTTGCGACACGTGTTGCACTTTGAACGCGCGTGGGAAGATGTGCTAAGCGAGACTTGGAAGCAGTTGCTCGCTGCCGCGCATTGTATGTGCTGACCTGATCGGTGAACAATACCTGAACACCTCATTTAGCGCCGGATATACTGCGTTTCCCTGTGTCACTTCTCACGGCAACTGCACTCATCGAGGCTATCACGGGAGTTGTTTGCCGCCACCTATCTCTCATGAAGCTGAGAACCCGCGCCGGATGTCTCGACTGTATCTACGGGTGTCACACGAAGCACGCCATGTCGGATAACAGGAAGGCGCCGTTCTTGGAAGAGAAGCCCACAGACGAGGAATCGCGTACACTGGATGCAACGAGCGGATTATTCGAAGACATCCGCACGGTATTGGAGCTTTCAGCGGTATGGCACACTACTCTAACTTGACTATTTCATACCTTTGATGCACGCCAGGATAAGACAGGGGAGTGCGAAGAGTGGCTCGCAACGGTGCGATTAGTCTCGAGACAGCCCTTGCGCTCGAAATACTTCCCAGCGGTTCCCCAATAGTTCAGCAAAGATATCAAGGTAAATTTTCCAGATCGGAAGGTCGGAAGGCGACCCTCGGCTGTCTCGTGCACTCGTGCTTGGAAACTTGCAGCTGTATGCTCAGACCCGCTCTGTCGGTACTAGTAACTCCCTTGGCATTAGACGCCAGCTATCGACTCGTTCATCCTTATGCGCTGGGATTTCCGGCGACGTTGTTTCACTCAAGGCCTGGTTCACGCGTGTGTCCAGTGCTTAAGTTCCGCGTCGGATGACCGCTTGTCGCGTGTTGGCCTCACGCTGTGCGCCTCCGCAACCGTATGCCTCGTTGCTTGCTGAGTCAGCTCACGTCTTATAATGAGCTACCCTCTTTGATGACTCAGCGAGACAATTTAATGGTTCTCAGCGGAGTACTTTGTTCTGAATCGCCTCCTAGTCAAGCGCACTGAGGAACACTTGAAAATGGATAGCGTCGGGGTCTTGTTCTGCAATCACGTTGTTTCAGATGATTCACCTGGCGACCGAGACCAAGACCGAGACCCACGGAGGCCAAGCTTAGTTTCAACCCGCTAGCTGCGGGAGTGGTGTCGCGGGTCGTGTCATCTCTTTCCACATTGATCGGGTTCACGCCTCTGTATTCACAGTCGGTTGCTGAACCGTCCACTGTAGAGGTTTAGCTGAGTGGTGGCGGTGAGGAGGCGAGAACTTATGCCAATCGGGATGTTTTCTGCGCCTCTAGCTGCCAAAGGCTTCTTCCTTTCCATTACGTAGTGACTTGTAGTTGGTCTACAGTAGTAACGTCTCCCACGAATAGTTATACAGTAAGAGTAACATCAACCACGGTCGGTCCATACCGTCATCGAGATCATTATTCCTGCTCGCTTTGTGCCTTGCCCCGTGGTGACTGCGCGGAGGCCCTTCTTTTAGTCATTCCTCGAAACATTCCATCAACAACCGGAACGTGACTAAAGACGAAAGCCTTCTAGATGTAATACTGTAGTGACCGCGAATGAGATCACTTTATCATATCCAGTCCCAAGTCCAGCCCCAATCACCATCATCTGGGCCCCTAACGCTCTTCTTCACTTCCCACAGTCCTTGGTTATATGTGTGAAAGTGATACACTGTTCATTTCTATCCTAGCTTCTATCAGACGATGTCTCAAGATAGTCAGAAACCTCCACCTTAAAGCACTGCTTCCTTCGGGTCCCGAATCCGTGACGCTCCTCGCAAGTTCTTGAATCTTGAAGCTTGGTCCCATTAACTTACTAGCTGACTCAATATCGACATTACCGACCATACGATCATTCTAGATATATAGCTCTCGGAGGCTCGGACACCACCAGGATCGACCCGTCTATTTTGATGACCCATTGGAGCTTCACACGTGGCTTTCACAGAAACTACGTGAATAACAGTCATGGGGGCTTTCATTCGTGATAGCAATGAGCGGTGTCACAACGTCATTGGGTTCCGGATCAGTAATGCCCCTGAAACGCCGAGCCTGGGCTGGAGGGAGCTCCAAGGTCTCGCGATGTGAGACCCGGCAGCTATGCTTGTTGTAAAGATCTCATAATCAAACGTGGTAGATATTCGCCAACTGCCATTTAATAGCCCGCCAATGAAATAGGTAATGCCCGTGAACCGTTGTGTCAGGCTGTAAACGTGGACATTATTGCCATTCTTCGTGACAATGAACCCGCAGTCAACAAGTGCGGCGTGCCTGGGTCAACGGCACAGGGAAGCGAGTTTATCCATGATCTGAGAAGGGCTGTGCTCTGTGACGGACCGCGATGCAGTCGGGATAGGAGAAGTGAATCCATCACCGGGGAATGGGGACGTCCACACCCACACCTGAGAGAACAATGCAATATTTTATGTCTGATAAGGGTTATATTTTTCGGACATCTTCCGCAGTGATCCACGCGGGTTGATTGATCCATGTGGGTTGAACGTGGTCGTCGTCGGTTGGCGCTACAAAGTCAACTTCTAAGCGACCGTACCCAGGTGTATCAGGAAGATGATTGAGTGGAAGAAGCCAGGAACAGATCAGTGCGTACATTTGTATAGTTACAGGGGTACGCAGTACCACGGTTACTCTTATCACAACTCTCACATCCAGGCGCTCAAGGTGGGCGCCATGAATGGCTTGACTCCATTGGTGCGCTTTGTCACTGTACTCCGGGCTCCTTGCCAGCCAACGCGTGTCCTGCGCCGTGTACCGCTTTTGTCATCAAAAGGCATTATATTGGATACTGGACATGTGCATCAGGCAGGCCTGAGCCGCGAACAATGCGACACGCGACCGCCTCGCGTTGGAATGTCGGGGTTTCACTGGCACGCACTGCCCCAATTATCACGATTCACAAGCTTCGCCTTGCAACATGAACGACATGCTGCCTCCACCCTGCAGCCCTCTCACAGAACCAGGGGACGGCCCGCAGCCAGGAGGTGCACGCGCCATGCGCCGGTCGTCCCAGCACAAAAGCATCCCTGCGCACCGTTGCTAGCACCCCAATCCTTTTATCCCTTCACCACCACCACCACCAAGAACACAACCACCAGTACTACAAGCGAACGTTAGAATGGGTAATGCACCAAGTTCGTCCCGCAGTTCGACCCCGCCGTCCTCACCGCCCCCACCACCGCGTGTGCCCCCGCGAGTCCACTCTCCCCCACCGCGCGACGCGCTCGCGCTAATGAGAGGACAGTCGCTCACATCCAAATCCCAGCCTGCACCAGCGCCCTCTCTTCCTTCCCCTCTGCCTCCCACTCCGGTAATTTCTCTTCCTTCCCCAATACCCCCCACACCAGCAATCTCTATTCCTTCCCCACTACCTCCAACCCCAAAGACGCAGAACATCGAGATCCAGCCGCCCACGCCAAAGTCGAGGTTACCACCAACACAGGAGTTGCCCCAAGAGCAGGATGTCAGCGAGGCCAAACCTGGTGAGCTCGAAGGGTCGTCAGAAGAAGAAGAGCAGACTTCCTATCGCACGGACTGGGCCGCTGCCCGAGCGGCCATGGAACGTGCGATCGGTTCTCTCCGAGACCGCGCGGAGGAGATCGCAAGAGAGACTATGGAGCGGCGTCGTGAGCAGCGCACGATGGAAGAAGAAGAGGCCAGAGCACTTCAAGAGCGCAAGATGACGATATACGAAGACGCAGAGCCGGGCCTTTTTGACGAGCTGCGCTTCCCACCGGGGCTAGAGCGTGGGGGTAGCGAGAGCGAGGTCTCCGCTATGTTCCACTCTTCGGAGCCGACGACAGACACCCTTGTGGAAGAACCAGAGCAGGTAATGGATGAGCCAGATGAAGGTGACCTCGAGAAGCTGCTCGAGAAACTCCAGGTGCAAGAAGTCCAAGAGGCCGTCGCTGTCGTCGTACAGGAGGGTCCAGCACCCGTACAGGAACTTACGGCTCTTCCCGACGAGCCAGTCAGCCCGGAACTGTCGCAACTCTCTAGTGAAGAGCCTGCGGAGGAACTTGCAAATGTTGACGAGGAAGCTGAAGAACCAGAAGAACCAGAGGAACCAGAGGCTTCTCAAGAGGCAATCCCGATTGTCCAAGAAACTCCTATTATCTCCGAGGATCACTCGCCCGACCAGCCTCTTGTTTCTTCGGACCAGCCCGCAAGCCTGCTCGAAGAAGCTTCCGACTCGCAGTCCGATCACCTTACTTCTTCCGTCGAGTACCCGCGTCCCGACACGCCGCACCCGACCCTCGACGACACTCGGGCCGCATCTCCTGTCCCATTCCCGGTGACCAGCGAGCCCGAAGACCAGGGGTACAGCACCCAAGACGACGAGGATCGCGTGACGCAGACGCAGACCTCGCAGCGTGCCTCTGGAAAGCACGTGCACTGGGGCGGCGTGGAGGCGCAGCCTGCCTATACGCGCCCGCAGGAAGACGAAGAGCACGCGGAGGAGCAGCCCTCGCCACCATTTTCCCGATTGTTACTCCCGTCGGCGCCGGCACCGGCTGAGCCACCGCGGGATTTGCGTGCGGAGCGCGCAGCCCGGCTTGCGGCGGCACGCCGGGCCATGATCCCGGCGGTACAGAAGGCGAGTCGCAAGCTCGAGCCGGGCCTTTACACCGTGACGGACGTCCGGTGGGGGATGGCGCTCGACCTTTCTGGTGCGGACAATCGGTCGGTGATCGCGTTCGGGTCGCATGGATGGGAAAATCAACAGGTGAGAGTTGCTGCCCGTTTTTCGCTTCCGGTTTTCGGGAAGGCTGATCGTTACCTGCGTACCGCACAGTGGGAGTTCCAGTCGTGTGGTTCCGGTTTCGTCATCAAGAGTGTCAGTTCCGGGTTGTTCCTCGCTCTCGAGGACCTACAGGGGCTCCATCGAGACGGGAGCACGGAAGTCGTTGCAGGGCATTTCCCAATGTGTTGGGATATGGAGATCATGGACAATGGGAGCGCTGATAACGAGGAAGACGGCGATGGTGACGTATACGCACGGTACGTTTTTTTTTGTGCTGCTTGGCCGCCTGAGCCTGATCATCGCGTTAGCATCCGATTGCCACACACTGAGATGGCCCTGGGCTTCAACGGAGGCTACGCAGGCGCGCAGGTAAGCTACGAGTTCTCCTTGTATCGTTCTTACTCTGACTGGGGACGATACAGCTCTTCCTAACAAAAGATGCGAATAACATGAGCACCTTCTGGCGACTGCGCGCGCCGCGCCGCGAGCAGGTTGTGAAGAACCCGCCAATGTCGACGACCGAGACAATCCGACAAGGCGGAATGACGACTTTGATAACGACCACGAGCGTGACGACTACGACAACGAGAACTGTGACACGAATTGTTACCGGCGACGCATGAAAGGGCGACCCCCACCAATGAAGACGAGACGGGGACACATGACCGTGACGAGCATTTGTTTCATATTATCCTTGATATTATCATGCACTCCCTATGTCTTAATATTTTTGAAGAACTGTGCCTTAGACGACAATAATAACGATATTTCGATGATTGACTTTGTTCTATGTTGGGTTTCCGATTTGCAAGCTTGCAGGGCATTGAAAGTCGATGCGCTGCCTATGGAACAAATTATGGCAGCCTTGATAGCAGCCGCAGGGAATCGGAGATCACACACGAACTGGAATTGGTATGCGCGAGCACTAGACAGAAATAATGGACTCGGGAATCACGGATACGATCTTCCGCGTTACCGCTTCTCGTCTCGGGGCCACCTTCTGATAGGACAAATGTGTTTCATAACTGTAACAGTCTCGTAGTTACGACTGGTCTGTGTCTCCGGCATGTAACCCAGTAATAAACATGGCAAGAAACATGGATCAAAAAAAAGATACGACTCGGAGCGATGACTGGGCTTATAGTAAACTAGTAGTAAACTGCTACTGGTACGCGGCCTGTACCGCACGGAAGACTGTACCGCATGTACCAGGCATAACTATAGTACTACTAACTGAGACAGATAAGCAGTCCAATACACTGCAGTAAGTAAGACAGACAATAATCGCAAACGTGTGCCACACTGCCTTGCACTTGGCCTTGGCACGCCTTGCACGCGCACCGATATCTCAACAACCTACGCTGATTCGGATTCGGTCGTGCACCCCGTCGAATCAGTACAGTTAAGGATTAGGAGACTATGGTTCGCTCGACTCTCAACTCTCGTAGGGATTTTATTTACCATGTCGCAATGGTACTGCACTCCAGTCAAGACTCCGGCGCCAAGTCCGGCGCCAGTGGCTACCTAGTAGCACTAGCACATCACTGCCACGTATGTTCTATTCATGTAGAACAAATACAGTATGGCGGACAAGAATCCAAAATTAGTTTGTAAGGTCAATCGTTAGTACAGCTGGGAGTGCAGAAATATCAACAATAAAAACATTTCCGTTTCCGCTCCTGATGAGTATACATTTAGACAACCACGACACGGTAATGCTCCAAGTTGAAAGTATATATGGTCGGTACCCCGAAGGCAGCCTGAGCAGGCGTATTAGTCCGCCATTGTCATGCAGTGTCATTACCACCCAGTTATCCTTCGTGGTCTCAATTATAGGGGAATGGTGGGGGGCCGGGATCACATTACCAGTTCTGGACACTAGCTGGAGTGTATCGACATTCCAGGCAAAAACTTCCTCTCCGGCTCTGGATAGAAGTCGGGATCCGTCCGGTACAATGTGAAGGTCAAAGAGCTTCTCCGAGTGGCCGACAAGACGAGTAACTTCAGGATGAGCAACAGAGGCCTCCCAGGTAAATATTTCCTTCCCGGAAATTGCTGCGAATCGGGTTGAATTCGGAAAGAACTTGGGGCGAAGTGAATCCGGCAAGGCCGTAAAACTGAATGAGAATGTGTTTGATTCTGCGATGTCGGATGTAATTCTTCGAGTGGTAATCGTCTCGGTGTTCTGTGTCCGCGAACTTGAATGTATAGCAAGGTACTTCCCGCAATCGGAAATTGCCACAGGGAGACAATCCTCTATCACTCTAGAGGTCCCGTCCTGGGTGTTCCAAATCCACGCCTTACTTTCCCGAAAATTAGACGCCATGACAACTTGACCTCCCGGCGACCAGGAAACATCATGCCAGTCTGCCTGTTTATCCTTCACAAATCCGAGTGTGCTACTTCCGATGGAAGAAAGATCCCAAACTCTGACAGTCCCGTCCAACGACCCTGAGGCGAGCGTCATGCCGTCGGCAGAAAATGCTAATGATGTCACCAGATCAGTGTGCCCATCCAACATCGCGAAATCATCAGCGCCACGACGCAAGATATACACGTTGTTGTCCGCTGCAGTAGCTATTTTACTGCCATCGGGTGAAAAGAAAAGACAGGCGGGTAGTGCGCCAATGCTCCATTCCTGGATTGGTTCTGTGGTCGGTTGTGACGTTCCCCAAACTCGGACCAGACCTTCTTCATCGACGGTGGCGAGTTGACTGCTGTCTGGAGAAAAGGAGATGGATATAACGCCGTGCGGAAGTGTGATGAGAGGGAGCCCGTCAATCGCGTTCCAGATTTGTACGCCGTGGTCGCGTGAATAGGAAAGGGAGACGATCAATCGACTATTCGGGGAGATCGACGTCGACTTTAGCTTGGTGCCGGTATCAACGGTCCAAAGAATATCTCCATTTTCAGCGTTGCAGCCTTGGATATGTCCCCAGTTCGAGGCGGACACGAGCAACTTCCCGTTGGGTGACACGTTGATGCTCACCAGTCCCGCCTCGTGACCCGTCACAGCAAACTCCTCCGTCCTAGCCAACGTGTTCCGGACCTGCACCCTGCCGTCCCGTGTTATGTATGCGATCCTCGAGTTGTCTGGGTAAAATGTGAAACATCGACGCGAAACCTTTTTGGGATTCAACACATGCTCCAAAGACGGCGACAAATCGAATGAATCCACAATGGAACCTGATAGAGCATCCCGGATTTCGATACTATTGACTTGAGACACTGCGATATGTTGACTATTTGGAGACCAGGCGAAGAGCTGCATAAAATCATTGTACACCCTAAATAAGGGCGCCAGGGATGAAACTGGATCTGTATGATAAACGACGGCATGGAGAGAAGAGTCATCGCTATTACGCCTCACCTCCACCACTAGCGGCGGCGGCTGGTGGTGAAGGTACACTGGTGTGAAGAGTGCAGAGTCATAAATGAGCAGCGAGTCGTATGAAGTGGTTGTCGCGTGGTGTAGAAGCAAGCGGAGGGCATTGTCCATTAAGTCCACCAGTCTGTTGGATGCCTTGTCGGCTTGTCCTTTCAGTGAGGTCTAAATAGCCATGTTACATTAATTGTGCATCATGTAAATCACACACGAAACACTCACCATCCATGTGCGAACTTGGTTTATGTGTGTAACTGCTTCATGCGGCATACCCAGTAGTGCCATTGCCTCCACCCATCTTAACAGGAAGCGGCCATCAAGGTGATATTGTGTGCTCTCATCGACATCCTTAATTTTAGTGAGGTGAGAAGCCCAATATAGGTACGCATATCGCCGCCCAGCGGAAAACTTGGAAAAGGGCCAGTCGATGTCGCCACGATTGAAAGAGGAACACGCATTGAAGATACGCTTCTCATCTGAGCTAATATCCACAACAAGGTTTCGGTCTGAACAACGTGCGGGATCGATAATGAAGTCAGTGAATGAACGATGGTAGATCAGTGCCTCTGAGCAATCTGGTTCTTGGACGAAGAAGTCGGTCAACAAAAAATGCCAGAAGGGAAATTCCTTCTCTGGCACTCGGACCCGGACGAGGGAATGCAAATGGTGAAGGGCCCTCCGAACGTCTCCGGGTTTCAACTCACAGGATTTTTCCATGTTGTCTATCGGAAATTGTTCACGGAAGCATACAAGCAGGCCTAGTACTGTCCGAAGTCGGTGCTTCTCTGCGTCGCTGGCCCCTAGAGGAAGGGCGTGCTGAAGGATACCGAGAAACAAAGAATCTAGCCGCGCATTCGGATGGTCCTCCGGATCCGCTTTAATGCTGAGAAGAAAGTCGACCCGTTGTTGTGGGTCCTGTGAGTGGCCGTCAAAGATGAACCGGAGAATAGTCGCCGCATAAATGAACGAGTTCCCAGCCCGTTTCCCCAGCTCGAATATCGTCTCCTCGGACACAGTGAAGGGGTCGTCCAAGTACGTAGGCGGTTGCTCAAATGATGTGCGGAGGTAAAACTGGATATCACTCTCCGTCTCGACTTCTTCTAGACTGAGCTTGGATATGTCGCTCTGGGCGTCAAAAATATTACGCAGATGAACCTCGGGACGACTCGTAGTTAAGATTTTGAGCTCTTCAGGGTGATCGATGTCGTCAGCCAACAACACCTTCAGAACGGCAATCACTCCATGAGGTTCGCATTCGTCAAGTCCGTCCAGAATGATGAGGACGCGGCTATGGGGTCGACGTATTGCACCCAGCGTCTCGATGATCAGCTTTTCATATTGGAATCGTAAATCCTTTTCGAAAATGTTCGGATCCTCGTTGATGACCTCTGAGACGCGCTCTTTGTAACCGATATCTAATAAACTGAACTGAAAGGCGAACGTCTGAAAGACGGAGGATGGGTCGAAAAGTCCTGCGTAGCCAAACTGCGAGAAAAAGACGCTGACAACAATATGATCAGCCAGAAGGGTGGCGCGTATGGAGGCTAATCGAGCAACGGCTGATTTTCCACTTCCGGCGATCCCGCTGAGCTGGAATATTCTCGCACCAGATGGGTCCTCGAGCCACGCAAAAATTTCATCGAGGACGGCTGTGCGAGTTCCTTCTAGGTGCTCAGCGCGTTGTGCTGCTTGTACACATGATAACACTGGCAGCTCCATCCTGGGATGGTCGTGTTTCGAGATCTGTTCGATATGTAGGGATGCAGTTAGATATAACTTATCATCTGTCGTACTGCGTTGGGATGCATCCACTGGCGCCTCACTTACCCTGCGCTTGACTTCTACAACGTTCTCCGAGTATAACAGCAGAATCGTCTCTTTCTCCTGTGAATACCTTGTCAATATCACCGCAAAGTTATTGTCCTAGACTGGACTTACCATGAATTGCTGTATGGCACCAAACATGAGTATATACCACGGCAGAGTTGACAGTCCTGATCTTCCTTCCTTTCTTCCTTTGGACAACGTCTGTCGTAAAGTTGCGGTGATGACCTCGATCATTCTTCGAAAACTATCAGTCACAGAGATAAGGTCTAACGCTGCGCTCGCCTTGTGAATTCCTCCAGATCGTTAATCACCTGACGGGGGACATCACTCGACTCCTTTTCTTTGATCTGCATTAATACGACTTCAGTGAATGACTTGATGAGCGATTCAAGGTTAAGTTCCATCTTCGTTATGTCTTTAATTTCCTCTTCCTTAAGTTCGAGTCGTCCATATCCAGCATGAATTAGTGCTATCGAAGAGCTGAGTACGTTCTTCAAACCCGGAACAGGCGCGAGACTTGCGGTGTCTTCTGCACGTTCGAATGCTTCCAAGAGCCCTGATTTCGTTTTCTGTGCTCCGATCGGCATCGTGCGTATCTGCCAGTGGAGTAATTCCTTCAGCCAGTGCCCAACACCCATATCACCAACAGATGAGGAATATAACAAAGGTTTTGGCAAATCGATCGAGAACACCAAGGAGCCTATCAGCGCATCCCGTATTTCAATAGATTTGTGTCCAGCTGAAGCGATGAATCGACCGTTCGGGGACCAGGAAAGGCAGCATACAGGTTCCTCGTGCCGCACGACCATTACCGTCGGGTCCCATCCCCGTTCAACCCCATGTGGAACCTTGACAGATGTTTCGAGCTCGTGACCATAGATCTTTCGCAGCTGTGTCTCCGTAGGTGTGAACGGTAATGCAGAGAGGTAAACATGCAGCGCGTTGAACGAAATTGTATCGCCATAGTAGGAAAGGAAACGGAGGGCATCGTTCAGCAAGTCCGCCAATAGGCTAGATCCGTCGCCGACATCCCTCTTTAGCGAGGTCTGAATACAACGGTGTTATTCAATGGTTCATGCAGAACATGCACTGGTACCTACCATCCACGCACGGACTTGGTTCATTGACTCCGCCGCGTCACCCAACGTGCCGAGCAACGCCATCGTCTCTATCCACCATAACAAGCAGCGAGTAAGAAAGTCCTGAAGGCGGGGCCATATTTTCTCGTCGTGGGGATCTTTGTTCTTCATAAGATGAGAAGCCCAATATAGACACGCGTATCGCAGCTCTGGAGAAACGGCATTCTCGACCTTGGTTTGAAAGCCATCGATTTCCGAATGTGGCAGAGATGGGTCTTCAATACCTGCCATATTCCGATCAAGTCGCAAGGAAAGGTGATCGAAGCAACTACGAAGGACTTCTCTCTCAGCCGAGTCAACATCCACCACGAGGTCTGTATCCTCGCAACGCGTAGGGTCGATAATGAAGTCGGAGAACGAGAGATGGTAGACACGAGGCGCTTGGTTGTCAGAATCCGGCACTTGAATGAGGGAATGCAGGTTATGAAGTGCGCGCTTTACGTCGTCAGACTCTAGCTCGCAGAACTTTTCCATCACCGCCATCGGGAGCGGCTCGCGAAAGGTGACGAGCTGGCCAAGTACGGTCCGGAGCCGTCGCTTGATGGAGCTCTTCGCACCAGAGGGAACGGCGTGATGGAGGATACTCAGATACAAGGTATCCAGGCGTTCGTGTGGGCGCTCCTCCGGATCTGTTCGATTACCAAGAAGGATTTCTAGCCGCCTTCGTGGGTGTTGATCGTGTTCGTCAAAAATAAAGCGGAGAATGGACGCCGCATAGATGAACGAGTCTCCAGCGCTTTCTGCCAGCTTAAAAATCACTTCCTCGCTTGCATCGAACGGAGCGGCCAAGGTAATCGGTGGTCGTTTGAATGTCGTGAGCAGGTAATGGTGAATGTCGCTCTTCGCCTCGATATCTTGTAGATTGAGCTTCCGTATGTCGTCCTGCGCACAGAAAACTTGGCGTAGGTGAGCTTCGGGTCGGCTCGTGGTTAAAACCTTCAGTGCTTTAGGAACATCGATATCCTTATTCAGCAGTGCGTTGAGGATGGCAGTCGCTCCACGTGGTTCACATTCGTCGAATGCATCCAGGACAATAAAAACGTGGCGTTGAGCGAAGTCCATTGCCTTAAGTGGCTCGACAATGAGTGACTTGAACTGAGAGATATAGTCCTTTTCGAAAATGTCGGGGTGCTCCTTGATGATCCCTGAGACGTGCTTGCGAAAGCCGGCATCCGCAAGACTGAATTGATAAGCGAGCGTCGGGAAAACAAATGAAGCGTCGCAGAGTTCGGCATGGCCACGTTGCGAAAAGAAAAAACTTGCGACAATGCAGTTGGCCCAGAGCGTCGCTTCGACAGCAGCTGATTGTGCAATGGTTGACTTCCCACTACCAGCAATCCCGCTAAGCCAGAACAAGTTCGCGCCGGTTGTATCCTCGAGGAAAGCACGAATTTGTTGGAGGACAGTTACTCGAGTTCCTTCAAGGCACTCGGAACGTTGGGCAGATTGCGCGGATTGATATAAGTGGTTGGCGTTTTCTGCCTTCCTGGAAATGATTTGTTTGATCTGAAGTGATTGCTTTCGGATGTTGTCTCTCGTTTGACCTAGATAGTGGTCACGGACCTGGTTCTGTTCCCGCAATTCATCCACTCCGCGCTTGACTTGAACGATAGTTTCCACCGACTTGATCGTCCCTACTGACTATATGATAGCTTTCAATATCGGTCCAGAATATAGGAAAACCCGTCTGTTCGGACGCACCAATAGCTGTGCTACACCCTCGTCGATGGCGTTGGACATGTTCGCTACATCTCCTTGATCGTCATCGCGACGGATAAACCGGCGAAACCACCCATGGGATATCTTCACACGGCAGTTTGTGACGTTGAACTCGAATATCCTATTACAAGCCTCAGCCGCTGAAACAAAACCACACGGCTGCGTACTCACTTTGCAAGTCGATCCAGCTCGATAACCAACTCTTTGGGCAAGTCCTTCAAGTCCACCTGTTCGACGGGTATCAATATGGACGTCGTCAACGATTCGATTCGATTCCGGAGCCTCTTCGCGGCGTCCGAGTTCTGAGCGGTTTGCTATCAAAATCATGAGCACTTACGCTCTAATTGCATTTCGGAAATCAACATACGTCGACCGCCTGGATTAACGCGAGGAGAGATTGCAGGGCAAGCTTCAGAGCTGGAACAGGTACGAGTGTCGCAATTCCATCAGCCTGTTTGAGTGCTTCTACCAGCCCGGAAGACGCTGCCTTTCCTGCGTCCTGAATAACAGGTTTCTGGAAGAATTGCTTGAGGCGGTTCTTTTTATCCATGAATGACAGTGACGGATCGAGAGGGCGATGGTTGAATTCGAGTTGTGGTTGAACCAGTGGTTCAGAGGTATATATCAAGCTCGAGTAGTGCCTTACTCAGGCTGTGATATTGATGTCGAGAGATAAGCCATCGCCTTTTTCCCACGAAAATCGTAACGACGGACCACACCCTTCGAAGTACAACTGAAACCCTAAGTCGGGTTTTCCATGCGAAAACCCTTGCAATATCGTACTTGAAATATTTCAACATGGGAAAAGTGTGTACGCCTTGGTGTATGCACATGGATATTCTGCGGGAGTCAACTTGAATAGAAAAGGCCATCTTTGAGGTTCGCTGATTATTTATTGGTCTGCAAAGCGGTGCCAACCGGACTCACCGGAGGGAGGGCTCTTAGAGCGACAAGGAAAGGAGATTTAGGTCGTTGAAATGCGACAAGTATACGTAGCAGTATACGTCGGGAAGCAAGAGGAGCCTGAGGAATTGTGCAGCCCCGGGGCTCATTTGCAATCGAATGTGGCAATCGCCGAAAGGCTACTCGTCACTTTCGTCCGTTCGAGCCTGTACTACATACGCGATATAGTACAATCTATCGAACTTGCAGGGATACCCTCCCCTCTATTTTTTTTTGACTTTCCGACTTCTGTTGATGCTCATGGGATTGATTTCTTCAGGAACGGGAAATCGTACGATACCCGGTCTCCATTCGCACACTCGAGGTAGATTACGAAGGGTTTCGTATTCCTGACGAGAACACCGACTACTCCAACCCCCCATGAATCATGGGTACCTCTTATCTCTCCTGATCTGCCTACAAGCCTGCTAGAAGAAGCTTCCGACAAGCGATCCATGCACTCTTTCCGCCAGTACCCACGTCCCGACACGCCCTATTCTGCGTCATCTGTCCCGTTCCCGATGACCGGCCCCCCCGAAGACAAACGGTAAGGTATGCAAGACGACGAGGGTCGCGTGATGCAGAACTCGTCGCGTCCCCCTGCCAAGCACGTACACTGGGGCTGTATAGAGGCGTAGCTTGTGTATATGCGCCCACAGGAAGACTAAAAGCACGCAGAGGAGGGCCCCTTGCCACCGTTTTCCCGATTGTTACTCCCGGCGCGCCGTGACGCCGCGGGATTTGCGGGTAGAGCGCGCGACGCGACTTGCGGCGGCGCGCTGGTCCTTGTTCGAAATGGTGCCAAAGACCAGTCGTAAGCTCGAGCCGGATCTTTATATCGTGATGGACGTCCGTTGGGGGATGGCGCTCGACGTTTCCGACGCGGACAATCGGTCGCTGATCGTGTTTCGGTCACATCGATGAGAAAATCGACAGGTGAGCGTTGCTGCCCGTCTTTCGCTTCCGTTCCCCGGGAAGGCTAATCGTGACCCCCCTTGCCTGCGCGTCGCACAGTGGGAGTCCCAGCCGTGTTGTGTTTATTTCGTCATTAAGAGAGTCTGTTCCTCGCTCGACCTGCAGGGACTCCATCGAGACGGGAGCACGGAGGTCGTAGCAGGGCAGTTCCCAATGTGTTGGGATATGGAGATCATGGACAATGGGAGCGCTGATAACGAGGAAGACGGCGATGGTGACGTATACGCACGGTACGTTTTTTTTTGTGCTGCTTGGCCGCCTGAGCTTGATCATCGCGTTAGCATCCGATTGCCACACACTGAGACGGCCCTGAGCCCCAACGGAGGCTACGCAGGCGCGCAGGTGAGCTACGAGTTCTCCGTGTATCGTTCTTACTCTGACTGGGGACGATACAGCTCTTCCTAACAAAAGATGCAAACAACATGAGCACCTTCTGGCAACTGCGCGCGCCGCACCGCGAGCAAGTTGTGAAGAACCCGCCGATGTCGATGACCGAGACCATCCGACAAGGCGGAATGACGACTTTGATTACGACCACGAGCGTGACAACAACGACAACGAGAACTGTGACGCGAATTGTTACGGGCGACGCATAAAGGCGCCAACACCCACCAACGAAGACGAGAACACATCACGACCGTGACGAGCATTTGTTTCATATTATCATGCATTCCCTATATCTTAATATTTTTGAAAACCGTGCCTAGAAGACAATATTTCAATGAATGATAGTTGGTTCACCGATTTGCAGGCTTGCACTTGGGCTTGAGGGCAAGCTTGAAGGCTTTTTTTTGTTTTTTTGGAAAGCGCTCTATTCTTGTCCTAAAAATATCTAACAACCCGAGAATAGACGAGCCGAGAGGAGGTTGTACCAGCCGTGTCTAACACGCTGAATCCGGACTGGGGTCCGGGAGTGAGGCAAGATACGAATTTGGGTACGCCCCTGGTGGGGGGGCTCATTTCGATGGGTGGCAACCTTTCCGGACCAACGGGCCAGCCTTCCAGACGCCCAAAAGTAAATGTTTTTAAGGATTTTCGGCCGACGCATAGGGTCTCGGAATCACGGCCCGGACCCCCCTTGCCTTGATACGACAACAACGATGTATACGGTACCAACGACAGACTCATAGTGACAACACCAAGGACACCCGCATGTATACGTAGTGCACGTCACGGGTTTGTAAACCCGTGCATGTAACTGGGTGGACTTGCCGGTGGATGTGGCGGGTACAGGCAAGGGTACGGTCCAGGTCTGGTCATACAGGCCTCTGCAGAGCGTGAGCTGATGTATATTGGTTCGCGGCGATCACGGACTCGTGGGGGTTGAAGGGTGAAGACCGCACACGAGTGCAGCGTGGTCGGGAATGGAAATGGGGTCAGTCTGTTGCAGGTGGTTGGAAAAGGTCGCGCATGCTTCGGCGCGACGCGAAATTTCGTAGAGGTGGCTGGCGAGGTCAGAAACACGTCTGGTTCGAGTCGCCAAGGCCGCAAGCGGATGCAGCGATGTCGGGAACGAAAACAGGGTCGGTTGGTTGCAGGTGGTCGGAAATGGTCGCGCACGCCTCAGCGCAACGTGAAACTTGGTAGAGGCGGCCGACAGGGTCGGGAACGCATCTGGTTCGAATCACTAAGGCCGCATGCAAGTGCAGCGCGCTGGGGAATAAAAAGGATGAGCTCATAAGTCCGAACTCTGAAGGGAGGATGCCAATAACCAATAACTCGCCAAAAATATGAATGCACTTCTTGAGGCTGCTGGTGGGGGTGACAGTTTTGAGCCACTAATGATCTAGCCCCAGTACCTGAGGGCCCTAGATGGCGATGGCGATAAAGACTTGGACGAGCAGAGCTCACTCTTGCCTATTTTGGACATCGACGCCACACCGCAACTTCAGGCTTGCTTCAAGTTTCCATCCTTCCAAGTCCGAGTCAAACAAGGAGTTGAAGATCAACTTGGACCCCTCATCTCTATCATACACACCTTTACTTTCCTTAACATATAACTTCTGTAACAGCAACCTTACACCCAAGCTAGACTTCTCCTCACATTTCAGAGCTCAAGCAGCTCACCCCTCGCATCCCCCAGCGTGCTGCACTTGCGAGCGGCCTTAGCGACTAAAACCCGACACGTTCCCGACACGGACGGCCACATATGCGAAGTTTAGCATTGTGCAGAGGTGTGCGCGATCGCTTCCGACTGCTTCCGACCACCTAACCCAGCAGGGCTCCATGTAGCCCACCGTTTCTGTTCCCGACCTCACTGCACCCGCGCGCGGCCATAGCCCTTCGACACCAACGTGTTCGCGATCTCTGTGGACCTGTATGCAATATCTCGCGCCCTGCGGAAGCCCGCGCAACTGCAGGCAACACTTCACATCCCGCGTGCACCATAGGCCGTTTCCTAGTAGCACTCATTTCTTGTCAAATCAACAGCACTCGTGTCCCCCATGGATGATGTTTTCGAGTAGACATAGTAGTACGAACTTGAATGCCAAAACCCTGGGTTCTCCACACACAGCACTCGTGCCATTGAGCTCATCACGCTGACCTGTATTGCCAAACCACATGGGTTTCGGAGCCCGTGCAACCGTCAGTAACCATACCCGAATACCCAGGAGCACGGGTATGGGTGCAGATAACGGTCAAGTGACCCATGGGTTACCGTGACGTGCACTACCGGTATACGGACTTGGACGACAGACTACCATATATGCCAATAACATATCTTTAGTGCGGACAACACCCGGGTCAAATAACGATTTTTGTTGACACAGTTTCGTATGGACACCCCTCTACAGACAATGGACACGATGACGATGTAGTGTATACCAATGAGAAAGTATCGTAGGTACGTTTTTTAAGTAAGGACACCAAGAAGGACACACGTATTACAAACTAGATCTTAAGTGGGGGCGACGGTGACGAGAAAACACATAGAGTACCAAACAAATAAATAATCTCACCCCTTACAAACACACAAGCAAGGTCCCAGTCGACGGAGTCGACACCTAGTATATATATATACTATTGAAAATCAGTTTGTAAAATCGATCACTGCAGCTGTGAGTGCAGAAAAATCAACAATGAGAACATTTCCGTTTCTGAACCTGATGAGTATACACTTTGACCACCACGATGCGCTAATGTTCCAAAACCCGTCCGGCCCGGGTTCAAGTTGATACGGTGACCTAAACAGGCGTCTGTCTGGGAGTCTTCGTCCGCCATGGTCAGGCGGTATCATTACTACCCAGTCGTCCTTCGTAGCGTCGATGCTAGGATAACGCGGGATCACGTTACCAGTTTTGGACACCAGTTGGAGGGTATCGACGTTCCAGGCAAACACTTCCTCACCGGCGATGGACAGAAGTAGAGAGCCGTCGGGTACAAAGCAAAGCATATCAACCTCCTCCGCATGACCGACAAGACTAGTAGTAGCCTCAGGATGAGCGATCGAGGCATCCCAAGTAAATATTTTCTTCTGAAACGTTGTTGCGAATCGGGTTGAATTCGGAAAGAACTCGTAGCAACATCGGATCGGGTCCTCAACATCAAGACTGAATGTGTTTGATTGTGCGACATTGGATGCAATGCTTCGAGTGGTCATTCTGTAGGCAGGATCCCATGAATATACACCAAGGTATCGCCCGCAGTCAGAAATCGCCACATAGGAACCATCTGGGGGATCATCTAGCACTCTGGAAGTTCCATCTTGGGTATTCCAAATCCACACCTCACGTTTCTCGTCAAGTTCCCCTTGAAGATCCCCGTACTTAGACAGCATGACAGCCCGACCTCTTGGCGACCAGCGGATGACATCCCACTCTTCCTGTTTATCCTTCTCAACTCTGCTGCTTCCGATAGAAGAAGTATCCCAAAGTCGGATAGTCCCGTCCAACGACCCTGAGGCAAGCGTCAAGCCGTTAGCAGAAAATGCCAATGACGTCACTCGACTGGTGTGTCCATCCAACGTCGCGACATCGCCAGCATCACGACGCAAGATGTACACAACGTCACTCTTTGCAGCAGCTAGTTGGCGACCATTTGGCGAAAAAACGAGACATGCGGGTTGGGCACCAATGCGCCATTCCTGGATTGGTTCGATAGACATTTGTGACATTCCCCACACCCGAACAAGACCCTCTTGATCGATGCTGGCGAGTTGATTGCAATCCGGAGAGAGCGAGACGGATATGACGTCGTGCGGAAGTATGCTGAGAGGGAGCCCGTCATTCGCATTCCAGATTCGAATTCCACAGTTGCGTGAACAGGAAACGGAGATAATAAGTTGACTGTTCGGGGCGACTGACGTCGACTTTAGCTTGGTATCGGTCTCAACGGCCCAAACAAGAGCTCCGTTTTGAGCGTTGCAGACCTGGATACGTCCCGACTTTGAGCCGGACACGAGCAACTTCCCGTTCGGTGACACGTTGATGCTCACCAGTCCCCCCTCCGAATCGTGACCTGTCACCACAAATTCCTCCGTTTTGGATAACGTGTTCCGGACATGCACCTTGCCGTCCCGAGTGACGTATGCGATCCTCGAGTTATCCGGGTAAAATGCGAGACAATGACACGAAACCTTTTGGGGGTACAACACATGCTCCAATTTAGTCTCCAGAGCCGGTGACAGACCGAATGAATCGACAATGTGACCTGACAGAGCGTCCTGTATTTCGATACCATTGGCCCGAGACAGTGCGATATGTTGACTGTTTGGAGACCAAGCAAGGGCCAGCGCAAAATCGTAGCACAACTTGAATATGGGCTCCTGAATCGAAGCTAACTCTGAATGGGCCCGGAAATGACGCGAATAACTGACTCGGCCTAAAGAGTAGGTGTGACTGCGCTCCACCTGCAGGTGAAACCCTATGGCCGTTGTGAAGAGCGCAGAGTCGTAAATGAGCAGCGAGTCGTACGAAATGGTCGTCGCGTGGTGCAGAAGCAAATGGAAGGCATTGTCCATCAAGTCCACCAGCCGGTCGGGCGCACTGTCAGTCTCTCCTTTCACTGAGGTCTAAATATAGTCATGTCGCATTGATTTCTGGGTCGTGCAATACACACACTAGTACTTACTATCCATGTACGAACTTGGTCTAAGTGCATAACTGCTTCACGCAGCATACCCAGCAGTGCCATTGTTTCTATCCATCTCAACAGGCAGCGATCATCAAGGTGATACTGTGCGCTCTCATCGACGTCCTTGATATTAGTGAGGTGAGAAACCCAATATAGGCACGCATATTGCTCCTGTGCGGAAAAATCCGGGCTGGTGCCAGTAGTCATCACGCCATCATCTTTTCTTGGACTGTTTCTCCCAAGATCGTCTACTACCTTCTGCCGCCACAGATTGTAGAGAGAGGAACATTTATTGAAGATACGCTTCTCGGTTGAGTCAATATCCACAACAAAGTTTCGGTCCAGACAACGTGCGGGATCGGCAATGAAGTCAGTGAATGAACGATGGCGGATGCGAGGCGCCACGTGGTCAAACTCGAGCAGGTTAGACTCGGGCACTTGAATAAGAGATTGCAAGCGGCGAAGCGCCGACATAACGTCTCTGCGTTTTAATCCAAAGAATCTTTCCATTTCTTTCATCGGGAACGGTTCACGAAAGCATGCAAGTAGGCCTAGTACTGTCCGACATCGGCACTTCTCGTCATCGCTGGCCCCAAGAGGGAGAGCTTGCTGAAGGATACCAAGAAACAACGCATCTAGGCGCGCGTGGGGATGTTCCTCCGGATCTGTCCGACTACTGAGAAGGAAGTCGATCAGCTTTTGTGGGTTTTGAGAGTGTTTATCAAAGATGAACCGGACAATGGTCGCCGCATAAATAAACGAGTTCCCAGCCCGTTTCGCCAGCTCGGTGATCATCCCCTCGGAAACAGTGAATGTGTTAACCAAGTGTGTAGGCAGTTGCTCGAGTGATATGCGGAAGTAATGTTGAATATCACTCGCCGTCTCGACATCTTCCAGACTGAGCTTTCGTATGTCCGAGTCTCTCCGGTCATCAAAGATCTTACGCAGATAAGCCTCAGGACGGCTTGCAGTTAAGATTTTGAGCTCCTTAGGCTGTGCAACGTCCTCGGCCAATAGCACCTTCAAAACGGCGGTCGCTCCACGAGGTTCGCATTCGTCGAGTCCATCCAGGATGATGAGGATGCGGCTGTGAGGTCGACGTATTGCATCCAACGGCTCGATGATGAGTTTTTCGTATTGGAATCGTAGGTGTTTTTCGAAAAGATCGGGATGCTCGCTTATGACCTCTGAGATGTGCTCTTTATAACCGATGTCCAGTAAACCGAACTGAAAGGCGAGTGTCTGAAAGACGGAGGACGGGTCACAAAGCCCTGCGTAGCCAAACTGCGAGAAAAAGACGCTGACAACAAGATGATCACCCAGTAGGGGCGCGCGTATAGAGGCTGACTGAGCAACGGTTGACTTTCCGCTGCCGGCGGACCCGCTGAGCCAAAAGATTCTCGCACTGGATGGGTCCTCGAGCCACGCAAAGATTTCATCGAGAACGACTGTGCGAGTTCCTTCTAGACACTCAGCACGTTGGGCATGTGCCGACAGGTAGGGATTCTTGGAAACGATCGGTTCAATCTGTACCAATGCCGTCAGATGTCATTTCCCGTCTTTTTAATCACAAATTGGAACCCATCCACTAGTGATTCACTCACCCTGCGCTCGACGTCCTCTAGCAGATGGGTCGTTTCTCTCTCCTGCGATTACCTCGTCAACATAACTATAAAGTTAATGTTCCCAACTGGACTTACCATGAATTGTTTTATGGTATTTGAAATACGTAAATACGCATTTGACACCTTCCACTTCAAGTGCTCTTCCGCACCCTCTGTCCCAATTGCAAATCGTTCCAGTCTTCCCTGGGACAAGTCCTGTCGGCAAGTTGCGGTGATGGTCTCGATTGTTCTTTGAAAATGAAATGATCAGTCACAGGAATAAATGACTGGTGTTGCACTTGCCTTATCAATTCCTCCAGATCGTTAAGTACTTGATGGGGAATATCACTCAACTCCTTTTCTTTA
This sequence comes from Lactarius deliciosus, assembly GCA_021525775.1. Lineage (NCBI taxonomy): Eukaryota > Fungi > Basidiomycota > Agaricomycetes > Russulales > Russulaceae > Lactarius > Lactarius deliciosus. Next base: position 339,978 of record JAKELK010000041.1, on the reverse strand, counting down.
ATCTGCATTAACACGACTTCGGTAAGCGACTTGACGTGCAATTCAGTGGACCTGAGCCGCGGTTGACTGTCACTATTATATCCAGCATGGAACAGCGTCAGCAAAGAGTGGAGTACATTCTTTAAGCCAGAAACGGGGGTAAGACTTGCTACGTCTTCTGCATATCTGAGTGCTTCCGCGACTCTTGACTCCACTGTCCCCCGTTCAATCGTCATGGCGGGTCTCTGGACTAATTTCTTTAGGCGGTGCATAACATCCACTTCATCAATATAGGTCGAGACATAAAATAAAGGCCTTGGCAAATCAATCGAGACCGCCGATGAGCCTATCAGTATATCCCGTTTTTCAATAGATTTAAGTCCGTCTGCAGCGATGAATTGACCGTTCGGGGAAATAGAAATGCGGCATATAGGTGATTTGAACCGCATGACCATCACCGTCGGATCCCATTGCTGTTCAACCCCACGTTGAACCTTGACTGATGTTTCGAGCTCGTAAGCATAGATTTTCCGCAGCTGCGTCTCCGTAGGTGTGAAAGGTAGTGCGGAGTGGTAAACGTGCAGTGCGTTGAACGAAATCGTATCCGCATGGTAGGAAAGGAAGCGGAAGGCGTCGTTCACCAAGTCCGCCAATAGGCTAGATCCGTCGCCGTCTTTCCCCTTCAGAGAGGTCTAAATATAGTCGTGTCATCCGATGGTTAATACAGAATATATACGGGTACTTACCATCCATGTACGGGCTAGATTCAATGAGTCGGCCGCTTCGCGCAATGTGTTGAGTAGCGCCATCGTCTCTATCCACCATAACAAGCAGCGAGTGAGAAATGTCCGAAGGTGAGGCCATACTATCTCGAGGTCGTCTTTAGTCTTCCGAGTCACAAGATGAGAAGCCCAATATAAGCACGCGTATCGCAGTTCGGGAGAAACGGCATTCTTGACCTTGGTTCGAAAACCATCGATTTCTGAATGCGGTAGGGATGGGTCATCGATGCCCGCCATATTCCGATGAAGTTGCGAGGAAAGATGTCCGAAGCAGCTAAGAACGACTTCTCCCTCAGCAGAATCAACATTCACCACAAGGTCTCTATCCCTGCAACGCGTAGGGTCGATAATGAAGTTGGAGAACGAGAGATGGTAGACAAGAGGCGCTTGATTGTCAGAATCCGGCACATGAATGAGGGAGTGTAGGTAATGAAGTGCGCGCTTTGTGTCGCCGGGCTCTAGGTCGCAGAACTTTTCCATCACCACCATCGGAAGAGGCTCACGAAAGGTGACAAGCTGACCAAGTACAGTCCGGAGTCGGCGCTTAATAGAGTCGCTCGTACCAGAGGGAACGGCTTGACGGAGGATACTCAGATACAAGGCATCCAGGCGTTCGTATGGGCGCTCCTCCGGATCTGTTCGATTACCCAGAAGGATGTCGAGCCGCCTTTGTGGGTGTTGGTCATGTTCGTCGAAAATAAAGCGGAGAATGGATGCCGCGTAGATGAAAGAGTCTTTAGCGCTTTCCGCCAGCTTAAAAATCACCTCCTCTCTCGCGTCGAACGGAGTGGCTAAGGTAATTGGTGGTCGTTTGAATGCTGTGAGAAGGTAATGACGAATATCGTGCTTCGCCTCGATGTCTTGTAAATTGAGCTCCTGTATGTCGTTCCGAGTATAGAAAACCTCGCGTATGTGAGCTTCGGGCCGGCTCGTTGTTAAAACCTTCAGTTCTTTAGGAACGCCAAATTTCTTGTCCAACAGTGCATTAAGGATAGCAGTCGCTCCACGTGGTTCGCATTCGTCGAATGCATCCAGGACGATAAAAATGCGGCGTTGAGTGCAATCCATTGCCTTGAGTGGCTCGAGAATGAGTGACTCGTACTGAGAAATGTAATCCTTTTCGAAAATGTCTGGTTGTTCCTGGATGATCCCTGAGACGCGTTTTCGAAACCCGGTGTCCGCTAGACTGAATTGATAAGCGAGTGTCGGGAAGACGAATGAAGCGTCGCGGAGTTCGGCATGGCCACGTTGCGAAAAGAAGAAACTTGCGACAATGCAGTCGGCCAAGAGTGTCGCTTCGACAGCAGCTGATTGTGCAATGGTCGACTTCCCACTGCCAGCGATCCCGTTTAGCCAGAACAACTTCACGTTGACCGTGTCCTTGAGGAAAGTACGGATTTTTTCGAGGACAGTTACTCGAGTTCCGTCGAGGCACTCGGAACGTTGCGCCGATTGCGCCGATCGATACAAGTGGTTGGCGTTCTCGGCCTTCTTGGAAATGATTTGTCTGATCTGAAGTAATTGCTTTCAGATATCATCTCTCGTTTGACTTGGAGTGGTCACGGACCTGGTTCTCTTCCCGCAGTTCATCCACTCCGCGCTTGACTTGAACGATAGTCTCCACCGACTTGATCATCCCTACTGACTATATGATAGCTTTCAATATCGGCGCAGAATATAGGAGAACCCTTTCGTTCAGACGCACCAAGAACTGCTCTACAGCCTCGTCGATGGCCTTGGACATGTTCGCTACATCTCCTTGATCATCATCGCGATGGATAAACCGGCGGAACCACCCATGGGATATCTTCACACGGCAGTCTGTGACGTTGGTCTCGAATTTCCTATCGCAAGCCTCAACCGCTGAATCAGAACTACACGGCCACGTACTCACTTCGCAAGTTGATCCAGTTCACTAACTAACTCCTCGGGGATGTCCTTCAGCTCCACCTTTTTGATGGGTATCAACACAGATTTCATCAACGATTCGATTCTACTTTGGAGCCTCATCGCAGCGTCCGAGTTCTGAGCGGTTTGCTATCAAAATCATGAGCACTTACGCTCTAATTGCATTTCGGAAGTCAACATACGTCCACAGCCTGGATCAACTTGAGGAGAGATTGCAGAGCTGGCTTCAGAGCTGGAACAGGTACGAATGTCGCAATTTCATCCGCCTGTTTGAGTGCTTCCAGGAGTCCGGACTTGAGTCCGAACGACGCTGCCTTTCCCATATTCTGAACAACAGGTTTCTGGAAGAATTTCTTGAGGCGGTGATTCTTATCCATTAGTTACAGTGGTGGTTTGAGGGAGCGATGGTTGGAGTCGAGTTGTGAATCAGAAGTAGAGTTCTGGCTGTATCAGCGATAATCGATCGATGTACAGGCTGGTCACGCGTCACGAGCCTAACTGTGTCACGGAAGCAAGAGCACGTGCCGCGCGCCGCCTCATCCGAGGAGGTCAGGAAGTACACCGTTATCGTACTCGGACAATTCATAATTCTTCGGAACCCCACCAGAACCCCACTTACTACCACCTGCAGGGAAGGCTACCCCCGAGGATACCATTCACCATCCATTTACCGTCCACATATGTCACGGTCGAGTGATGCCACGATGACGTACATGCATTCCTCGGGTTCGCATTCCTACAATAGTCACTCAATCTTTGAATCTTGACAACGCAACTTCTAACCTTTACGACGATGAGTGAGCCTCTGCAAAAAGGACAAGACGTTTCGTGCGCCTCCTACTTTCATTGTGCTTTTCTAGACTAAATCGCGCCTCATCCAGATGGAAGTGGGGAAGCAGCAACATTGCCGGAACCGTCGACGAGGTCGTCACCGAGGGTCAAGCCCAGGTTGAAAGTAACAAGGTGCGCAACTTCCTTCTGAGGGGCTTGTATACGAGGCGGTTCAAATGCCAATGTGTGCCTCTTTGATTAGGGAAACACGATTACACGCAACGCTCGCGAGGGAGATCCGGCAGTGAAGATCGCACGCAAAGGGGTACGTCTGTATCAGAGCTCCATCCATTCTTTGAAAGACCTGATAAGATATCAGAATGACGTTGTTAAACTCGCTCACGAGCTGAACGAAGTAAAGTCAGGGGAACTAGAGGGATGACGAGGCAATCACCGTCACCGTTTGCCGAGATTGTGTCTTGTTTAGAATACAAAGGCCAGCAGTGCAAAGAACGACATGAAGCTTTTTCTGCATCAGGGTTAGGGTTCTGCATTCACTCTTCCGGTCAGATACTAGTGCTAGTGCTTTACGACTTCCGCTTGGGTGCGGAATGGCCACCAGGCATAGTATATGGAATGTGGAGATTGAATATTGAATGGCTACATCCACCTGTCAAGAGCACGCATCGCAACGCAGGCAATAATGCTGCCCGGATCCCTTACGGGCGGGGCACCTTGCACACTGTGGCCGCAGTCAACGCCTTTAAGTGGCCCAACAAATAGAGTGGGATCGACGATCCGAGTGTGTGTGGAGCGGAAATCTGCCTCGACCATGGCTACTTATCCGTGTTGATGCCAAGATTTTTTCTGCTCGTACCGCAATGTACAGCCACTGAACGTGTTCTACTTCTGTCTGTAGGGATTGAAACTCAGGTAAACGCCTTTGATGTCATGCAGTGCACACGGTACAGAGTGGTTAGATGGCGTGCCTCGCGAGTTCATTCTAAAAACAAATCTATCATAGTAGAAGCATGGTCACGATATTATTATTTTCTTGGTTATTACTGGCCCGGCCACGGGTTCACGGACTACGGACCACAAGAAACTTGGGAGTGTCGATACCTTCGATCCATCATGCATCATAATCGGATCCTAGGTGCCAGTGGGTAACCGATAGTACGGTCCTGTCCGCACAGACCAATACGGTAGGCGCGGCCGGCAAAACAAAAAAGGGACATAACGGCGCTCGAGTCGCTCACTGCCGAGCTCGGAACATCGATTGCGTGCCAGTGCCAGTGGCACCGGAACTCCTTAGTGTTATTAGCCCGGGACTGTTCATTTACGTCACCTGCCCAGCCACCAGTGCGGGACTGCAGAAACCGCCATAAAGACATTTTCGGGTTACTAGGCAGTACTACAGCAAAACATATCTTTGACGGCACGTCAGGCCTGCGTCAGGTGGCATGACCGCGGACGTGGATTTTTCACCCCACGGATGGCGCACATGGGTTGCATGGTCCCGGGTACTGTACTCATTCGTCATTGCCACTGCGGGACCACATTTCCGCTACCGGTGCCCCATGATCCTAACAGCCACATTACTTGCGCCTCACAACGTTTTCCCGACACACACGCTGTAAACTGCATATGTCGTGGATGAGCTTGAAGACAGCATGTTGCCCACCCATCACATCGTCGTGGATCACCTTATTGGAATACCTATGCTGGCTGAGCTGGTCCCAAGCTCTGGTATTGTCCTCATGGCGATAGCGTGTCAAGGTCGTCGCTCTTCTTGAAAAGCCTCCGAGAAATACTGTACAATTTCTCCCAGAATTTCCCTCTAAGAATGTCGCCTGCACAATCCCCATCGTGCGCCAGTAACCCCCGAACCTACTCGTATGGAGGTCTGTACAGGTCTGGGCTTCTACACATCAATACATTCCACTCTCGTGTTGACGAAGAGAGCTCCGTGACGAGAAAAAGGGTAGAGGATGTTACAAAGCACAAACTCCCTACCTATCAAGCTGCGGCAGTTGTGGTACGCTCGTCTCGGGCTCTACTTGTATGACAATGTCTTGACATTAATTATTATCGTCATAGTCTACGGTCCTTTCCGGAGTGGAGTCACAACTCCTTGTCTTCTTCAAGTCATCCCCCAACTCTGCGCAGCAACCAACACCTGCCATCCTCGAGTGTCTCCTCCTGCTCACCTACGTGGCTCTTATCTTCAGCATGAGCGCCACCATCAGCTCGCTGGTACTCACCGAGAATTTTGGAAATATCCCAATGCTTGTGGCGCGCTTTCGGGAGAACATCACCACTCCAAGATTCGAAACTGCCTCCTTTGAAGCAAGACTAAGCGACGACATCACTCCACGGCGGTGGAGATGGATAGAATGGCACTGTACGCACCATACGCTACATCTTTACGAAGATCGCTGACTTGGTCACCAGGGTTGTTCACATTATTAGTGTCCATGTTATGTCTCCCGGCACAGATCCTCGTGTATATTTGGATGCAAGAGGAAGGTGGTATCCGTGCCGCAGTCTCTGTCACCAGCGTATTTGCAATGCTTCCGTTGCTGCATTTCATTCCTATTACCTGGGTTTTCCCCCAAGACAAGAGGAAACATGAATCCACTCTTCTACCCGTTTCGTATGCTGGCCGTTGGGCAAGTAGTCTTGGAAGTAGTGTTCTGCCAGTTTCTTTTCCCCAAGTATCCCACCTCGCGCCTCCTGCATCTCAGCTCAGTTGTTAATAAACACCCTCCCATTTACTGATTCCCCCAGGTATCGCAGTAGTTTCGTTGCATTCCGATATATAGAAGCATTACATACTTCTACGACATGACTGTTCGCTTATTTTCTATGTAGTGGCATTCTCGGAATTTTTTGCTCAATACGTCGTGTAGCACTTTCTTTTCTCAGATACTGTATCGTACTTCTATAATCTTCAGTCAGCCAGGTCCTCTCTAGAGAGCTGGTCGGGGAGGCGGGTCAAGTTGATGGGTGGAAGGAAGGACGACGATAAGAGGCGAATCGCGAAGGGGCCGTTGGAGTACAACTCTGTACGAGGATGAAGGAGGCCCGAGTCCATGAGAAGAAATGGGCTTGGGACTAGGATACGGAGGGTCACCTGGTCAGCGCACAGCCTCGTAAACGCCGCGAGTCGCATGGTCATCACCAATGTAGACAGCGAAACACCTTCTAATTATAGAGTCAATGAGTTACACAGCCCCAACAGAAGGAGATTGCGTCAAATAGATCTCCCCCCTTCAGCTTCAGCGCCCAAAAAGCTGCTCGTGTACACAATGTACCGAAGGCGTGCCAACAGCGTGCTCGTCGTACTCGTCACCTCTCTTGGCATCGTGTCTATAATCTTGACCTACACTCTGTTCGCATTCGTGAAGAATGTCCAATTTGAAACCATCGTCATGAAGAAGAAATACAGTTAGTTCCATTTGATATCTTTCTCAGATCCGCCGAGGTTAACACGCATGAAGGCCTGATAGGTGACGATTGGCCGCCATTTTTCCCCTTGACTCTGGAGGGGGAGGTCAAAATGGTGGTGGAGGAGAGCGTGCACTATGCGGTAGGCGCTCCCGGGGCAGAGGACGAGTGGTGGTACGAAAGAGGGTTCGGGTTCGACGGCGCGGGACGCATTGGCGCCAACAACCGGACGTTTGCGGTGTCGCTCTACCACCAAGAGCATTGTCTGTTCTACTTGCACAAGCAGCTCACGAACCGCACGAGCAAGCACCGATTCCTGCACCACCAGCACTGCCTGAATTACCTCCGTCAGCAGGCGCTATGTCACCCTGACCTGACGCTCGAGCCAGGAGACTTCGCTCAGCGCGACTTTGAGGCGGATCGCGTTGGGCAGACGCACACGTGTCGCGATTTCGACACGGCTTGGGACTACAACGCGAGGAACTGGCTGGATTGGTATCATTTCCTGAAGGAGGGCCGGCTATCCAGTAAGTCCCTTTACGTGGCATCATCGGGCGACCTCTGAAGATCTGAATCACGGTTGTACTATGATAGCAACACCCAGCCTCGACTTTGACTGAACCACGATGGCAGTGTTTAGCGAAGTTTCGATTTGTACGACTCGTGTGAACGATCTTCAGCGAATTTATTAGGACCGATCTGGGTATATCATCACTACATCCAGTAACACGACGCACAATATGCACAATGCATCGCCTTCCCGCTGATGATGATATTGATTCGTTGATGCCCTGACCTCATATGTCTGTTTCATTCCGGCATCACGCGCAGATTCATGCACCACTCACACGTACTCACGGCGGATTTCCCCCGACGATTATATCGCTCAACATGCGCGCTCTAGTTCCGCACGGGTCTACATAGTGACCTTGGCCAGCCCGTTTGATGCTCCTCTCTACAAGTTTGTTCGTTGTATAATCCCCTCTCCTCTCCCTTCCCTCTTCTCATGTGGCGCCGTAGCTACCAACCCCTACCCCAGGATAAGTCAGAAGAAGATCTCAATGATGCAGAGCGCCGGGGCCCCAGTACGTCTCTATTCTATTTGCTCTCCGCCCGTATGGCACGCCTTCTTTATTTTTTTTTTGAATATGGCACGCCTTCATATCCTGATTGTACCCGCCCAGTCGTCCCAGGCAATAAGTCCAAGATGCTTTTATATTTCGGATTCGTCATCATTGCAGTCTGCACGGTGCTCGACAGCGTCCTCCTTCTTTCCTTAGGTCACCGCTACGCCCGGTCCGTCTGGTACCCTGCTGACCCTGCGAAGCTGGAAACCCCGAGTACTTACATCAATTTCGACTTGCTGTACCGCAACGGAACCAAAACGAATCACCGGTTCCCTCCGATCCACGGCCTACCACGTGCGCTCGCACAAGTATCCGCCGCAGAACCCGACAAGGTCTATCCGCAGTGGCCGGTGTCCTTCATGGCAGCTTACGGCACCGTTCCGTACAACGATCGTCGTCTGCTCGTCGAGCCCGAGGTGGGGGGGTCGTGCGTGCACGTGTGCTATAGAGGGTCTTAACACGTAAAGCGCAGATCTCAACTTTCGTCCAGTTCCGCGCGTTGGATTACGGGATGGAGAACTGCAGCCTCGCGCTGCGCATCCCGGAGTACGGGTCGGACGCGATGGAGATCGCGCGTGTCGGATCGACGATCGACGTGTGGTCCCTCGCGGTGGACTCCAAAGTCGACTTGCAGACGCTCTCGTACAGGACCCTCCCGCGGCGCGTTGACAAGGTCGGCTTGTTTACGCCGAGGTACAATACGACGGAGCAGCTGCCGAGCTTCGCATGCGACTCGGGGACGTATCACGCGTTCCTGCTGGCCTGTCCGCAGGGCGCGCGCAAGGAGGATTGCTGGGTCGACGTGACGAGCATAAAGGAGAAGCCGATTGGTGCGTGTATGATCTCACCCTGCCTATACGCGGCCTCACGGCTACTACGCCAGGACTCTACTTGGTGCAACGCCAGACCATCTGACGCTACGGAAGGATAAGGGAGATCTTCTCAGATCCGGCTCAAAGATATATTAGTTAATTTTGTGCCCAATTGGCGGAGATAGTCGTGACACTAAAAATATCAATCTAGATGCATGGTCCGTGGATCATCCCCGCGGCCCGCGCGCATATTTACGATTGCGCCCGAGAACGAGCTCATGCAGTGTCCATAAAAGAAACTGCTGCGGACGAGCAGCTGCTGCTCGACGAGTGCCATCAAATCCGTGATCATCAGCGGCCAGCCAAATTGACGACGGTCCTCCATCGTTAGGAGGTCGGACATGAAGACTGCGCCGCCAGCGGCGATCGTGCGCAGTGCGTCCGGATTGCGTTCGTCCGTCGCGATGAAAAAGGGGTCCTCGGCCTGCGGCGGCGGTAACATGGCCTGCTCCGGATCGGGCTTGGACCCCCCCTCGATATCACTCTGAAGGTTGGCAAGGATTGTGCGGCCTACCCCCAAGCGTTCCTTCACGTGCCGGACGTGACCCTCAGGTGTCATTCTCATCCCCCACCCCATTCGTACGACTGAGTGTCAAAGCGTCAGCGTTGCTCTGCTCGGGGAAGTGCGGGTGTGTGCCAGTGGTACTTACAGTCTCCGCGTCGCATGTGCGCTCCCATCCACATACGGCCCCCGGTACGTTGACGCATACGAGAGGACAGAACCTCAGCAAGCTCGAATACCTTCTGTTGCTGGATGAGTGAATGTACCACCGTGTCTACATATCTACGGCGCCCCAGCTCCTCTGTGAAACGCATGGCACCCTGAAAAATCGTTTGGATTCACCACATAGTGACAAAATGGCTACGGCTACTTACGGGCTTGGTATTGACATGAGTCTCTCCAGCAAGCACGACAACGTCGGCGTCCACATCATGATAGTCATCTTTGAAGCCTCGGATTGACGAGCGTGGAGCGACTTGTCTGAGATCACCAACAACGATCTTAGCAAGGTCCATTCCAGAACTTGAGGGGGGGGATCAGCGTCATAATCACGAACAAAGTGGAACAATGGGACTGACACAGCCGGGAATGTGTACAAAACCTCCCAGCCATGTGTGTTTAGCACCTCACTGACGACGTCGTCGTTGTCAAGATTTACATCCCCGATCAGATGGGAATTCTTCAGGGCGTATTTGGCGATGTCCCAGTTCATCGGGAAACCAACCCTATCCGCAGTTTCAGCTAGATTAATAGAAAGTTCTGTGGGTTCCAGGGGAGGCCAGTGTTCGGCACTACCGTCGTAGTTGTCTGGTCCGGGGTGGCGTTCCAATCCCCCTCTCTTCTTCATCTCCTCAGGAATGTAGTCGACGCGGACTGTGCCTGTGGGGGCATACCAGTGGTTCTCGATGACGAACAGTGACGGCGTTTTTGTCTTGTTCGTCTCGAAGACGTTGGGGTGAGTATGATACGACTGGCGGGCCCAAAGCCCACTGCTAGATTCGCTTTCGGGATCTTGACCGTGGAGGCGCAGGTATTCCGAGGCGGTGATGACCGGTTGCCGACTGCGGAGATGTGTAATATTCACGACAACCGAGATAGGGATGCGGAATCCCATTTGCTTCTCGATCGGCATTTCGCGCCACTCGTCCGATCCTATAGCGTCGCCCTTATTGACCATTGTTGCGTAGTTCGCGCAAACAGTGCTGCAGACGAGAAAAGGTATGAGAACCTTGACGCGAGGTAGGAAACGCAGCGCATACATGTCGTACTCGCACGCGCGTGTGTAGATGAACGAAGGTAAAACCAAGGTGCGATTCAGTAGCTCTGCCTGCAGGAGAGCAGTCTCGTAGATGTACCGTACCTGTCAAACGATCATTTGTGGCTCATATTTGATGTCGATAGACCCACTGACGTTGTTCCAACCGAGACCTAGGCTATAGTCTCGAGAAAAAAAACCTCGGGTGGGAGCTACGATGTCTCTGATCTGCTCGAGAGTCAGGGAATCGGGGGGAGAGGGGGCGAATTTCGTATCAACAAGGGGGTCTGCGAGCTCTAAGTGATCTGGATCGAAATGTGAAGGAGAGTTCAAGCCGGGGAGACGCCACGATGAAGGGCCATAAGCAGAGAAGAATGCCACATAGACTAGACCGGTGAGAAAGAATCCGGTGGAGAAAAATCCGAGTTTTAGCGCTCTATTGGGACGAAGGACTAACCGCCAGCGGTTGGGTTGACAAGCAGCGTGTGACTCGGGGCGAGAAAAGGGTAAAAGATCGGGGGGCATGGTGGTTATGGCTGTGGGTGAAGAAGTGTGTGCGTGTACGATGTAAGAAAAGACTCGCCTTTGAGCGTAGTTAGGTATCATGGCTCCGGGTGTGGCCCATGGGGACTCAACCTGAGCGACAATCGCCGCGGATGGACGTTATGGGCTCAACCGAATTTGTGGCGAACTCCAAAGAATACAAGAGACTCATTGAAACCTCCTTCGAACGTAGTCAGGCTAACTCATGCCAGTGCATTAGGGCTCATTGACCCTGCAAGGAGGACAGCGAGGCCTGAGAGGTGTGCGAGGGCTCAGCGTAGGTCAACGTTACGGGTTGGGACGAGGCCCGGGATGGTTCCGCAGACACAGGCTGCCACTTTCGGCTATAACCGAAAATGGCGTAGGATCTAGAGCGGTAGCGCGCCTCGCGAGTTCATGCTAAAAACAAGGCTAAAAACGAATTTATCATAGAAACATATATATCTTGGTTATAACGGGCCCGGCAACAGGTTCACTACGGACGACAAGAGGCTCGAGAGCTTGCTCGAGAGTCGGTACCTTCGAGTCTGGACCCCGGGTGGGTAATCGACTTTGCAGCATGTCTACCTTGATCAGGCTTGATGTCCGCACAGATTAGTACGGTCACGGTAGGCGAGACCGGCAAAACCAAAAATGGACCGTGACTGACATGACAGCGCTCACTGCCGAGCACGTTCGGAACATCGATTGCGGGCACCGGAACTCAGGTGATATGATTATCCTGGACACCGGTGTCACGGTATCGACCAGAAACGACCATAAAGACATCTTCGGGTCCTAGGCAATACTATAGCAAAACATCTCATTGGCGGCACGTCAGGCAGCACGACCGCAGCCGTGGATTTTTTACCCCACAGATGATGCTGTAGGCTTCATGACGGGACCACATTTCCGCTGCGGTGCCCCCTGATCCTAACAGCCACATTACTTGCGCCTCACAGCGTTTTCCCAACACACTCACTGTGAACCGCATCTGTCGTAGATGAGCTTTGTTACCCACTACCTCGTCGTGGATCACCGCATTGGAATACCATGCTGTCCGAGCTGGTCCCAAACTCTGGTATTGTCCTCATGGTCACAGTGTGTCGAGGTTGTCGCTCTTCTTGAAAAACCTCTGAAACATACTGCACAATTTTCCTCAGTCTAAGCATGTCCCCCGCACAATCCCCATCATGCATCAAAAACCCCTGAATCTACTCATATGGAGGTCTGTATAAATCTGGGTTTCTCCACATCAATACTTTGCGCTCTCGTGTCGACGAAGAGAGCACCGTAACAAGAACTAGGGTAGAGGATGTTACAAAGCACAAACTCTCTACCTATCAAGCTGTGGCAGGTGGTACAGTACATAAGCTCCTTCGGTTGCTAAGCTCTGTTTATGTCTACTGAGTCAAGTACTGGGTGTCATGCCAGTGTAACATCACTATTGCTTCGAGAACTTTGGACGGCCCTAGAATGAATGTACACGCGTTTAGGGTGACTGACCATGACGAACTTGGTGCAATCAGCCTGCGGATGGTAAACGCTTTGCTGACATTACGGTGGTGCTCTTTCTTCCACCGTACTGCCATCACCCAATTGTGCTATTGTATATCTTCCCAAGGGAGTTGCTCCGGAGTTTTAATCTAGCGCGCGGTACTTCGGCGAAACCACAACTTGTCTAACTTACAAGCCATACTGCTACCATAGCAACTATCTACAGTAGCTGTCTCCGGAATAGCACGCAGTACAGTGCACGTACTGAAAGAGCCTTCGCACAATGTCTTGAGTTTATTTCCCAACAGCTGCTTGGTCGACGGTTTCACTTTCCCTGTGGATAACGTCATGACGCAACTGCGGGATGATGTGATCACCGAAGACAGTGCGGAGTGACCTAGGCGCCTGACCCAGATAGTCACACGTAGTACTCAAAACTCCGAGAACCTCCTCTACGACTCTTGGCATCTCTGATATGGCATATACCCAAGACATGGAGCACCACCAAACGACACTGAATTCGTGCGTCTCAGGCCACTTGATCCGTACTTCTCCCGTCATTGATCCACTATTCCAGTCCAGGTCCTCTTGGATCGGAACAATCTGGAATACAGTGCGTCAATCCTCACTTTACTTTGTAGTGATGTTAAGTGCAGGTCCGTCTTTGGACAGTACTCAGATCGCCGATCCGCAGGGCCAACCCCAGCTAATATGTGTTGAGGTGACCGGTATGTACTTAAATCCTGACTCGTTCGTGTATGGGTAGATGTTTAATCTCCTTGTTAGTCCTCCGAGCACACAATGTTCCCGAAATCAAGAATCGGTTTGGAGGAAAAACGCGATTCTATGTCACTATAGCTCATACGACGACAAAGAAGACGGAAGGTGTTCAGATAGAGGGACAGACGGTTCAATGGAACCAGAGACTCGATGCCTTCAAGTTGTAGTGAATCCGTTTTCTGATCCTATCTCCGCTGAGGGCCCTTCCAGTTTTTTACAAACCCCGCCTTCGCGTCTTACATTGTGTCTTTATGCAAAGTCGTTGGCGCGCCGCGATATCCTTATTGGAAAGTATGAGATACCTGTTGAACCTCAGATTAGTTCGTCTTCTATTTGAAACTCTAATCATTTGACTGGCTAGACATCTCGTTTGTAGATGTCCCTTTTGTTCTCAGCAATGGTGATGGACAAGCTGGACAGTCGACGCAGGCTGTTACACTCTACTTAACAATCTCAGTGTCAATGAACGAGGCCCATTTCGCCTTGCCCACAGATCTCGTGGTAACCCAAGTAAGTTACATAGACCAGTCTCCTGCTGAGAAAGCACTAAGCATATGGCCCAGGCGCCCTTGAACCCGTGCTTGTGCATCTTAAATGCTTGTATTTTATGTCTTTCTGTCCTCGGTGGGCGACCCTAGCTTGTTCTGAGTGTACCTTCAAATGGGCTGTAGCTCCTATATGTGTATGCGAGATGAGTCACCACCCATACCCAATGTACAGCTCATTTTTGCGTCTCGAACTCGGTGAAGTCGCCAGCGAAATTGTACCACGCATTCGGGATGGGGCCGCACATCCCACGAATAAGTTTACCGCGATTTAGGATGGGCTGGTGCGTTCGATTCCCATTCGATGCTGAGGTACAGGCTCCTGTGGTCGCGCTCCCAGCTCAAGCGTTGGCTCTGGTGGGCTACTAGTAGTTGTCACGTGAAACACCCGAGTCGTTCTATCATAGCCGTCTACACTCTCCGTGTTGCACATACACTCGAAGAGTGCGTAGCGAGGTTCACGTCGAGGCTCAAACTTATTGGACGACAGGGGCAGATCAGTGGGAACGGCCTCATGCGAGTGGTACGACTTGCCAGGGACCGACTCCCAAAGCGGGGTATGGGCCGGCAGCTCACGGCAGGCTACCTCAGAATGGCCTGAGATGGGTCTCCCACGCTGTCGCATCATGTCATTTGTCAATTGCGAATCGCAGATTTCCCATGCGCCAGTCCGCACTCCCGTCGTTCTCGTCATTTCACTTTCAAAATCACCTTGCTTGTGAGGGCTGTTGTCAGGTCGAAATTTCTGCCGATTGTTAACATGCGAACCTAGTTATCCTAACAATCGAAACGTTTGCACCGACACCGAATGACGAATGAGCGGGACAGAGATGATGCGTTGCTTTCCAATCGAATCAGAGGTGGCGTACTTCTTGGCTTACTGTACTGTACTTACAAACCCACTGGACTGACATATTATCGGAGGCAATCGATCGATTACGACGACAACGAACGGAATCGTTCTCATGGCTGAGCTCGAGGTTATAAATGCATTCAAAGAAGCCCTTCCAACGATAACCCTACCGCTACAACTCCTCTCGCAACCTCATCCTTACTTCAGTCATGTCGTCTGCTCTTTTCCAGCCCCTCCGCGTCGGGACTACCGACCTTCAGCACCGCATCGTGATGGCTCCCTTGACACGCTACCGTGCGAACAAGGACCACGTCCACGGTGAACTTGCCAAGACCTACTACGCGCAGCGTTCAAGCGTACCGGGAACGCTCATCATATCAGAGGCCACTTTTATCGCCCCTCAAGCAGCGGGATATGCGAACGTACCGGGTATCTGGAACGACGCGCAGATTGCTGGATGGAAAAAGGTTTGTGTTTCCCCACGTCCTCCGACTACTGTATGCACTGAATTCACCGCATAAAGACTACGGACGCTGTCCACGCCAACGGCTCCTACATTTTCCTTCAACTTTGGGCCCTTGGACGTACTGCCGATCCTGCCATCCTCGAGCAGGAAGGTGGATTCGATGTCGTCGCCCCTAGCCCTATTTCCCTCGGAGAGCGAGTTGTTCCGCGCGAACTTACGACTGCGGAGATCAAAGAATATGCTCAGCTGTACTCGAAGGCAGCAAGCAACGCCATCGAGGCGGGTTTCGACGGGGTGGAGCTACACGCAGCCAACGGCTACATTCTAGACCAGTTTTTGCAGACGGTGACAAATCAACGGACGGACGAGTATGGAGGGTCTGTAGACAACCGTGTGCGCTTCCCTCTCGAGGTGATCAACGCAGTTGTGGAGACTGTTGGTGCAGAAAGGACAGCCGTCCGCATCAGCCCATGGTCCAAATTTCAGGGTGAGGAATACCCACCTCGTCGTTCTTACCGAGCTTCTAATGCGGATTTATAGACATGGGTATGAAGGATCCGCTCCCTACTTTCACCACCCTCGTTGAACGCATCCGTGATGCGCACTCGAACCTCGCATACATTCACGCTGTTGAGCCACGTGTTGATGGGATCAACGACGAAGCCGTCACAGATGAAAACCGTGCTCAATCAAATGAGGTATTGCGGAAAATCTGGGGCGATCGCCCTTATATTGCGGCAGGCGGCATGGACGGTGCTGCTGCAATCAACACGGTGGAGAAGCACGGAGGTTTGGTCGCATTTGGTCGCCACTTCATTTCAAACGTGAGTCGTATTTTTGACAGTTCGTGAGCCATTTCTCAGACCACATCATAGCCCGATCTTCCTTTGCGCCTGAAGGAAGGACTTTCTCTGACGCAATATGACCGCGATACATTCTACGCTAAGGAAACTGCGGCTGGATATATTGATTATCCGTTCGCCAACAATGTTGTCGCTCTGCAGGCATAGCGATGTGGATGGCTGAGTGAAAGAGTGACTTGGCCACATAGAAACGGATTACGCTGTACTTTATAATATAATGCAAAAGTTAATTGTGGTTGTAGTCGAAGGTATATAATCTGGATGTCGCAGCTAGTGCTCGCCATAGAAGGAAGTGGTAACGATATGGAACTCGTCAGGCTGCTTACCAGTGTACGCCTGTCCGTGGCTCTAAACCACAACGGTTGAAAACCCCTTTTTTCTGCCATTAGTCGAGGTAGCGTAGTACTTGTACTACGGACGCTGTTTGTGTTGGTACATGACTGGCTGCGCACAGGCAGAACCAAGAAAGATCCGGCCGGATCCGGGACCTCCCCGAAATGCCTCACACTTCTCACGCACAACATCGGCTTCAAATCACCTTATGTTCTCGTGTGCTGACTATATGCATATTCGCTTCATAAATAGTTTTCAACCAACCGACCTTTTATTTACGGGGCCAGAAATCTTCTGAATGGAGTCAACACACGTGACAGAGCCAGAGGTACAAGTGAGTGAGGCAATGATGACCCGTACCGTGCAACGCATTGGCGCAGGCACGCAAGCCACGTTCAGAATGTTTCGTCGGGAGCAAGGTTGGGGGGCTTCCACCCTTGCTTCCGCTACCCCCGGCCCACTGCGGTTCCCGCCTCTGACTATCATAGCTGAATCGTCGCCGTCAGTGGCCGCATGCTCGATCGCTTCCACCACCTTTCCGACCTTGCAGGACTGTTGCTGAAGATGACCTCCGACCCTCCTTGTAAGGTGTCGTCGAGAGGCCGACTAGGGTGTCCATCTCATGTCGTTCGGTGTGGGGCTCCAACCACGGGTCAATATCAAAGTCACGCTGTTCGTTGCGCGCTTCCTTGGACTGTCGTGCGTCTTGCTAGTAGTGGTGGAAAATGATCAGATGAACGCATGATCAGAGCCGATTGAGCTCACAGTTTACTACTGCGCCTACGACTCGGAACGTCTTGCGCGGAGATGCGCCGAGGTTGCGCCAAGCCAATTCTAGGGTTCTGGCCGTGACTATCACTTCTCCATACACCCATCAAGATAAACCCTAACTGTAAATTGGGCTAATTTCGGTCCGTTGTACGGCCTGATGCCTGCGAGTTGCCACATTCAAGACCTCCTGTCCATTTGTGACCGCCCAGTCATCAGGAAAAACCTCCCGCGCTAGCGAAGCTAAAGCGCCCATAAATTATCACTAAGAGAGATAATGCACGAGTAATTCACACTAAGAGCGATAATTACCAAACGGGCGATGACATTGTGCTAATTATCTACAAAAATAGGAGATAGATGTCTCGGCAACTAAACGGATTTATGTAAAAGCTGTGGCATAATTCCAATACCGAAAACGTATTACATCCGGGAGTGTCTTCCAGTTGACCAAAGCGGGGCAATAAGTGGACGCTCGAGTAGATATTATCCACCGGGATGACGCTGGCAAGACGCCGGCCATTTCGAGTCAACCTAGACACTTTGAAAAGGCGACTGTTACTGTCCGGTGTGGTAGGAATGGGGGAAAACCATTCCACGTATGCGAGATGTGTTGGGGGGGCAACATCCGTAGACGGGAAGAGCTGGGAAAGCACCTTGTTCGGTAGTTGAAACACCACACGAACCTGTGCAATTCGGAGACCTGGGAAGTAGTTGGATGGGCCCTTACACTAAAATAGCGTGAACTTACCTTTATTCCCATGTGCGCTATCTTGAAGTCTGCTGCGGACAATGACTGTATCGAAACGTGATGGTATTGTGCGCCGACGAGTGTCTTTTTGGTCCGGCCGAACATGAACAACATCAATGATATCACGGTCAGGTGTCGAGACGAATTTGATTTTGTGGAATACCGGGACATGACGGAAAGGTAATAATGTGTCTTCAGCGAGAGCTCTTAATGCCGTTGCAGAGGCTTGGGGGTGATTGAGCTGGGCAATAAAATCGGCGAGGGCGTCCTGAAAGTCGAAAGCTCCGTATTTGTCAGCGAGGTCATTGAATGAAACAGCCTTCAAAGACGGGTTTCGAGCCATTTGGATGGTCCGCGGAACTGGCCTAGAAGGTCCAGTTGGCTCCGAGTATTGAGTGTCGTCGTATTGAGTCCGCTGCCGCCATGCGATAAACATCATGTGCTGTTGTATTTTTTCACGGCGCTCCAACCATGCGGTCATCTGAGGGTACTCGTCCTTATGATTGGTTGCGCGGTAAGCGTCCTTCGTGAAGTCGATATGGAGTCGCTCCGTTTGCTCCGTGTTGTAATTGTCCGTGCTGCCGAAAAGGGTAATTGACGATTTGTAATGTAAGAGACTGTGGACTTTGGGGATAATGAAATGTTCGCGGACGCCGAGGTCAATAAATACATCCTTATCCTCATGAAATCGGGCCAGGGACGCCTCAAGGCGTAGTAAAGTCTCAGAGGTATGTGATGGAAGTTGCGCAAGGTACAAGAAGTCGAGTAGCGCACGCACGGTCCTAATAACCCGTGCAGAGGAGCCTCCAGAAGGAAGTGGAAGCTCGATAACGAGACCAAGTAGGATCCGGCACATTTGTTTGTGTTCGAGACCCGAGACCCGAGAAAGGGTTGAAATGCCCCTTGCGAAAGTCTTTATGTGGTGATTAGGTGGCAAAGACCTACATCGCGCGTCGATTTGTGCTGATCCAAAGGCACTAGAATTCGTCAGCCATGCAATCAAGTGCTTCATAACACCCTGAAGCATTTGGTGTAAAATGTCAGGTGTGATCGAGACGAAGACGTCAGTAAGGGGAAGCGTCTCCCAGAATGGATGGAAGACGGGCTTGACGCCGGCTTCGCGACAAACCGAATGGAACATGCGAACGTCCCCGTCTGCCAAAAGAAAAGCTTCCAGGGCTTTGCCATAATCACGGGCAGGGGATCTGGAATAATCACCGAGGTTGTTACGGTGCACAGCACATTTTGGGCACCGGCCATTGAACGTGCAAGTCGCGAGCACCTGCTCGGGGTAGTCACCGACGAACATGGCAAAAACGGGATGGCACCGGCGCCAGATCCCATCACCGCTCATCATTGCAACACCCGTTTCGCCATGGGACGCAATCGGGGCTAAAAGGAATCGCATGCAAAAGTGGAATAGATTTGCGAGCGCACGGCGCCGAGCTGACTTGTTGCTGATTCCTTCAAGGCGGGTAGTAGGAATGTAGCCGATCAGCATTTGAGCGTGGCGTGACGGCTTTCGACGGATATGCTTTGGAATATTTCCGATTGTGAGATACACAGGATAAGCGGCCTTACTACGAAAGAGGGTGAGTTGGGTCTTGTCAGAGGAGAGGATGACCGGGATGACGGTAGCGCCTGGCTGGTGCGCTTCAAGGGATGTCTATTACAGATTGTAAGTACACAAAACAGCCCAAGAAATGAGGACGCACCTGTACTGCCCACCACCAGTCGCCAGTGTGAATCTCGCTATACACGCGGCATGTCCGCTCGTGATCGGTGTAGTGGCGCTCTGGCGCAAACACCAGGTCACGCGCGAATTCGGGATTTCCGTAAAGTGTCCGAATACATTGCAAAACGTCACGGAAGTAGAACTGAAAGGTATTACCAGCGATGATCAGGTCCTCGCACTTGAATTGAGGGCGCTCTGGTAACTCTTTGTCTATGATGTTGTTCAATTCATTGGGCGTGCGATATGACAAGCCGAGTTTGTCAACGAACTGTCAATATACATTAGTTACGCGACAAAACAATAAACGTGCACGTACCTCAGGGATTGCAAGTATGTCGGCGACAGCCGACGACGTCGGCCCCCGTGTTTTAGCCCAACACGCGATCTCCCAGTCACATTTGGAGCGAAACGGTGCCCAAATCGAGGACCCGAGCGTCTCGTGACTGGACTGATACATATGAGTGCCTTGAAGAGTGCCGGGTATTGGTGCACCAGGACTGCCATGTGGAAAGCGGTCAACGACCAGCTGGGAGCCGTTTGAATCGCCGGGCTCGGAGTGTAGTAGAGGCTGTGTCAGGTCAGATGGCGGTGACCCGGATGTGTGGGGTTGATCCGGCTGATCCGACGATGTGGAAAGTCCCTGGTCAGGGTCGATACGACAATGGAGATCTTGAGCTAGCATTTCGAAAAGATCGGCGTCTACGGTGTCAGCTGGATCCGAGTCTGCCTGGTTTGCAGCGGCGTCTTCACGGTCAGTGGCGGCGTCTTCGTACTCGTCTTCGTACTCGGCGGCGTCTTCGTACTCGGCAGCAATGTCTTCACAGCCAGTAGTCCTGTGATTAGCGAATTCGCCGTGGTCCCATGATGTCGGACCTGTGTTTGACGCTAAGTTAGACCCTCCTTGAGCCAGACGTGTGGTGGGTAATTGTATAGTTGCACGCAGGGCGCGGCAGCTCGCAAGTTGGGTCCTGTTGACGTGTTGGGAAAGGCCCCGATAGGTGAACGCCCGATTGCAGCCGCGACAGCGTATTTGCGCTTGGCTCACTGGCATGGTGGGTCAGTCACGGTGGCAGTAGAGGGAAAAGGGACGAGCGCCAAGTAGAATATGATGGCCAGACTGTTAACGCTTTTCAGTTAGCGCAGCGGAAATATTGATATAAAGAGGACATACCTTCGCCCTCATTCGCCATCCCAATTCCTGTCTTTACTTACTGATCGTATTTGCGCATCTCTTCCTCTTGATATTGTCACCTTGCTTTGAGCTTCATAGATGGCCCCACGAACCCGCCGCTCTCAGATGTGTGCACCGACTGAACACATGCAGGGAGGACGAAATGAAAATCCGACTTCATTTCAAACTGCGACTCATACAGGCCAGGGCAACACTACGGGCTCGAACAATAACATAACAATTAGGGTCCCCCCACCCAGTAAGTCTAAAACTTCGCAGTGTGAGGTATGTGTCTCACTATTACAAGCACGCGGGAAACGTACCTTCGCCGACACCATCATACGTATGCCGGATACTCATACACAGCCGGGCGCAGCTAAGAAAGCCCGAACCATTGGTATGTGTCGCAAAAGAGATCGATGACGAGACTGACCTTGAAGTCGATAAAGGTCCTGCCCATGGTCGTCCGATGCAACTCGATTTGGCCCATGAAAGCGAGATAATGGATCAACAAAGGTATGATGATGGCGCGATGAAGGGGAAACAAGTTCAGAGGCAAGGCGGTGAGTGAAAAATATTACTAATCTGTTTGTTCTCCAAACAAGCAAGAAAATTTCAGCTCCGTCCTCTTCTTACCCTGGTCGCGTTGGTACCACCCACATTCCCACCCACGTTCCGTCCTATTCCAACACCAAAAACTTCCACAACCCTGATGTGGATGAAGACGATAGCGAAACCGAGGACGACTCCGAGGACGAGCAGATTGTCGAACTTGCTCTCAAAAACCCTGCGAAATTCGCCGAGGTTATGGCTACCGAAGTAAGTTTTCCTTTTTTTTTTTTGTGACATCCTTTAGTCTGACCCCACTTTCACAGCGGCCCACTCTTGTCTCACCCGGCAGTGTGGGTGGCCGTGCGTCTGCAGATGTTACCCGACCATCCACGCCAACACTGCCACTGACACCTGGACCGAAGGCGGACCTGGCCGAACTCTCAGGTGACGGGGTTTTTTTTTTTTTTTTTTTTTTTTCCTGGTGTCTGTTCTTCGATGGCTGACCCTTACAAGCAGCTACTCCATCGCCGAACCAGGCGACGCCTGGGTCGCCGGTACCCAACGTCTCACGTGTCGATACGGACCTGGTGTTCGTGGGAAACACAACCAAGATCATGCTAACTAGCCAGCGCCCGCTCATTCGAGCAATTGTTCAGGACGCAATCGAGAACCTCCGAGCTTCCATCCTGTTTGTTAACGCCTTCCCAGATGCGACCGTCGCTTTTACCCTGACCAAGGATGCCCTCATTACTGCTACTGAGAATCACGGACATGGTGGAGGCATTGTCCAACGCCGACTCCAAGTCGATGACGAATATCTGACCAAGCTTATTTCCCTGGTAAGTCTTATGATATTGGCAGTGACATTACTCAAGTTAATTGACAGGCACGCGCACGGATTCCCATTTTCCGTGGTGAAGTAAAGGACCGGTGCAATGCCGTCAGCGTGGCACCAATCATCGCCATTGGTTCGGTAACTGATATTTCCCGGTTGATTCGGAAGCAGCTTTCCAACTACACTTATATTTTCCCGGGCGCACCTGGTGTGAGTGTGGGCCCTGTGCTTTTGGTAAACCATTCTGATACCCTTACAGAACATGGGCATTACTGGACTTGTGAGGACTTCGCTGCCATATCGAAATGCACGGATCATCACAGTCATCCGGGATTTGTATTTCACGGGTGGCTCGACTTCCTTCGTGTCTCGTTTCCACCATCTTTTCATGTCGCACCGAGGTGAAGATGGAGTGGAACATCGGGAAGTTCCAATGCCTATGGTTGCTCTTGTTGCCACTGCGGTGAGTCAAATAATACCTTTTTTTTATGATGCTAAATTTGTGTATTAGCTGTATGCCACTCTCTATGAGTGGCGTGGCGGTGAACAGCAGACAACAGAATTCTCGGCGAATGCCTACATGGATGCCTACCTTGCCAACATGAACACGCTCAAGCACATCCTGAACCACCGAGCGCGCGCCTTCCATATCATGATGAGTGATATTTATACTCAAGCAAGGCGAGTCCGCCACCTTCACTCACTATTGTGGTCCTGACTAGTGCTATAGCGGTGGCACCGGGGGAGGTACAGTCCCGTTGTCAACTATTCCGATCGCCAATCTCGATCTTGATGCACTCGAATAAATGTGTTTTTTTTGTCTCAATGGTCCGCTTTCGTTTCAATGGACCCTTTTAACAATAGCAAGTTTACCCTACTGTTTCTAAACAACATCGCTGACGTGAATTTGACAGCCGATTATCCAAAATTCCGAGAAAAAAAAAAAAAGTCTTTCGCCTCGCTCATTTGATTATGCCTAGTTTTTGTGCCTGTCCACTCATTTGATAGTTATAATAAAATCTAATAATGGTTATTAAAACGATAATGGTCACTAAGACATGATAATGGCACTAAGACATGATAATGGTCACTAAGACATGATAATTGAGAGCACATTTATCGCTAACCTATCGAGAATTACCTGGATTATCGCAAAATTAGCACTAATTTAGTTGTGGCAACGAAATCGTGATAATTTGATTAATTTTAATAATGTTCGATAATTTAGCGATATTATCGCTCGCTAGCGCGGGAGGTTTTTCCTGATGCACTCTTCAAATCTTCGTTTCCCTGGCTGACGGGTCCTCCACATCGTTGTTGGAGTTGATGATCCACGCACAAGTCAACGACTCTTAATTCACTGGCAGGCTACTATTACTGTGGCTCTACTAACAGGCCTCCCTGAATCCATGCATGTCCTCAGCACCGGGGGTGGTCAGCTCGTTTCCCAGAGGTCCTTCGTTCCGATGCTGTTCTTTCTGATGCTACAAGTCTGTAACAATTGCCTGCTTGGCGCTCTCTGATCTGTTCACCCCGCCGATGTCCCGAACCAGGTCTCCTAAATTAAAAGAACTCATCCAGTCAAAAATTTCACTACCTCCTTTGGGTCTCTCAGGTTTGTACTTTCTCGAATGTGTATTACCGCGAGCGGGTCTTTTCCGTCAACACTCGAAAGAGAGTGCCTCTCAAACGCAGCTGAGCCTATAAAAAAGGGCAACGTTTCGCTCTTACCTTGTAAGCGCTAATGTTTTCCATCAGATATACCTTTGACGCTTCGGTATCACAATCAGCTGACTGGGGTATCATGGGAGATCAAGAGCGTTCATGATGTCAAGCATTCTTGGATCGCCAGAATGCGGTCAAACCCTTGACGACAAACGCAGCTTTCTGCCGCGCACTGGCAAGCTGTTGTGTCTGAATAATTGGGATCCTCATGGAGCTGCTTCAGAGCTGCGCAACTTGTACTCCAGTATGATGGAAATTCCCGTAGTGGTGGGGTATGTCATCGTGACTCGCTCGGTAATTTTGAGCTAACGCCCGACTCGATGGATAACCGGATAACCCAGTAGGCAATCCGACGATGCTCTCCCCGCCGCCAGCTAATGTCACGCTCTGGGTTATCTTAAGTCTAACCAGATGATCACACTCGCTTCTTGCAACCGATGTGGAGATGGCGGGTCGTCGAATCAAATCCCCGATCGTGCCTTGCACACTCGTACGATATCACGACACCAACGCGTAGAATTCGAATGTCGGGCCAAGACCTGTACCTGATTTATCACCCCTCTTTGACCTTTGTAGTCTAACGGACACGACTCGTGCATAAAGCACCCGACGGACCCGGATCAAGGTACGAAGTTGAGAGTCCTGACCAAGTTGAGATCCCCAACAGTGATGGCCCCGTCATGATGCATGAAGCTTCAATGAGGTTTCCGACTCTTCCTATCCTTCAGTACACCACGCATCCATAACCTGTCACTACGATAAGCGGCAACACTTTGCTTACGATAACTCACTCGACGGTTACTTTACGCAACAGATCCTAGCGCGTGCGGGGCAGGGCAACACAAAGACCGTACTGTTTTATTTACTTTGTCCCTAGATTAAGTTGTTGGTGACACCGATTTACCGGAAATACCCTAAATGTGTTGTGCTAACTACTGAGAAGGGGCCCTAAGAAATAATCCGGAAGAGTATGAACACGGCCAAAAGTCCTGTGGGCTATATCGACATAGAATCTACGGTGCAAAAGCCATGATTGACGCGGACAGTTCGAAATTATACATGAACAGACGTTGCCCAGCGAATTGGAATTTGCAAGTTCCAAAGGTCGTTTGCCACGCCCCCATCTTTACCTTTGCTGGCGTTTATCTGCGCAGGGAGTGGCGACCCGGCTGCCAACCACCGCCGATGCCAGTCTAGTCGATACATCAACGTTTCGTAATACATCCGAACAAAACGGCAAGTACTGACCTTCCAAGCCCGGGAACTCGTCTCTGTAGAAGTCCAGGAGATGTCTTACAGTAGCGTGCACTGCGTCGGTCCGAGATTTTTCAGCAGGCTCAGAGTCACCCGAGATTCTTTCAGCAAGGGTCGTTGGGTTGGAAACATCTTCCACAGGAAATCGTTGGTTATCGAAGGTGAAGGTACCTATTAGATGATCAGTTAACCAAACTGAGGCGATTTAGACAGTAAACAGAGGCGTACGAGGCTTCCACATCTGAAGGTCGATACAGTGTCGATAGAGTTCTGCGCAGCCAAATTGCTCCCGCGTAGGGGTAATCGCCCCATTCACGATGTCCAGTCTCCGTTCGCACACCTTCTCCGAGGCATTCTTGAAGTTGATTATGAACGGTTTCGTGTTCGTGACAAGAGCGTCGAATGCTCCTGGCCCACCGTGAATTACGCCGGCGTCGTGAATCCATTTAATCGCGTTGATAATATTTACCCTGAAGCGACAAAGCTGTGAGTCATTGCACCGCTGGACCGCGAACGAGAAGGCGCACCTCAGAGCAAGCGGTACGTCGCCTTGCGTGTCGTAAATGGAGCGGATGGGCCTGCCGCTGTACTCAAGGACTAAGCAGCCGAAGGTCTGGTCCTCGGACGGGCTGAAAAAATATCCAAAGCACTTGGGGATGCACTCTCCCTGCAATTTGTGGAGTTTCTGGTAGAAAGAGAGCTCCTTCTTGAGCGTGTTGACGGTGTCAGTGGAAGTCCCTAGCTTTGCAACCACGTCGAACGTGCCCCGGGAAGAGGAGAGGGCGCCACGCATGATGGACTGGCCTCTGAGCCAAGATGTTTCCTGGAGTGTGAACGAAGGACCTGTCGCTTTGTGCGTTTCGTAGGCCCGAAGTGTGCGATGCTCATAGTTGCGTGGACGCACTGTAGATGGAGGCATCGTCAAGATCAGGATAGACATTATCGCGGAATTGTGGGATGGATGGCCAGGATTGTGAGGATAGGTTGATTTTATAGTATGTGTACGCCTCATTTCGTTATTATTCAAGCTCCCGGAAGACGGGGAACTGAGGTCTTAGCGTTGAATGGCAGTTCAGGACAAGCGCGCAGGGTCTAGACACTGATTTTACCAGAGGCCATTTTTAGGAATATGATAATGAAAGTTAATGATCGTTCCCTGAGTATGGCTGTACAGAGAGCCAGGCAAAAATTTCAGTGACAATAGTTCACAGTAGTGCGTGCGGGTGGGATTGGTCATGGTGTATACATCACGCACGATGAGCTGCGTATAGTTAGAGGCAACACACTGCCGCATAGCAATTTGAACTGGCGCGCAGAACTCTGGTGCCGATCTGTAACTGACCGACCGTGCTTTGAGTCCAAAGCTTGTCAAGACAGGGCACATGAGATAGATCAGGACTTGTTGGTGTCGCCAGCACGTCACCATCACTGACTGAGGAGTTAAAAAGGCGCTGCCTGCTGCACCGAGAAGCCCAGACGAGAGTCAGCCGAGTACGGAGATTGTGTAGAAGCTGCAAGGGAAGTTGCCAGTGCATAACTCAACGTGCCCGAATTCCGGGTATTGGATGCCTCAGGCGGTGCTTTCTGTTAGGGACTGAACTGGGACTCGGGAAACTCGGATATCTTATGATCTTACAGTATACCCGTTTCATAACTCTGGGCGAAAAAAAATGGGTCGGGAATTTACGGCGGGAGAAAAAAAGGGAGAAATATGTTACCATGTTCCTGCAACAGAGTTAAGTTACAGACCAGTCGTAGCGAGAACCACCACATTTATGTATTTATTTATTTTTTGAACCGGAACCACCACATTCAGGAAACACGTTAGTCCTTGTATAGTAAGGTGCCCCCCATATAGTAAAGTACGAGTCATTTCGAGATATGGTTATCCTATGATATTTGGCAGATCATCGACTGATATCAGGTCTGATACTCAAGCTGATACTACACGCTGCACTGGCCAAGGCACTGGCAGGACAACAGGTAAAAGGTTGGCGCAGAGCGATTGCCAGACGTTGTATGGTGCAAGACAAGGTACAAGAAGATATATTTCACAGTAGGCTGCACTGTACTAGTCCATGAAAAGAGACGGATCAAAACGATGCTAGTTGTTTGCTAAAAATACCCTGGCCCTCCTCCGGATGACAGGACAGTGTACTGGGAGTCAGTAGCGGACTGCTCGGTTAGAATATCGCGCACCTCAGACAAAAAATATGGGCAGAGGGAATAGGCGGTATGGGAGGCTCCAGGGAAAAAGGCTAGCGAAGGGCTGCTAACCCTGAGTTCAAACGACACATGGACGGTCTATTGGGTACGAAAACGATTACAGGACTGTAATAATCGTCCGCAGCAGCTGTCATAGCTCGGGAACGTGATTACGCAATTACGTAATCCAACTGATTTTCAGTCTCGGTAAGGCTTATTTAATCGGCTATCGGATCTGTGATCGCGCAGTTTCGAATTTTGTTTCGCGCGTGCGCGATTTCGCGACACGGAACCTGCTCACTCCTGCTTGCCATACCGACTGGCACAACACTGGTAACTTACTGTGAAAGAGAATTCGGGTTCCACGGCGCGGGACGAATTGGTGCTCACAACCGGACGTTCGCGGTCTCGCACCTTCACCAAGAACAAACAACTCACGATCCGCACCAGCAAGCGCCGACTCCCGCACCACCAACACTGCCTAAATTACCTGCGTCAGCAGGCGCTGTGCCACCCCGACCTGACGCTCGAGCCAGGAGACTTCGTGAGGCGCAAGTTTGGGGTGGATCGCGTTGGGCAGACTCACATGTGTCGCGATTTCGACACGGCTTGGGACTACAATGCGACTCGGAGGAACTGGTTGGATTGGTATTATTTCCTAAAGGAGACCCGCCTGTCCAGCGACCTCTGAATCATGGTTGTACTAGCAACACCCAACCTCGACTTTGACTGAACCACGGGCTTTACTTCGTCGTCCAGCGCTCTTCCATGCGACGGCGGCGTTTAGCGAAGTTCCAGTTTGTGCGACTCGTGTGAACGATCTCCAGCGAATCTATATTTATATGGGACCACGCTGCCCGATTTGGGTATATCATCGCCATCCAGCGACACGATGTACTATGCACGCCTTGATATGCACACGCCTTGATATGCACGATGCATCACCTTCCAGCTGATGATGATGTTGATTCGTTGATGCCCTCCCTGACCTCAACGGGACCCATATGTCTGTTTCATTCCAACATCACGCGCAGATTCAATGCATCAGGCCTCTTAGAGTTACTCACTGCGGATCCCCCCCCCGACGATTGTATGGCTCGACATGTGCGCTCTAGTTTTTTTTTTTTTTGGATCAGAGTGCGCTCTAGTTCCGCACGGGTCTTGTGACCTCGGCCAACCCGTGGTGGGGTCGCGCCGCTCGTTAACACGTAAAGAGCAGATCTCGAGTTTCGTTCAGTTTCGCACGTTGGATTACGGGATGGAGAACTGCGGCCTCGTGCTGCGCATCCCGGAGCACAGGTCGGACGCGGTGGAAATTGCAGAGTTGGACCAAGTGGGAGCGATGGCCGGTGACTATTCTCGCTACTGTACGGCATGCTACTGGTACATCACGACACATCCTGAAACCCCATTTATTGCGACCAAGCTTCTTGCCTCAACAATGAAGCACAGTTCCGCTCCTTACGCCTCGACCTCTTACCTATCCTTCAGCAGGCACTACAAAGTTCAGCGGGTATTTCTTCTGTGACTAACCCCAAATGCCGTGACCATTGGTTGACACATTCAGATGCTCGTGTTGTTATTAATACAGCTACTCGCGCCTTGATTACCGAGACCGCAGCTCGCGCTCACCCGCGAGCAATGTGACGGCTTCTGGGAAGCGGGGTGAGATGTCAGCCTTGAATGAGACAGGACGGCTGTTGGAAGCCAAAACCGCGCAGTCGCAGTCAGCTAGGAAGATCCGAGAACCAGAGGACACTCACACAAGAATTTCGTCACCTACCCATCCATCCACGTCAATCGGGATCACATTCCCGTGCTCGTCCTTCCCAGATTTGATATTACACGCCCAGAGCACCATCGCGATGTCGATGAAGAGCGAATTGTCCGAAAAGTGCCTTCCTGGACAAATCCGTTGTCCGAGAGCCGTACGAAACATGACCTTCCTCCTTTGTATCCGCTGGGCACGGGGCAACCTCGCCGTTGACATCCAAAAACCTTGCCAGATTGACGTGTGCGGCGTCTGCGCCATAGATTGTGGGGTCGCGGTTGAGGTGCCAAACGTTGACTATCGTGGTGGTACCCTCAAGAATGAACATGCCATTATACCAGTCATTCTCAGTCGAGCGGTGTTGGAGGCCAAGAGGGTCCAAGGGTCGCCAGCGCAGCACTTCTTTAACCATGGCGCGGATGTAGGTGCTGAAAGTCAGAAAATGTTGGAATACGCGTTTGCCCAACTACCGAGTCGAGCTCTGCTTGAGTACGTCTCTGTAAGTCCGGATAGGTGACGATTGCGAGCACCCAACTAGCACCCACCATGCCATGGTCACGGCCGATGTGTCCGAACCTCCGGCGCTGATGCTCACTCTGAGTAACAATCTTGAATCTCGGAGAGTAAATGCACATACTATGTCAATCCCGCGAGCCAAGCACCCTCACGTTCAGATATCCCATACCGGTGGGCGTCCTTAATCCATTTCCCTACGAGACTTGGGCTGTCTATACTCTCCAACTGACGTAAAGCTAGCCACAGTGTTGGCTCATGCATGAGGAATAGAACGGACCAGCTTTTCGCAGACATTATTGAATAGGCCCACGAAAATCGTCGAATGTTTCTCGTGCCGATACTCTGCGTCGCGTTTCCATTTGGCAAACCTACAAGGGGATTTAAAATCGATTCTTTGCTTTGTCCATAAAACGCCCCACCTGCTCGGAATGTGCATCATCCACGGAAGGAATTCCACCAAATGAACACCAGGAAGACCCGCCCGCGTCAGACGTGTCATAAAGTCGTTGATAGCCCTGACCTCCGAAGCTAGACGATGAATCACTGGCGTTTTACAGTCCACCCGTAGTTTACCTTTTTTGGTGGGCTGTAGGCTATAGCTTGTAGATCGCAGGTACCGGAACAGTTCCAAAGAGGAACTCGCGGGTTTGGGCCCGTAAAAACTTGCGAGTCGTAATGCATAGCGGGAGCACAGGGCATTGTCGTACATTTCTGGACCCTGCGGTCATCACGACAGAGATAATGGGGTAAAATTAAATCAAATATAAATAATACATCTCAACATGACTTATTATTGGGCAGTGCGTGGGAAATGGTTCTGTTTCCAACACTTGTCGCTTGCGCCAGTCGACGCTGGTATCGGTCGCGACTTTACTCGACTAAGACGACTAAGACGGCGATTGTTGCTATACAGTTGGCTATTGATACGGTACCACTTAAACAAACAAAACCTTCTTCTTTTGACAACCAGTGGTCCGAGTCACAAACTGTGGGTCACCGATTCTATGTGCGGTGCACAGTGGTCTGATTTTGAGCTCAAGGGCCAAAGTCATGGTTGCCGCAACCTGGCGACTCGAATGGATGGACACAAGGATGGACACACTCAGTCCTTATTTGCAATCGAATGTGGCAATTGCCGAGAGGTTTTGACATCACTTTTGTCCGAGTGTACAGTACACTCGTCACTCGTGTGTCTATCTATCGAGCCTGGAAAACCCATCAAACCTGCAGGGACACCCCGACTTCTATTTTGACCTTCCGACATCTGTCTCCTGAATGATGAGGGTACTGTTTATCGTGTTCTTATGTTGACAAGCTAGGTCTCGTATCTATCTGGAGGCTGATTATGGCGACATGGGCGACAACGACCGTTTCAAACTGTGGCCAATATCTCTCTAACATCTCTCTCTCTTCAAGTTGTGAGCGCTGTGAGCTGCTGACCCATGGCTAGCAGATTTTTGTGGGATGTTAAAAAGCGAACAACTTATTGGAGAGAATATTCACGTCCCCCAAGAGCTACTGGCGCAATGAGCCCGAAAATTCTGGAATCTAGTTTCCCTTGTCCTGTGGGGGTGACTGTTGAACATAACGTCACAGAAGCCTTTCGAGAACTAGTCTCAGACTGGAAACGGTTGATTTGAGAATCTCTGTTCCTACAATTCGTCTCAGATGATGGTGGCTACATGATTCCGGTTTCGACGATCCGTTTCCTATCCCTATCATTGAGGCCACCCAAGTACTGTGAGAGAACTGGCTAGTGCTTGGGCTTTTGTATAGTACCAATCACGCGCTCAATCTATTTACGCCATCAAAATCCTGAACTTTGTTCTCGTGTCCCGAATTGGAATTCATCCGGTCATTTACAGTGAAAAATACCCGTCCGGTCAACAATTTCGCTACCGGGTTTCTCGTGAAAAATTGTCTCGATCGCTTACAGTACTGTACTTATCATCAGGCACAGTGTGGTCCGGTCTCGTGTTGGTCAAGTGTGATGATCTGGAGCTGTCATCTCGTGGCATGTGGTCCCACGAGCGGATTTTGTGTGGGAAACTCCAATCGGCTCGATATGTAACATGGGAGATGAGAGCGTTGATGATGTCAAGCGTTCTTGGGTTGTCGGTGTGGGATCAAATGTTTGACGTAAAATAAATGCGGCTACGTAAAATTCTATCGTTTTGTTGTATCTGGATACAGTAATTACCCTCATGGAACGGCTTCAGAGCACAGTTTTGTTCTGCAGTACTGTATGATCGGCCAGCAACTCTCCTGCAAATACAGACATTCGATCCGAGCGGTAGGAGCTCGAAGCCGTGCCGGCTACTAGTCATGAATAATATCCCCAGTTACGGAGCCTGGGTCGGTAGCTCAGAGGGATACGTGCCGTATCTGCCGTATCTCTCGCAATCGAAGTGGAGATAGCTCGGTGATTTACCCCATTTTCAAGTTTTTATAGACTCGGGGGAGCTCGGGCTATTTAGACTCATGAATTTCCAAACCTACCCGAGCGAGGCGCCAAGCTGAGAACAATGATCCCAGTGGGCCCACGGTGAGGGCTCGCAGAAGATTCCAATTGTGCTGCCAGTGGTCTAGGCTGTGATTCGGTTTCGCTGACAATTACTTCCGTGACTATTGACTAGGACTTACGGCGGTTCAAGTTTGCCAGTGTAAAATTTAGGCCTTCCATCATTCATGGATAGATGGCTCAGGAATCGTAATTGGTGACTGCGACGCACGCAGACACCTTGATCACGACACCCGTTTGACCATCACTGTATGACAGGTGCTAAGGTATTTGTTGGCAGGGATGCACAAAGATTGCCTGAAGTTGAGTGTAGTTTTATTTCCTGGATGAGTTATCTACGAGACCGATCTACCGGAAAACCCTTCAGAAGAGGAAAAAGAATGTGTCTAGAATGTGTGTGCCAACAATGTGCTAACCACCGGAGAAAAGAAAATCTAGGGAATGACCTGGAACAGTACAAACACGTCTACAAGTCGTATGGGCCATCGACATAGAATACAAGCTGCGATCGGTTTGGATTATCCTCGAACGCTCGCTGCCGAACGAATTGGGATTTGTAAGTTCCATAGGTCGTTTGCCACGTCACCGTCTTTACTTTCGTTGGCGTTTTTCTGCGCGGGAAGTGGTGACCCAGCTACCAACCACCGCTGATGCCGGTCTGCGAAGTTGATTCCATCAGCTTTCTAGAACACTTCGAAACGGAAAGGCGGATATTGACCTTCCAGGCTTGGGAACTCTTCTCTGTAGAACTCTAAAAGATGTCTTACGGTGGCGTGCACTGCATCCGTTCGGGATTTGTCTGCAGGCTCCGAGTCGTTTGAGATTTTTTCCGCAAGGGCCGCTGGGTTGGAGACGTCTTCCACGGGAAATCGTTGGTTATCGACGATGAAGGTGCCTATTAAAGGAACTGTCAACCAACGGAGGTGGTTTATAGTTATCGGAGGCGTACGGGGTTTCCACACCCGAAGGTCGACGGAGAGCCGATAGAGTTCTGCGCAGCCAAATTGCTCCCGCGTAGGGGTAATCGCCCCATTCACGATGTCCAGTCTCCGTTCGCACACTTTCTCCGAGGCATTCTTGAAGTTGATTATGAACGGTTTCGTGTTCGTGACGAGAACATCGAATATTCCGGGTCCACCATGAACCACGCCGGCGTCGTGAATCCTTTTAACTGCATTGATAATGTTCTCCCTGAAGCGAGGAAGCCATGAGTGATACCACCAATCGATCGCATGCAAAAAGATCGCACCTCAGAGCGAGTGGTACATCGCCTTGCGTGTCGTAAATGGAGCGGACGGGCTTGCCGCTGTACCCAAGGACCAAGCAGCCGAAGGTCTGGTCCTCGGACGGGCTGAAGAAATATCCAAAGCACTTGGGGATACATTCTCCCTGCAAGTGACGGAGTTTCTGGTAGAAAGAGAGCTCCTTCTTGAGCGCGTCGATGGTGTTGGTGGAGGTCCCTAGCTTTGCAACCACGTCGAACGTGCCACGAGAAGAGGAAAGGGTGCCACGCATAATGGACTGGCCTCTGAGCCAAGATGTTTCTTTGAGTGTGAACGACGGACCAGACGCTTTGAAGGCGTCGTGGGCCCGAAGCGTGCGATGCTCATAGCTGAGCGGGCGCACCACAGATGGAGGCATTGTCAAGATTAAGGTAGACATCGTCGCAGGATTGTGAGATGGGTGTAAGTTAGCAGACGTGTTAGGATAGGTTGTATTTATACTATACGAGCGCCTCAGCTCGTTATTGCTTACGTTCTAGAAAATCTAGACGAAGTGAGGTCTTAAGGTGGACAGGACAGCAAGACGAGAATCTACGCACAGGGTCTAGACACCTTGTTTGCTAGATGCCGCTTTTGGAAATATGACGTGGAAAACCTTGTGATTGCTTCCCCTGATACGTATTCATAGGTCGGCTGGGTTGATGACGGCACAAAGAGGTAAGGCATAACCGTCAGTGACAATACTGTACAGTAAGCTCACGGTAGTGCGCGTGGGCGGGACAGGCTATTGTGAGCTGCGTGGCGCTAGAAGTAATTCCAGAGCGACCTGAATTGGCGTAAAGAATTCTGATACCGATCTGTAACTGAACCATCTGGCTCCGTGCTTGAATCCGAAGCATCCCACGATGGATGCATATGAGATGCTCCCACACGGTTGAGGGCTTATCGATGTCAGTAGCACGCCGCCACTGCTAATCGAGGAGATAGTGAGGCGCCATCGACCGCCGAGAAGCCCAGACGAGAATGACCGAGGCACGGAGATTGAATTCCTTGGGTGGAAGCAGTATGGCCTTTGAACTTCGAGTACGTGCCTGAGTTTCGGAGTATCAGATGCCTATTCTGTTGGTGGATCGAAAGAAGGATAGACGGACCTTGTATACCTTGGGGTCTTGAGGCCTTGCTTGAGGCATAAAGCGTGTCGCGGCAGGTGCCAGTGGATAGGATATCCCGTTGGGGCTTAAGCTCAAAAGATCATTAAGTGGTGTAGACATGCATCTACATGCCTTTCCCATGAGAATGTCATTGTCCTTTAAGATGTTATAATTGGCGGGTGGGCCAATGCGCACCGCAGGCAGAGGGTTCAGCGCAGGGCGGTTGCCAGGTGTTGTACCAGTGTAGGCTGGAAGCGCTTCGGAGTTCACGGAAAGGAAACGGATCAAAACGAGGCAAGCTCAAAGACGAAACCATGAACAGAGATTTCTCCTTCAATTGACACACAGAGAGAATAACCACTGAGGTCTGTTCAATGCGGTATCACTTCAACAAGCTGGGATAGACGAGCTCGACAATCAGTGGCCACAATTGGTGAGCCACGAATGTCCAATGTGTTGGGCCGCGCGACGGCGATTTGGAGCTCATCGCTGTGTGAGTCAGTGTGACTCGGTTCCGAAAGTCCTCATTGTGATCGACCGCGGCAATTGCCGAAAGGCCACAAACGTCACTGACTGGAACCTGTGCAACCATCAACTCGCGGACACTTATTACTGAACTCTAAGGGCATGCGATCTACGTGCGTCACCATTTGGGTATCTACTTATGTCCTGGGGCCGGGCAAGGCAAGTCCTACTTATCTGTCATGCCTTCATCGGTGGCTCTACAACACTCTCTGACTGCTAATGCCGGTCCACCTCGCTTCAGAAGAACACTTCGATCCCTATTCTTTCGTCAAGTACGTCAAGTTTATTGGAAGAGCGTATCAACGCCAGGCTATAGAACTGGTAACAATATGTCGTCTCTTCGTGGAAGTATCTCCACAAGAAGACCGACATGAGGCGAGATTCAAAGAGTGAGTCTGTGTGACCGTCTTCTCCCTTACCTAGTTCCACCACTGATGACTATTCAGAGCAATGTTGGCTGCAGATGAGGCGCTGCGTTCTGCAACTGATGCCGGGAAGAAAACCACAGACGCAGCCTCCAATGCATTCGACGAAGCTCAGAGGAAGCTACTCAGTTATGAGAAGAGTGCACATCCAAGGTGATTGCAAGACGTTCGGTCCTCAAATACTTTTGGTTGACTCTACCCTGAAAGCAATGCGCCTTCTACTAGTATCGCGGACATATCTGGGAGAATGGCCCGAGCAAAAGAAAAAGATCAACGGTCTCTAGGTCTCTTTAACAAACTTAGAGCAAAGCGCGGCATTTATGTGAGACTACGATACTATTTTGAGCTTATTTCCATATTAATGCCCCGTTTTAGACTCCAAACGATCCACCTACACTGCGGATTAACTTTGTTTTACCCAAGTTCCTAACAGACCCAAATCCACTCATCGTACATCGTGAGTAGAGACGCTCGAGGTCTGCCATCATCCTCACGTGGGCTATAGAGGTCCTCTCCTCTAAGCCAATGTCTTCGGAGATCCTTTGGAACTTTTCTCGTTACACAGACGACAGGCGGATCGCATTGAGGCAGAACCCTCACTTCTATCTCCACCTTCCGACCTCCGGAGATGCCTATGGAACTGGGTTCTCCAAGGTTGCCATGAAGGATTTCCTTCTCAAGCCCAACGATACTGTCTACGTTCTTGTTGACAAGCCAGATCTGGGCCGTGTTTTCCTGGAGGTAGACTCGAAGGCCAAAATTAATAAGCGCACTTTTGGCAACGTTTGGATGCCAAACAACGTTCTGATTTTCAAAGGTGAGCCTAATATCTCTCCATTTGTGTCACTCTCCAATATCTAGCAGATATCCGTGGGAAATTAGAGGACGAACAACTCGTTGGACAGCATATACGATGTCCTCAAACGCTATTCTGGAGAGACGAGCCCAAACTCCCTGACATTTACCCCAAAGATTCTTCCGTGATGCCGTGGAAGTTACCAACGCTGCCAGTCCCTTGGAATACCGTCACAGATATCCAAGACTGGAAGGTATTGGTTCGGGAAAGAACTTTGCAATCGACGAGAACCAGCGTGAAGATTTGCGTAGTCACGAACAACCAGGTGCGCCCGGGGTCTATTTCACTTGTGAATTCTCATCTCATCCAAGTCAAGGCTCCACGTGCACCTGAAAAACGTGCCGCGGATGCTTCCAACCAGAGGTCCGATGTTCCTCCTGCGACTAATCCGACGCGTGCATCTTCCTTCGTACATGTCGGGGTCCCTCCAACACACAGTGCGGATACTCAATGCCTTTCCCAAACCCAGGTACACACAGCGCCATTGGTCCCTGTACCTCCGGACCAACACACATCCAGTTCCAAGCCGACCGCCGCTACTATTCCAAGCCCTCCTGCTCATACGTCCCCAGTCCCCTCGCCGCCGCCCTCCCATCCACGTGGATCGCCGATCTCTGCAACGCCCCATACTTTGACAGAATCTTCGTCACCCCTGCCTAACAAACCCCCAGCTACTCAGGGGCCACGGAAAACCGTTCCATCACCCCAGCCCCCCGCCAAGCCAGGCTTATTCTCCGGAACTAACCCCCCTTCAATGCCAATTAACGTTATTCCCATCACCAACCCAGGACCTGGAAACCAGACTGCTCAACATTCCCACCCTCAACCTACCTCTAACAATGTACAGCCCCGTTCCCAGGAACAGAAACCAATACAAAACCGAACCAAAGTCGACAGCCCGGCCAACCCGACCCAAGACAGCAAGAGACCCACGAAGCCTACGAAGTCGTCTATCTCCATTTCTTCGTTCACACACATGTTCAAACCACAGCCCATGCCCGGGGCGTTCCCCGGACCACAAATGGAGATGGATTGGGTCATGGTATCCCAAGGTCCAACGGACGTTCAAGGCGGAAACTGGCTGAAGCGGCTATTCCGCCGACATGGTTAACACTCAATTAGATCTACCAGCCACCGGATGCGCTCCCACCGTTTTCTATTCCTCCCTACATCTCTTGCGGTCAGCTAACTTATGAACTAATATCCAAATATCGACGCTTGAATTTCCGAGCGTGGCGATGATCACCCCAGTAGCTTCCAAATTACAATAAGTCAAGATTCACATAATAACGCTGGTTCGCCGGGCTGTCATCTCCCTACCCCGGGTCTTGGATAGCTGGAGAGTTGTGCAAGACCGTATCTCGCGACATGCGCGGACGTGCCAGACCTTTGACTCTCCCGTTCCATCACATCCTTCCCGGGCTCCCCGGCGCCGCTGTGACCGATGCGATGGGTCAGGTAGCGGTAGACCCTCTAACTTTTGAGCCTCGCCTATCCTTTTCGGGATGCGTAGCCGGAATTCGATTGCTCGCAGTGTGCGTTTACAACGTGTACGACCTTCTCCGCCGGCAATTTCATACTGTCATATAACTCACCTATACTAATATACTGTACGCCTTTGTACTGTACTCACGTTACGCCTACACTCCGACTAAATTATTTGTCCCCATCACTTGAGGGAGGAAGGCCAGGCGCCAACAATGCGGAGAAGGCGGCTAATTACCACTTTCACCTTATCAAAACGTCCCGAACCACGATCGCGCTGGACACTCCACTTTGTCACTCTTCACCTGTTTCACCTCACATGCAGGCGCCATCTATTGTACACGCTGGGCAAAGAAAATGAAGGTAAACGGCGAACTTAAATGGGCACTCCTAGGCGCTGAGGCTCTCAGGACACATGTTTCGGGTTCGGTCCGCCGTATCAAGATGGCCGCCCATCACTACAGTAATCTGGCCTCCACGCTGAATGGAGTGCCGGAAACGACGACTTCTCTGTTCAACCCGAACACAGGCTGAGGAGTAGGCGCTACAACGTGAACCTGGAGTCGACGTGTTGGGGGCCATAAGGTTTTGGGGTAGACAAACACACGATGCACTGGCATCTCTGAATACCCCCTTCTTGCAGCTGAAAATATGGGTTGGTTTATCTTGAGTCCCCAGCTTTCGACGAAGATGGCACCCTCGCAAAAACATTGTACGCTTGCGTGGATCGTATTCTACCCCCATCAGCGCCTGATTTCTAGCCAGAGGGCCGAAGTTTCACCCCGCCGCCTTTTGTCCCAGTTTCCTGACTCCCTTGCAGGTACGTGCTCCCCGCTGCGCCGTGGGTCAGGGCCTTGGGATCAGTGGGCACATAACTACGTCTTGGTTTGTGGAGAAGGGACGCCGAGTGGTTTTCTGAGATTCTTCCTGCCCTTCACAACTACTAGTAAGTAAATATGAGATCCTCAATATAGGCCCTAGTAATATCAGACAGTGGCGACGCACACATGACACTTTCCTAGTACACTCCTCCTTTAGCGGTGGACAATCGACTCGTGACGTTCGGTGACGTCAGTGACACTCTAGATGACGACCTCAGTTGACCACGCAGCGTCGTTTATTGATGACGATGTTCAAATGAACCTGACACCGGCCAGACCAACAACGTTCCCATAACCTGTTTCAGGGCGTTGCTTCATTCTCACCCTAATGGTTGAGGCCGCCGCAAATCCCCATGGCGCGCATGCTATTCGTATGAACAACAGACTCCAGGTCGAAAGAGGTGTCGCGGACTGTGGAGACCGATTCTGGCTTGTAATTGAGGATATTTTCGAGTTGTATGTGAAATTTATCGCTGTAATTCCGCGGTTCTAAAACCCCTCGCATGAGGAGATCCAGATGACGAAGGAAGGATGCATGATCAGAAACCGACTTGACGAGCTGAAAGTTATCTACTCCAGGGAGGTCGGTGCTAGCAGCCTCAGAATGTGTAGAAGGACGTCCTTTCTCGAGAGACAAGTAGAGATAGAAAAACACAGCTCTTGCAAGATGCCCAGGATCGGAACTCTTATCAGACTGAATAGACCGAGAAAAAATTTCACTTTC
This sequence comes from Lactarius deliciosus, assembly GCA_021525775.1. Lineage (NCBI taxonomy): Eukaryota > Fungi > Basidiomycota > Agaricomycetes > Russulales > Russulaceae > Lactarius > Lactarius deliciosus. The sequence goes on along the minus strand of JAKELK010000041.1, from coordinate 300,399 downwards.
TAGACTACTTCGCAAGCCGGTGTCATCGAGGTGCGGTATTTGTATATCAATGAAGAGCGTATTTCCCGGGGGTGGCGAGCCATTCTTACTATAGTCGCTGGATGACTCGGAGAACTCAGACATTCCACTGCGAAAGATCCTATTATTGGGATTTCGAGTTTCCCAAGTTCCATAGTTGCCACCCCTAAGTTAGGAGAGAGAGAGCGAGTGATAGGATGGCGGCGCCGCCGTGGCGGGTAGATTTTTCTTGGTCAGCCGTCCGCACCGTTTTCCGCCGCGTGCGCGCACGTGATGCGTGCGGCTGTTCTGCGGTGCGGTGAATACTGGGTGCCCTCTTCCTGTCAAAGCCGATTGATGTTAAAGTAATCCTACCAGCACCAGGACCCGGAAACTGGACTACTCAACATTCTTCCTCAACTTGCCTCTGACAACCTACAGCCTCGTTCCTGCACCAATACGAAACCCCAGTTACCCAACCAAATTTAACAACCATGCCCCAAGGCGCCGCCTCAGACAGCAAAGGACCGATGGAGTCCACAAAATCGTCGTCCACCTCCATTTCTTCACAATCACCCACAAAGTTCGAACTACCATCTTTGCCAGAAGCTTTCCCAAGACTACGAAATAGACGTAGATTGGGTCATGATTTACCAAGGTCTAACGAACGCCAACAGACACTGACAGAAACTAGCTGAAGCCGCTGTTCCGCAGACATAATTGACGCTCAATCTGATCTACTAGCCACCGAACGCGTTCCCACTGTTTACTCCCCCCGTTATCTCTTGCAGCCAGCTAATAATATGTCTTATCGATGCCTGAACTTTCGAGCATGGTGACCGTCTCAGTGGCTTTTAAATTATAGTATTTCACGTTCAATCACATTATAGCGGCTGGTTCGCCGGGGCTGTCGTGGCTGACTCCACTATCCGGGTCTTGGATGACCGGAGAGGCGTATCTCGAGACAGGCGCGGATGTGCCAGACCTTCCAGTCCGTCACATCCCATCCGCGGGCTCCCCGCAACCGTACTCTGACCGATACGTGGGCCAGGTGGCGGCAGACTCTAACGTCTGAGCGCCGCCTGTCCTTTCCGGGGTATTCGCAACCGGAGTTCGATCACTAGCAGTGCGTTTTCAACGTGTACGACCTTCCCCGCTAGCGCTTCCGTGCTGTCATATTCATATTCACTACCGTACCCTTTTACTAATGTTACATCGACAACCCAACCAAAATTATTTGTCCCCATGACCTCGCTTGACTTCGCTCGAGGAGGAAGGCCATGCACGAACAATGCGGCGGAAAAGTCTTCTCGCTAATTACTACCTCCACCTTATCGGAACATCCCGAACCATCGCGCCATTATTTGCCCAACCTACTACAGTCTGTCACTCTTCACCTCACATGCAGGCTCTATCTATATGCTGAGGAATGTAAACTCTAATTCGAAGGTGAACCCAAGTGGCTACTCCTAAGCGCTGAGGCTCTCAGGACACATGTTTTGGGTTCGGTCTGCCGTATTAGGATGGTCGCCCGTCACTAGCCCTGCCTCACTGAAGGAAGTGTCGGAAAAACAACGGCTTCCCTGTTCAATTTATCTTTTATAGGCCACGTTCCCGAGCACGAGATTGAGGAATTACGTGACTGGGGTCGGAAACAAACCACGATCCCCCCCCGAATACCCGCTTCATCCGAAACCCCTCTGACAGTGGCGCTGGAAATACGGGCTAGTTGTTTCGTTTTGACCCTGATCAACAGCTTTCGACAGAGATAGCACTTTCCCAGATGTGCTCTTACATGTACTATACTCTACCTCATCAGTGTCCAATTTTGCGTCGAGAACCTAAGGGGACGAGAGAAAATGCCTCAGCTCCATCATTTGTCCAAATTTCCTGTCTTCATTGCAGGTACGTGCTCCCTGCTGCTACGCCCTGGATCAGGGCCTTGCGATCAGCGGGCAGTTTTCATATGGTATTAGTAGTTGTTAAGGGCATGAAGAGTCTCCAAGTCCCCCCATCCGCTACTCCACAACAAACATGACACCATGAGCCTCTTTCCTGACCCCTTTCTTCGGCGGTGGTCATCGACAATCAATTCGCGACTTTTGGTGACGTCGTCGACACGAAGGATAGCAACCTCAGTTGACTACGCAGCGTCATTCATAGCGGAAATGTTCAACTGAACCTGGTACTGGCCGGACCAACAACGTTCCCATCATCTGTTTCAGGACATTGTTTGGTTCTCACCACAATGGTTGTGGCTGCCACAAATCCTCATGCATCATGTATGCATCATTGCGCGCAGTTCCAACGGCTCGAAGCTGCTTGAGGGCCAACAAAGTGAAGTTTTTCTCCGGCGATACAAGAATTTCCCTCAAATATCGTTCTGCAAATAGGCTGTGAGACGATGTCTACTCCGATGAATTTTTGTGGGACTAATTTTCTGCTGATCTGTTGTTTCGCTGAGTGCCACAGGAAAAAATTTGGACGAAATATGAGTTGCGTGGCGACGGCGCACTTACAGTAAACACCTTTTCTTTCAAACATGGTGGGAGCTGTTCATAGCTGGTAACTGGTTGACAAAGTACGATTTTAGCATCTAGCAGGTCGACCTTGAGGTCGACTCATTTGCAGCGTCATACAATTTGACAGCCAGCAGGCTATGTAGCCATCTCAACTTGACTATGGAGTACAAACCAGGTTCCTTCCATGAGAAATGCGATCAGAAGTCCGGGCTGTCCACGCGTCAACAACTGAAATGAATCCCTACAGTACAACGTTGGTCTACAGGACCGGAAATAGCCGGGGTAGCGAGCCTGGCATGCGGCAATGGCGGACCGAACTATTCCCCCGTTGCTTCACTTCGACCAGCTCCGCCTGTCATCTGGGTGAACAGGTGAAGCTTGTGAAGGTCGATACTATGTCTTCTTTGGAAGGCATGCGTACCACGTGCGCTTACCCCGGTACTTCCTACTTATTGTCGGCGGTGGCGTGGGCCAGGTCAAGTAAAAGCAGATAGACCACTACCCCGGCGGTCCTGAAACGTCTTCCGTCCCTCGAATATCTATCTTCATGTCTTCCCCTGAAGTTGTCCTCAAGGACCGTTCGTCTCACTTTGACAGACTTTCATTCGCAAAGTATATGAAGAACATTGGGAGGGCTTATCGGAAACAAGCAATGGAACTAGTCTCCATTTGTCGAACTTTTGTCCAAGCCGGGGAGCGGAGCGTCTCCCAAGATGCGGACCTGAAACAGTGATTACCCCTTCAATACGTTAAACCTTATATCTTGTTCTAACTGCTTCAAAAAGGGTTTTAGAAGTCGCTGACGACGCACTGAGCTCCGCCGCTGACGCAAAGAGCAAGACATCTGAGACAGCGGATACGAAGTTTGAGGAGGTTATCAATGCGCTGAGTGATTATGAACAGAAATACCATCCAAAGTAATCTAACGTCATTATTTCCGAGGCTTTGTTACCAATCCTTGCTTTGATTGTTAATATAGGCAACCAGACCCCAATGGGCGACAAGATGTTACCAACGTGAATCAAAATACCACCAAAAGGCCACTAGTTACCGAGAGAATGAGATTCGCGCAGAAAAACGATAATAAGTCTTCGTCAAAGGTCTTAAACAGGCTGAAACAGAGTTTCAATGCGAAGGTGAGGTCGCACATGTCTTGTTGGGCTTGTACCGACGCCAGTCCCAGCTGGTCGAAGGGCCAACAAAAGTGGCCCGGTTTCTTCTCCCTGGCTCCTCTCTCCCTGACAGAAATCCCAGCGTCGTTGAACGTGAGCGTCGACCTACTTACTCTATTCCTGGTAATCTCACACTGTAGCAGAGATACTTGGTGAAGAAACGAGCGTGCAAGAAATCCTTTGGAACTTCAGCCGCCTTGAGGGCAAAAAACGGATCACTCTCAAGCAAAACCCTCACTTCTACAAAGGTCTCCCCAGTTTGGCGCGTGAGTATAGCGACGAATTTACATCCGACCCGATCGTGAAATTTTGGGACGCAACTGATGAGATCTGGGTTCTCACTGATGAGCGAAGCCGTGTATTTCTTGAAACGGATAAAAGAACACGGGCCTTTGGCAACTTCTGGGTGCCAGATGAAGCTATTATCCTTAAGGGTCCGTGCTTCGTTCTTCTGCATCGTTTCTCGATTCTGACGCGATCTGACATCCCGCTAGAAATCGGCGGAAGACTAGAGGGAGAACGCATTGTCGCAGAAGATATCGGGGGCACACCCAACTTATGGCATCGCGAGGAGCCGACAGTGATCCCCCCTCTAATCAGAAGACGGCCAGCCGGTCCGGCGGCGAATCCCAGCGACCTTCCGCCTATTGATACGAATCCTGTGAGAGGCAAGACGTTTGAGGATTGGAGACAACTAGTCCGCAGTACATTGAATTCCCCCAATATCGGCATACGCATCAGCACCAAATGCACACCCCCCGAGTCTGAAAACGATTGGGTAAGCCGTATATCCCCCCCACCTCCTTCGTACTCATTCGAGCACAGATTCTTTCCTCCCCTACCAATACCACTCCTGATTCGCCAACCCATCCTTTCTCGATAATGCAAGAAAGGTCAACTGTCACTTCGTCTGGCACAATAGCGCCTCCCCGACTTCTTCTGGCGCTACAGATCCCAGAACCATCTCGCGGGCCACAGACTGCGCAAAGTTACAAATCTGCGCGGTCCACATTCTCACCAGTCTTTCGGACCCCACTGACCGAGACACCGCCCTCTTTCTCTCCGCCATCCACACTGGGGTCCCGAAAGCCATCAGCGGCGACACCACCCTCTCCAGCAAAACTCACACCGATCTCCCAGGATTCACCGGTGGCCGTCTTATCGTCGCTGTCGCTAATAATGACCACCCTCGCACCTCAAGCAAGACCTTTACTAGGCGTCGTACCTCAGAGACCGGAGCCTCCACCAGAAAAGGCTACTTCGGCTTCGGCAGGGCTAATTTCATCAGCAGCCCTCACCCCGGGCGGTAGGGCCTCATCCCCTCCGAGCACGACTTTCGGTCCCTCAACGAACGATCTAGCACGCCCGTCGGGACTTCACGCACTTCACGCTGGAGACAGCCAAGTCACCAATCGCACAAGTGTAACCGTCTCCGTGCCTGTGACTGCCAAGGCTCAAGCCACCAGCCCAGGACAGCAGCAAGCCAATAGTGGTACTGTCCCCGTCAAAGGCCCAACTCAGACTCAGGAAAAGAAAAAGAATTGGTTTCAGAAATTCATTTGGGACTACGACAAGGGCAAGTAACATGCGTACGACCACGAGGCTTATGATTCTACTACCCTCAATCCTATCGGCGGTCGCGGGACAGCACCTTATTCTCACCATGCTCTAAATCGAATATTCGATCACTTATGTAACGGATATGCTCTACGAGGATCCTCAAGAGGTACGTTCGGTGTGTACGAAGTCGTCGTGGATCGAAAGATGAAGGTCTAGAAACGCGGATCGGTGGAGACGCACAGATCGAGACTGGCATTGGGCATGCATGCCCCTGGGAGGACTTTGCTCGACGGGGATTTAGCGTGAAGGGTAAAGGGAAGGGACCCGACTTGGAGCAGAGCCTGAAGGAATGCTGGCTGACTTACATTCCTTGTATTCTACAAATTTGTTGTCTCTGCGGTCGAAGACAAACGTGTTTAGAAGGTACGCAGTAGACTCATTCTACGAAGGCGGGACATTTGTCTATCTCAGGGTATTCGTAGCTGAAGAGACTACGCAGATCTGAATCCGGAAAATGGAGCCCAGCGGAACTACAGCGGGGAACGTGGGGGGCGTGTACTCGGTAGTATGAGAGCGAGATAAGCGGTAATAACTTCAAATCCCTATAAGGACCGAGTTGGGCGTCATACAGATCACCGTGTGTCCTGCGGCCTCAGCTGGACAAATTCGAAGCGACAGGTGATCGTTGTCTCCGTCTCCGAACATGAATGCACGACCCGGTCGATACCTCCGATCGAATGCAACGGAGACTCTTGGTGAGGCCGATGAAGCGTGTGACATGGCGCGAAATCTGGTAAGACGTTTGGGGAATCCGCTGCATCTCACTGTGAACGTCGATTTGGATGAAAATCATCCAAAGTCATACTGATTTTCAGAATTCAGCCTAGGGTAGACAAGTTAGAGGCTGATTTCGATTCATCCTAATTTTGCGGTGCTGATAATCATCCAAATAAAATAATTCTATTACCTGCTGAAAATCATGAATCATAAAACTGTGTTAAATTTCATTCTAAAACACATCTATGACTGGATGACTAAAAATAGCGGATGAATATCATCCTATGATTGACACCATATGTATACAGTGAGGGTAAAGAGAGGGTAAAGAAACGACTTGGACAAAAAAAAAATTGACGAGGACTGCTGCCTCTGTCGTCCCCGTACGCGTCCCCCACACCGCCGTCGCCATTCCTGTCGTCCCCACCGCCGTGCCCTCTGCCGCCGCTTCGTCACCGGCCACTTCGTCGTGGTCGTCGTGGTAGTCGTCGTGGTAGCGGTCGTGGTCGCGCCGTCATTGCACGGCCGTCGGCGTAGTCTTCGCGCGGCCGACTCGCGCCGTTATAGCGCCGTGGTCGTGTCGTCGTCGCGCCATCGTTGTGCCGTTGTCGCGCCATCGTCGCGCCGTTGTCACACCATCTTCGCGCCATCGGTCATCGTCGTGCGAGTTGTCGTCGTGCGGCTTGCACCACGCCGCGTGCGTCGTCGCGTGGGGCTCACATCGGAGTGGTGGTGGCGGGTTGCGGTCGGAGTCCACGTATGGGAGTGGCGTCGGTGGTGGGCATCGGTGGGGCCAGTGGCGGTCACGGTCGTGGCAGCAGACGCACACTCGACTTGGAAAAAAAAAAACTGGCGGAGGCTGAATCTGCAGCGTGGGAAAGTGAGTGGTAGCCCGACACGTCGACACCGGGCACCCTTCTACTTCAACACTTCAAGCTTCTAACTATTCTTCTAACGGTCCTCTTCCAGGTATCGCCTTTGCACGCGGGCCACCCCCTCTACTCCAAGGACAATACCGTCGCGGGCACGCAATCCACCACACCACTACACCCTGTCCCTTGACCCATCCCCCCGCTGCTGGGCTTCGGCCCATTATATTAAGATACGTTTTTTTTGTTTTTTGTTTTTGTGTTACAGGACCTAAGTCCCCGTCGCCGCCTCCGCCCCCACCTTGCAGCACACAAGCCCGTGGCCGTCGCCTCCAACCCATCGCCACGTACAAGTCCGCCACCCCACGCGACGACGTAGCCACGCTGGGGCGTGCTTTAACACGACCCGCAAGTGACAACGGCGTCGGCACGACAGCGCAATCCCGACAGCATCGGCCACGACGGCGCGACCACGACTGCGCGGCCACGACGACCGACCGCTCCGACGCAGCCGCGTTATAACTCAACCCGCAAGCGACGACGGCGCGACCACAACAGCGTCTTCCACGACGCCACCACCACCCCTTACAGCGCGCAAGAGCCGCCGCAACGCTACCCCCACACGGCGCGCAACCCCCACCGCTATGACACCAACGACGACGGTGACGCGGCGGCGGGAACAGCACGGAGTTGGGCTGGCAGAGCTGGCCGCACCATGCAGCAGGAACTCAGCAGTAGTGGTGGTCCACGAGGGTGCAGAAGACAATGGCTGCATGGGCAGTGGTGGCAGCAGCAGCGCGATTACCGTAGTGACGGAGGTAGCATGTAGTATGTGTATTAGTGAAAATACGAATTTCTTTTATCGGATCAACCTAAAAGGAGTGCTGAAAATCATCCAATGATGAAGTGATTCAAGGCTGATTTTCAGTCGAAATCAATCCTAATTTTCATCCAATAATTGCTACTGATTTTCATCCTAAGGATAGCTTACGGTGTGTCGTTGTTGGATTGGCTGATTTTGTACAGATTTAGGATGAACAGCATCCTAATTTTGTCATCCTACTTGATGCTGATAATCACGCGTGGAATACTGATATTCATCCTATGAAAGAGGTCGTTTAAGCGTTACATAGGATGACTTATAGGATGAAATTCATCCTAATTTGCGGTCACAGTGTCTGGGCGACCTCGCGGAGGCATTACCCAAGATCTGATGAAATGGCAGCATGTATGCAACCCGCAAAGCCAAGAAAACGCCCTTGGGCCTAAAAAACGAATCGAGACGGGATACACTCTGCGAGAAAGCGAACACGAAAAGACTTGATTCGAAAAAATTAGGGTTCCATGATTTACCGAAAGGGGTATGAACGTGATGTCCGGAAAAAGGAAAGGATGTTGTAAGCTATACAGTACAGGTCAGGTGACTAATCCGAAAGGGGCCAGTTCAGTAGGCAAACGGATGGACACGTCATCCAAGCTTTCAGTACGCCGCCATCTTAGTGTTTTGGTTCTAAGTTATCTATATCTCTGATGTGTTCAACAGCACCGATGGCTACTCTGATCCGATCCACAAAGTCAGGTTCTGATTGGAAGAGCCACGAACTTCTTGCCTACAATATCACGGTCACTTCTCAAGATGTCGCCACTTTCTTCGGAAATCCCACTCTGCCCCCGTCATCCCTCCACCGAGTTATTCTCGAGAATGAAATCTATCCCCCTGGCGGGATAGCTGATAGGGATGATCGGAAATTCTTCTTCTATCTGGAACTGGCGATGAGAAATCCACCCACGGAGGGAACCGTTGAAGAGTTCGCCGCCCATCTCCTCGGCTTGCTCGGGTACGACGATATTGTCGCTGGTGGTCGTATCCTTGGTCGTATCTGCCGGCAAAAACACATACCGCTCTTCATGTGCGGGGGGTATACGCATGCCAAAAGCAATGTCTGTGTGGCTAATCAAAACGCTAAGATCTTTCTCCTGGTGCAGGAGCAGGAGGAAAAGGAGGGAGTGGACCCTGAAGCGCAGCTCATTGCGCAAGCGATCGCCGCCTTTCAGTACAACAACAGACTCCTGCTGAGGATTGGGAAGGAACCTATTCGAGCGAAGACCATTCCTGGCATTATCACCCTTGGTAGTACACCGACATTCTACAAAATTAGAGTTACGCAAGACCTTGTCGACGCCATAGAGACTGCTCAGTACCCTGAAAATCCAACGACTGTGCACAGGCTGGTGCCGCCGGTTGACGATCTTGATGGGTTGGCCCGGGATGGGATGCAGCCCCTGAATAACAGAGCCGTCATTCTTGGGCTCTTCGAGGCGTTCAAACAATTTGTTGATTAGGATCTGGTATGCGTGCGCCTCACCTTGTAGTTGATGTGACGAAAACGCATGTGACGAATATGGCATCACAAGACACAGTGACTCGGGCTCGACTTGTGTTATGTACAGTACATTTTACTTCCACGGGCGAGAAACTTGTCTAAGTTTAAAAGGGGAACGAATTTGTGAAGACCTTATTCATGTCAGATGACGGTAATTTCCAGGTAAATACTGCGCACCAGCCTCCGGAAGGCGCAGTAGTGTTCGGTGATCAACAGATAGTGATCTCTTCGGGACATCTGCAGTAGCGTGCGCGCATCAATCGGTGGGCGCCACCTCCGTTTGCAGGTGTAGCATATGCCAAACATTCTCAAACATGCGGCTCCCTTTCCATCCTACGTATCTAACGCCCACTGAGCCGAATTCGAACAAACATACACTTGTCTATCTCCTGACACATCTTCCTCACATCGTTATGCCAGTGCAAACGTCTCAAGTACTGCGGAAGTACCGCCCGCTCCTTGGCCCGCCTATGATTTTACGCCACCACTGCTGCTAGTAGCCTGAGGCGTAATCTATGAACAAGCCATCGTATTTTTTTTGGCAAGCCATCGTATTGCCACGTGCCGATATCTGTGCATCCATTCTATCGCTCTGTATTCACAAGCAATCGTTTCCCATACGGTATGTCCCACGAACTTCACAGTTTGCGCGTACTTCGCCAGTCGAACGGCACTCCGACTCCGACTGCGTATACTAGTATAAGAGCAATCGACTTATCCTCCTGCTTTGACCCTCGTCAATCTTACCGGTGAGTCTGGGGCCTTCGTTTGTCTATCTAAGGAACAGTTGGCTGAACACTCGCCGTCAATATTCAATCAGCTGTTCCAAGACAACCAATCATCGACTTTTTTCTCCCAGGGATACCATTTATCCCCATTCGTCAACACTCTCCTCGAGCACCCCGACCGTGTACGCCGTGTCAGGCTTGTTTGAACACCGTGACCCTGACAGCTGCGGAAGGTGGCCACGGCGATGCAGGAGCCATTTTCAGCCCTAACAAGGTTTCGGCTTGATTCACTGACAAAGATACGCTGGTCCTCCCCAATGCGCTCTTGGGTGGACCTGCTCCACGTCTACAACATGTTTATTCAGCTGACATCCCCTTTCCGACATTCCGCCGACACTTCTTTCGTCAGCTGAGCCCTGAGTGACCTTGTCGAACTCCGACTTGTCTGGTTACATTTCGCCCCCAAGGCGATGGCGGCATCTTTGGCGGCATCGGCCAGGCTGGAGATCCTTTTGATCGAATTCCGCTCTCAGACCTCTCGCTTCTCCGAGACATCCACTCGCACACCCTACCAGAACTGTCCTTCCAACAATCGCCTGGTTTCAATTCCGAGTATTAGCAAGTACTTGGAGGACTTCGTGGCCCAATTCAACATTCCTCGACTCAAATAAGAGTTTTCAATCAGCTTGACTTTCAAGTTCCCCAACGTCCCAGTTCTTGCGTCGTCAAGAAATTCTCAACCCGGCCTGGCTTTACAATGCGCGTTTAGGATTCTCTCGTCACGGGATTGGCACAGAACTTACTTCAAGTCATCGACCGCTGTCGTGTTATTACTCCCCTCCGGAAGGCCCGATCCTCAGTCCAGCGAAGGGCTAGACTGGCAGGTTTCGCACTTGACCCAGGTGCTCGGACAATTTTTCGGACTCTCCGACGAAGACCATCTTTTTATGGACAACTTGAATGGGCCTCCGGTTGGACGACGCAGAATGGCTGGAACTCCTCAGCTTATTCACCTGTGTAAAGTCGCAGGTTATATCTAAGGAGAAGGCAAGGTACGTTATCCGTGCACTCGATAGAACCACCAGCAAAAGAATTGCCGAAACGTTGCCAGGTTTGCGCCTGCTTCACATACTATATTCGGTCTGCGGTATCTGTTGAGCAGTTTGTCTGCCTGCGCAGACTATCTAGCCAGCCCATAACCGTCGTTGACGCAGAACAAGAACCGGAGTTTGATAGTCTCTGGTCCCTCCTTAATAACGAGAAGAAAGCTCGGCTTACCCGAACTCGCAGGACGCAGCCTGTTCGCATGACGTTGTCTCTCTAACGTAGCATTTAAGAGGACAGTGCACGTAGAACGAAAGCTAAATCAGGTTGAATCTCTATCTTGATCTCTATCTTGATCTCTAGCCACGTACTATGTACCAATACGTAGTACAATTGAACGCATTCGACAGTTGGTCTTCATGATGTTTGTTCTTGACCCAGACTAGTTTCACGACCCGCCAGCACGCAGCGTCATTCTGCTGCAGTATGCATAATTGCTCGATGATCGGAAGGGGAATGCGAGCTGGTTCGTGAAGGCGGACGAGAGGGTGTGTTGGCAAGGCGCAGGACACGGATATATAGACACGTCGGTCGAAGCAGTCTTGCGGGATTAGCTAACAATTACTGGCACAGCAGTACTCACATGCGCAAGTGTACAAGCGCAACCAAAGAGATCACTCTCGCCTGCACAGACGAGGGACCGTGTTACTCCGGAGCCGAGAAAGACTCCGCGAGGATAGGGAACGAAAAACGGAAGTCAACTCCCGTGCTTCTAGGGCAAATGCTAATGTGAATGCCGATAAAAGTGCAAACGAGAAATGGTAGTCTCTGGAAGCGCCAACAGAGCTCATAAAGTTTTGACCGAAAGAAAGAGGGAGTGAAATTGATGGAGTGGTGAAGGGATTCTGGCCATAAGATAAGGGGCCAAGGAAGAAGGTTGAGGAGGGACTAGAGGGCGACGCAAGTGAGGACTGTGTCGGGGACGATGGCGGTGACGACGGCGAAGGGCAACACTTGTTTCTGACCAACTTAGTAGCACGCTAACTTGGGGAAGAACTCCGAAGAAGGGTATGGATTTTACTGGACCGGTCAAGAACGCAGCCGTACATCATGCATTCCGCGTCATTCAGTTGTAGACAATGTGCGAGTATCGAAGATGAAGGTAAATAATACGAGAGGGGAGAGCGAGAGCACAACGTTGGAAGTGCGTAGGTAGGTGCATCCGTCACAAGTGTGGGGCCGGATTGGCTGGACCGTAATCTTACTGTTGGCCATCTGCACGCCACCTAAGCTTTTAGTACGCCGCCATCTTGATGATTTGATCTTATCTATACTCTGATATGTTCTACAGCACAATGGCTACTCTGGTTCGATCCACAAAACCGGGGTCTGAGTGGACGAGAAACGAACTTCGTGCCTATAATATCACCGTAGCCCCTCAAGACGTTGCCACTTTCTTTGGAAATCCCACTCTACCTCAACCATTCGTCCACCAAGTTATTCTCGACAACAAAAAGTATCCCCCTGATGAGATAGCTGACAAGGCCGACCGAAACTTCTTCTTCTATCTGGAAACGGCGATGTCAATTCCACCCGGGGGGGAGTCTGCCTTCGGAGATTTTGTTGCCCATCTCCTCGGCTTGCTCGGGTATGACGATGTCGGTGATCGCTTCATTTGCCGGAAAAGAGACATAACACTCCTCATGTGCGGGAAGTATACTACTGCCATGACCGATGTCTACATCGTTTCTCGGCGAAACACTGAGATCCTTCTCGTGGTGCAGGAGGACAAAAATTTCCTGGAGGGTGTGGATCCCGAACCGCAGCTCATTGCGCAAGCGATCGCCGCTTTTCAGCGTAACAACCAACTCCTGGAGAACGATGGGAAGGAGCCTATCCGAGCGAAGACCATTCCTGGCATCGTCATTTTTGGTACAACGCCGACATTCTACAAGATAACCGTTACGCAGGACCTTGTCGACGCCGTAGTGGGCGCTCGGTATCCTGCAAATCCAACGATTGTGCACAAGCTGATACCGCCGGTTGAAGATCTTTACGGGTTGGACCAGGACGGAATGCAGCCCTTGAATAACAGAGCTGTCATTCTTGGGTGCTTTGAGGCATTCAAGCAACTTGTCGACTAGTAGGTTTTGGTACCACTCCCCTAAGTTGATCACAAGACGCGGTACTCGGACTCGCCTTGTGTTCGTGTACAGTACGTATTATTTCCACAACTAGATACTTGTCTATGTTTTTAAAGGCAACAATTTCGTGGAGACCATTCATGCCAGAATCAGATTAAGAGTGTACATAATTACGATGCACCAGCCTCCGGAGAGCATGCCAGTGGGCGATGCCATTGTTTTTTTTTTTTTTTTTTTTTTTTTTGCAAGAGGACGTGCTCGGGACATCCTCCTTCCTGGTGGAGCGTATGCGTGCATATAAAGGCGGACGGAAAAGATGCCCGATGTAACCGCCTGGGGCTTCAGCTTCAGCGCTTCAGCTGCATCAGGAAAAACCCCAACTCTCAATTGGGCTCATTTCGGTCCGTTGTACCGAAAACACATATTTTAGCTCATTTTCATCAATTGGTCTCATTTGTTAGGTTGGGTATTTGAATTGGTGTCAACTGTTTGAATTGGCGCACACTTGTGCACAATTTAGGTGAATTCAACGACCCAGGGTATACCCTGGAAGTGAGCCAATGATAGTATGTAACTGGTCTCGTCGGTGAGTAAACTCGAGGCCATTTCCTGCTCTCAGGCTGCGGCCATGTGGCAACTCAGCCCTGTGCCGTTGGATCTGGAATCCCAATGACAATCCCATGGCTTTATATTCCGCAGATACGTGCAACAGCTTCCTTCTCCAATCACTCTCACCTATCTACCCGGTACGGGAGATTGATCGTTGTAAGGGTACCTCGGGCGCTGGGCCCGAAACTGTCCCTTTTCGGTGTTTTCGACCTCGGACAAGCATCGCGTGGATTCCTTGCCATATCGGTCTCGCGTTCTCACGACGTCGCAGCAACGATTCCCTCTATTCTCATCCCTTCCCTATCGCTCGCTCGATCGATCGATCCACCCCCTTTCCTCCCTCGTCTCTCATTCTCATTCGGTCCTTTCCTCGACCACGCAAACAGACAACGACAACGCCGATGACCCGCAAGATGGCCTCTAGGCCACTCGCACCCAGGCCGCGCGTTCCCGCGCCTCGAGTCGCCTTTGTTCACCAGGCCATCTGGCCTCCTGTTCTCATGTACTTAAAAGGGCTGCTGGTTCTATGCGAAATGCATCGTTGTTCTCCCCCTTTTCGTTATCGTTCACCTGCGTGATTCTCGAGGTCAGGCCACTCGATGGCATTCGGAATTCTCGCAAGTCGAACGACCCTCGACTTCTTCTCTCGCTCTCGTCGCGATCGCGTTTCCACGTTCGCACTCTCTATCTTCGTCTCTCGCTCGCTCCCGGCACCATGGCTCGTTCGCTGTCGCATCGGCACTTCGCCATCACACACGCTTCCGGATCCCGGTTTCGACTTGTCTCGCAACTCTAACCCCTGCGGAATCCCTCTCCGCCTTCGGACTCACGGGACCATCAGTCCCTACATCGTTGCGAATGTGCCCTCGGCTACTTTGACCCCGACCGCCACCGCCACCGCCACCGCCACTGCTACCACCACCGCCACCGCCACCGCCACCGCCACCGCCACCGCCACCGCCACCGCCACCGCCACCGCCACCGCCACCGCCACCGCCACGACCACAACCATGACAAGGTGACAACTGGCGCTACAACAACAGTCACGACGAGGTGAGAACGACGACGGCAACGAAACACAGCATATAGGCTACACCGACCACGATGGCAGCAACGGCGAGGACGGTGGCAATGGCAAGGACGGTTACAACAGAGGTGATGGTGAGGATGGGGCGACGGTGGACGGCGAGGGAGACGGGTGCGTTGTTTTCTTTGGGCACATTTGAAACATTTACAGTTCGGTGCTAACTCATGCCGGTGCCCCAATTCAATACAGTCTCGCACTATATATTCCAAGTCTCTAGCTCGTATGACGGTTTGTTCCTTTTGTTTCTTTCACTCACTCCATCTTTCCTCTCTTCTGCGTCTCCACTCGCAACACCGCCTCGTACTGTACCCTTCCGTCTTGTGCTTGTTCTGAACGATGGCTCCAGAGTCCGACACAGTCAGACGTAAGTTATTTTGATCATATTCCCTTCACTGTCCTTACTCTACCACTAGCCAAATGTGCTGCGAAGGAAGCAGCCCTCAAAAATTCTGGTGCGTTACTTATTGTCCTTCGGGCTATGGATAATCTGTATATTTTGTACAGTCTGGCTTAACCGCAAGGCGCCGACATCCGAGAAGAAGTGCGTTCGATGTCCTCGTTTTTTTTTTTCCTTACTGCAAGCATTGACGTATCTCCAACTTGACATCAAGTACTTTGATCTCGGTCTCGAGCACCGCGACGCGGCACATCGTTCATCCCCGTGACTGCATGGCCATCTGGTGACCTGACCACGTTTCAACCCGCCGTACCACCGCCTTCTTTGCTGCCTATGTAGACTGATGACCAGGTGACGATCGAATCCGCGGAGGCGATCCTCAAGTACAACGTCGGTATCAAGTGCGCGACCATCACCCCGGACAAAGCACGCGTGAAGGAATTCAAGCTCAAACAGATGTGGCGCTCGCCCAATGGCGCGGTATGCATCGCGCCATTTTTCGTCTCTGATGTGGCACTGCATTGCGCACAGATCCGCAACATCCTCGGCGGCACGGTCTTCCGCGAGCTGATCATCCTCAAACGCATCCCGCAGCCTGTCCCCGTGTGGGTCAAGCCCCTCGTCATTGGCCGTCACGCGTTCGGAGACCAGTATCGTGCGATGGACTTTGTCGCGCCGGGTCCTGGGAAGCTCCAGCTCGTGTATACGCCGCAGGGCGGCGGTGAGCCGACCACGTTGAGTGTGTATGACTTCAAGGTAAAGGGGTTGCCCTTGCGATGTACAATCACCTTTGCTTGTGGGCTTTCTTGTTGACGACCCGGCGGTGGACAGTCGGTCGCGGGTTTGCGGTTAGGTAGTAGATACGAGTTCTTTGTAATAGCCCACTCTCGCTCTTGCAGCGTTTCGTCAATTTAATGCCTTTTTTCACAAATTTTATCTCATGTGTGCACAACTAAGGCTCTAAAGAGACTGCAATGTACTTAATTGTGCCATATTCACAGGTCACCGCCCAATTGTCAATACCTGTACACAATTTTGTGCCAATAAACGGAATGTCCTAAATTGGTACAAATGTCAATAATTCAAGGTCCATCGTTTTTTTGAGACGAAAAAACCAAACAATTTGGTTTTTTGCTTCAATTGTCGTCAAATGACTGAAATATACTCTTTTGTCATAAATTGAGGGTTTGGGTTTTTCCTGATGTGGGGGGGTAACAGAAAAAATCGCCAGCTGGGCCTTGGCTCTGAATTTTCTGAACCGGGCATGCTCACAATCAACGCGTGTCGAGGTTCGAAAGATCAATATTATATAGATTCAAATCACAGCAGGAATAGGTCTAGACGATATTTATGACACGATCTCAGTCACGGTGTCTGTGAGCAGAGCTAGCCTCCATAGGCAGAGTGCGCTCAACAATCGGTGAGACTAAACAAAAGCCTGACGCTCAATATTGTCAAGAATGCACTCCAGAAGAGCTTTCTGCAGCTGCACGAGGATGGCATGTTAGAGAAACTCCGGATATAGAGAGACATTCATGATCCGAGCCCGGGATCGTCGCGTCGCTGTCTTTGTCGTACCCCAAAATAGAGCCGCCACAATGTCACTCCGTGATCGCTGGCCCGGGTAACATGAATCTCAACTATGATCTCGACGTCCACTTACCTGTACTACTTTTAACCATACAACTACATTAATGCTGGGGAGTGGATGGTGCAGTGGTTTTCCACCCCCCTCCCCATGCGGGAAACCCCAGTTCAAACCCGGGCAGGGGTGCTTTTCCCAAGTGGGGGGTAGCCTGGGGGCTCCCTAATTGGCTACAACGAGAATGAGCAAAGCAGGTGGGGACCCCAGCCCCTATACCTGTGCCAACTCCCGAAAGGGGAACCATAAGGGACGATAAAAGGGGTAATCGGGGGGTAATAACAAGGCGAACAGGGGAAAGAACCCTGTGCAGCCCAGCCCCTTCCCAGGTTGCTGAACTCCGGGAATGCCCTCAAGGGGATGCCAACCTGTGAGATTAGGTACCGGGACGTTAGTCTGGATTAAGGTTCAGTGCGACAGTTTACTGTGGCTGAGCTCCAAACTCCGGGTCTGGCAACGAAAGGATAAGACCAGAGACACCACCCCGGTAGCGGCCCAGGCAAGACAGTAAGCTCAGACAGCTTGGGAATCTGTGCCCAAATGGGCTTAACAAACCAGCTGCTGAGTAACGGGAAAGGGGCAACCCCGGACCGTGGCTAGACAGGGCAGTCCCCTGACCTAGGCCCGAACGGACACATCTGCTGTCGGTGCATCCCAGGGAAGATCTGGGTGTATGTGCTTAAGTTGTATCTCGAAGAGGACCAAGGTCCTTGGGGTCCCCACAAGGGGGCCCCTTAACTTTGTCACTCGGACGACCATGACATCCAATGCAACGGCAAACACGACAAAGTCGGCCAATGCAACTGCTCCTTCCGATGCCTCAATTGCAACGGACGCCATGGTACGCGCGCCGCAGCCTGTCCCATGAAGAAGGGGTTCGCCCCCCCTCCCATGGTGCCTCGCGAGGATCCGACCACAGCTCAATCTCCCGCCAAACCCTCTGCCAAGGGTAAAGGGAAAGCAGCGGCCCCACCCCCGCCCGAAGATCTGGTACCCACGCAGCGGGAACCAACTTCGGGGTCTGCAGGTGCGATTACCGCTGATGAAGGCTTCACACAGGTCACAAATCGGAAATCGAGGTCTAGGGCAGGAAATGCCACACGCAGAAACGGCAAACGCCTCACTGCAGCTGTCCCCGCCCGCCCTCTGACCGCAAACTCCGCAGGCCCTTCCAAGGGCACCGCCGCCGCCCACTTTGCGACCACGTTCCCCACTTTCACGGACGTCCCCATCATCGGTGAGGCACACGTAGCCACCATGGATGAGGTCTTCAAAACGCTCACCCGCCTGACCGCCTCGTCCACCCCCGACTCCACTAACGAAGACCTACGCGCGCTATGCGAGGATTGGTCCCGGGTGGTGGAGGACGACGACCCATACTCCTCACTGACAACCTGCAT
This sequence comes from Lactarius deliciosus, assembly GCA_021525775.1. Lineage (NCBI taxonomy): Eukaryota > Fungi > Basidiomycota > Agaricomycetes > Russulales > Russulaceae > Lactarius > Lactarius deliciosus. The sequence goes on along the minus strand of JAKELK010000041.1, from coordinate 282,067 downwards.
CCCCTTCCGGTTCGCAATCAAATACGGACTCCCACTCACGGCCCAGCAAACCCTGAACACCATCACCAAGGGGAAAGCCATAGCCGCGGGAAGGGAAGCCCTTAACGCCTTCCAACACAAATGGTCCGAAGTAAACCCACACTTCTATGCGATCAGCAGACTCAATGAGGGACAAACCTTCGCCCTCCCCGGGGAATGCCGGGAACGGGAAGAAGAGGACCCCATCGAAAAAGCCCGCACAATCTCGCTCGCCCGTGCGCTCATTGACTCGTGCATCACTATCCACCAATTCGACAACCCGGACGACCAGTTCCAGATTGACGCTGCGGTCAAGGAATTGGTCGCCAACTCCACGTCCATCCATGCACTCCGTGACTCCAATCAGGCAGATATGTGGAATATGCTCACCGAAAACCAGACCACCAACAAACGACTAGCCCATGACATCTATGCATAATACGTCCATACTATCAGTCAACATGCGCCGGCGCAACGACGCCATGCACGCATTACTACAGACCAACGACACTGACGATATAATATGCGTACAGGAACCCTGGTTTGACACCATCGGGACCGCGCGCCATGACAAGAGCAAATACGGGGTCGACGTTCTCGGTGGGGCGAACCACCGGAACTGGAACCTCTTCTACCCTACGTACAATACAGAAAAACGAGCCAAAGTTATGATTTATGCCCGACGATACGACAGACTCGCTTCCAAAAGACGCTTACACCCCGTACACATTATCCCCCGTCTAGACATCGCTTCCCACCCCTCCATCATTATAGTCGAGGCTCGGCTACATACCCATACTCTACGCATCATAAACTTCTATAACGACGTTGCTGACCCCTCAGCCCTTCGCTCACTACTGACCCTAGACCTAGATCCCGTCATCCCCACCATCGTCGTGGGAGACTTCAACCTCCACTCCCCGCGATGGTCACCGAGGGGCTGGTCCCCCTCACCACGAGTAGCTGAGTTCGAGTCGTGGGCAATGGTCCAGACTCTGGAACTCGCCTCGGAACCCGGTGTCACCACGCGGAGGGGCCTGGTCAATGAGCGCGAAAGCGTGCTGGACCTAGTCTGGCACAACCTCGCAGCCATCAACGACCTCGCCCTCTCCCCCCCGGCAGTCGATTGGGAAGCGTCGGTCGGCTCAGACCACGCTGCCATTCGCTCCGTCTGGGAAATCCTAGGGACCCACCGCGGACCCAAACAATCCCGCCGCACAGCCTTTGACGCATGCTTCTCCGACGACGATCGGAAGAAGGCGTGGCTCGACGACATCACCGAACACCTCCCACTGCTCACCGACCTCGCCACCCCCGAGGCCATCGACGTCGCAGCAGAGCAACTCCAACTCGCCATCATGAACGCCTGCACAACACACATGCGTAAGAAATCCACCAACAAAGCGAGAAAGAACCCATGGTGGAACGACAAGTGCGGCGCTGCTGCGGACGCCCTCCGTCTCTGCACGAACGGGGATACCCCGGAAAAAACCGAAGCCCGGAAAACGCTCAAACGGGTCACGCGAAAGGCAAAACGAGCCTACTACGACAACATCATCTCGGAAGGCGACATCTGGGACCTGGCGGCATGGCGACACGGACGACAACTCACGGGGATCCCAGCTCTCCGCGACCCAACGACCAACGCCATCCTCAATGACGACGCGGAAATAGCAACCGCACTAGGCAAAAAGTTCTTCGTGGACGAAGGAGCACTCGGCACAGTACACCCCGTGCAGCCCCACGACCCACCCACCCTCCCCACCCGACCGTTCGCCCCGCTGACGAACAAGGAGCTTGACCCGCTCCTCTTCGCCACGAGCAACAAATCGGCGCCCGGGGAAACGGGCATCTCATGGCAGATACTAAAGCTAGCTTGGGAAAGCATCAGCGACCACACCATCCAAGTCTACAACGCGTGCCTTGCCCTGGGACATCACCCGACTATCTGGAGGAGAGCCATTGTGGTGGTAATCCCGAAACCAAACAAAGCGGACTATCTCGCCCCGAAGGCGTACCGCCCGATCTCCCTGATCGAGTGCTTAAGCAAACTCCTTGAAAAAGCCATTGCCAAACACCTCCTTTTCGACGCAGACAAACACCAGATCCTTCCCACCACCCAGTTCGGGACCCGCGCCTTCTCATCCACACTAGACGCAGGACTCACCCTCACCCACGACGTTCAGGCAGCCTTCCGCACAAAACGGAAGTGCGCCGCCCTCCTATTTGACATTAAGGGCTTCTTTGATCACGTCCATCGTGGCCGCATGGTACACACCCTGAAGATCCTCGGCTTCCCCGAGTCGATCGCGGAGTGGGTACGCGCCTTTTTGACGGATCACAAGGTCTCCCTGTCCTTCAATAACACCATTGCGGCAGAGCGGGGACAACCGATAGGTACACCCCAAGGCTCACCGTTGTCACCCATCCTATCGGCACTCTACACGTCGACATTGCTCAAACTCAAACCAAAAACGGCGAACACCACGCTAGCAATGTACGTGGACGATGGCCTGATCTTCTCCCATGGACAAACATGGGACCAGGTAACTAGAGGCATCCGGGACAGGTACCGGCAATGCGAGGAATGGTTAGTAAAGTCGAACTTGGAGTTGGAGCCGGACAAAACGGAGGTAATCTTCTTCTCCCCCCCCTATTCGCGCAAGAACAACCCCCCCCCTACCCACATCTTCCTACCAGACCCCAGATCCCACATGTACTACAGAGTCGATCACGCACCTACTATACGCTACTTGGGCTTCTTCATTAACCAACGTTTAGACTGGGACCCGCACGTGACCACCATGTGCAACAGGGCACGTGCCTCCCTCAAAGCGCTACAACTCCTCGGCAACTCCCAGCAAGGCATCTCGACGGCGAGCTGGCGGCTGCTGTTTAACGCAGTATGCATGCCGGTTCTGTCCTACGGATGCCAGCTGTGGATCAACTGCAAGAAGAAGAAGGGTCTCCTCAAGAAGGTACAGTTGGTAATTAACGAGGGGGTGCGAGTCATCTCCGGCTCGTTCAAATCAGCACCACGTGGCCCCCTCCATGAATTTCTCCGGATCTTGCCAGCACGGCATTACATGGAGAAACTAACGACCACTTCTGCCCTCAGGCTGTTCCGTGTCCCCCGGACTTCACAGCTCCTAGCCCGTCTGGGCGACGACTGGGATCCTCCGGTTCAGAGCGGCCCACACTCCAGTAATGGAGGGGTGGTGAACAACAGAACATTACGGGTACGGTCTGAAGTATCCGCACAGCGCCCTACTGCCTTAGAGGCTCTCGGCGCGCGAGTCGACCCCATGTTGACGGAGCGCGTCGACGTCGTGGCTGTGGCCCCCTGGGAGGTACCCAACTGGGAGGCACACGTGACCTACGAAGGGCTTGCGAACCCCGACGAACGGAAATCTTTCGTCAACGAGCTCTACTGTTACGTCTGGCTCGGAAGTGGACACTGACGTCAAGGGTATGACACCGCGTCAGCAGTATATTGTCATGGACTTGTTGGATCAGTCAGCCGGGTAAGCTCCGGCACATGTGATTATGTACGATAACGGATCGGATCATGACTCGATGTGACTCATACTAGGATAGCTGTACTAGGGTTTGCTCTACTTACGCTATTGGCTAGTACTCCTGGAAGCGGCGCTTGAAAGCCCGCGTGTATCTGTATAAGTAGAAGTACTGCGAAGACCAAGAACGGCATCTTGGTCTTCTTCCAATACCACCTTCAGTTCTTCGCTCTATAGGGTCCTCCCCCTTGAAGTGAGTCGTCCGACATATCCCTCCTAGACCAAGGGATCCCTCGTGACTTAGTCCCTCCGTGAATAGTGGACAACTATCCCGTCGGCAGCATCTGTCATCGCGTCTACCTGTATCTCAACCCACGTGTCGCCTCCCCTTATACCTTCCTCTACGTCATCGATCACGACACCTGGGACGACCTACGCATAGTCGCCACCCCTCCGCCTCTACTACCTGTGGGCGACGACCTGCACGGATACGAAGACCGTAACGGAGCATTGCAAGTCCATCCAGCTGACTTCCCTCAAGCCAGGGTCAATCGCAACTACACTATCAAGAGGATCGCCACTCCCTCCGAAGCCTAAGTCAGGCAAGCGTTCGTGGTAAACGCTACATTAAGACCAAGATCCCAACCGTGGCCAATCCTACCAAGACAACCAAGGACTACTGGGTCCCATTCAGACCGTATCACATCGACAGACGAGGAGAACGCAACGTACCAAAAAGATACCTAGAAGCCGCATTTTGGAAAGACGACGCGGAAATACCAGGCTACGTCACCGATTACTTTGATCGATCAGGCGACCGACACATCATCCCCGTAGAGTTCAATTTCGAAAACACCTGTTGGACGGAAATCCGCTGGGACGACCACCACAACAAATACAAAGTACTTCGACCCGCAGGAGGAGGACTCCGCCTAGACATCCTAGCTAGCAATGTAGTCACCAGAGATCAGTGGGGCCTTATCGACGGACAATACGAGGAACCAGCACGATCCCCCACACCAAAGACACCAGCACCATCACCATCACTCGCAAGCAACCCCGAGGATATCCACATTCACAAGGACGAAGCAGAGGAACTAGCACTAGAAAATATCGCTAAGTCTATCCCAGTCATGACGTCCACAATCACCCAAGCACCTACCCAGATCCGGACAGCCCTCTTCACCCCACAAGACCAACCACGACAACCAGAAGGGAACCCACCAGGAGGGGACCCAGCAGACAATCCAGGAGGTGGGGACGACGGAAACGGAGGCGGAGACGATGCAGCAGGCCTCCCACACCCCGGATTTGCAGACATCCCCCATCTTACCGACAGATTCATTGGCAAAGAGCCACCCATATTCACGGGCGATCGAGACAAAGCACAAGCCTTCCTATCCCAATGGAACAGGTTTGCCCAAGTAAACATAGCCAACCGAAGCCTGCAAAGTCCCTACATCAAAGCAATGATGTTCCTCACCTACATCCAAGGCCCCCTCGTCGACGAATGGACCTCAGAGACCCAGAAATGGATCGAAACAAGACCGGACAGAACCGACCCATGGGTATGGAGTGCAGTAGAGCTCGCCTTCAAGCGCCAGTTCCGAGACAACATGGAACAAGAACGAGCCAGACTAGAGCTGGACAAAGGATTCAAAATGACGGGAGGAGATATTGACAGCTACGTAACCGCATTCGAAAAGCTCGTTCGACAGGCTGACTACCGCCTGGACGATCCCCTGGTACTCGACAAATTCACCAGAGGTGTACCCCTCGACCTATACCGCAATGCGTACCAATTCCACAGCCCTGTAACTTACCACCAGTGGAAGAACGCCCTGATCGAACAGCAGAAGCGATACCTCCACATGAAGGCACGAGTGGATGGATTCGGGAGGCAGCTAGCGCAGCGCCCCAAGCAACAACAGCAGCAACAACCCGCAAGGTTCCAACCACCCCAAAGACAAAACCAAGGGTGGCAGCAATACCGCAACCACCCCGACGCTATGGACACCACACCAGGAAGAATCCGCGCCAGAGTCGCAGGATCCGAAGAAGCAAACCCAAACAACCCTCAAGAATGGAGAAACTACACGCAGGGAAGACCTCCATTCTCCCCTCGTGGAGGATTCCTCGCCAGAGGGAGAGGAGGAAGAGGCGTCTTTAACACAAGGGACGTAACATGTTACAACTGTGGAAAGAAAGGTCACTTCTCACGAGAATGCCAGCAACCACGCCAAACACGCCAAGGAATACCCCAAGGCAGAAGCGCGTATATCGAGGAAGTACCCACCGCTCCACAAAGCGTCACAGGGGAACCCCTCATCGACCTCGACGAACCGGTGCAAGTCAATCGCGGCACCACCTCGGCACAACAGGTAGAGGATATCATGGGGAGAATTGCAGAACTTCCGGAAGAGGGAAGAGAGATGTTCGCTAGAAATATGGCAGGGAGCCAGGATTTTCCAAGCGCCTGAACCCAACGGCCTGGGTGAGGGCAGTCAATTGTAACTCGTCGTTCATAACGTGCTATCGATCTATGCATGTTCCAGTTTCGATCCGCACGAGTAACTTCATGGCCGAAAGAAAAGCACTGGTGGACTCCGGAGCCACCGACAACTTCATACATCCGGACTTCGTCAAACGGATGCATCTAGGAACCAAAATACTAGAGCGTCCTCGCAACATTTGGAATATAGACGGGACACATAACAAAGGAGGGAAAATCACCCACTGTGTCGACCTTAACGTACAAACTGACGGAAAGCTCAAGGACATCCGCTTCCTAGTCACCAACGTAGGGGGAGAAGATCTTATACTGGGATACCCATGGCTCGCAACCTTTCAACCCAGAATCCAATGGGCAACAGCCACCCTCGACACCAAACAATACCCCATCGTCATCCGCACTACCAACCCACTCAAACCGTTCGGACTCACAGAACTCCGACGACTCATAGTGGAAATCGAGGAAGAAAACAAGCTACAAGTCCTCCACGAACTGGAAGAACAATCCCTACCGGCACACCTACGAACAACGGCAACAGACATGGCAATAGCGGCACAACAATACACGGAAAAGAAGGAAATACCCGAAGAATACAAAAGGCACGCCAAAGTATTCAGCGAGGAAGAATCCCAACGTCTTCCACCTTCCAGACCATGGGACCACGCTATCGAACTCAAACCAGAAGCACCCGACTCATTCGACTGCAAGGTATACCCTGTAAACCAAGCAGAAGACAAAGCACTACGAGAATTCCTGGACGAACAGCTGGCAAAAGGATATATACGCCCCTCTAAATCCCCGTACGCATCCCCATTCTTCTTCGTGAAAAAGAAGGATGGAAAACTACGCCCGGTACAAGACTATAGGACGCTCAACAAATGGACCATACGCAACCAGTACCCACTCCCCCTCATACCGGAACTCATCGCAAGTCTCAGCTCGGGGTGGATATTCTCCAAATTCGACGTTCGGCAGGGCTACAACAACATCCTAGTCAAAGACGGCGACCAGTACAAAGCAGCGTTCAAAACTAAATATGGATTCTTTGAACCAGTAGTAATGTATTTCGGCATGACCAACTCCCCATCCACTTTCCAGGAGATGATGAACGCTATATGCCAACCCCTTATCGACTATCACGAGAAGAAAGGAACAATCATCAGAGTCTACATGGACGACATCGGCATTGCAACATCAACCACGGAACAAGCACACGCCGAAGCAGTACACGACATCTTAGACCTATTGGAACAACACGACCTTTACCTCAAACTCGAAAAATGCACCTTCCACTCTTCCTCCCTCGATTACCTGGGGGTAATCATTGAAAAGGGGGTGATTCGCATGGACCCCATCAAAATTTCCGGCATAACAGACTGGCCCGTACCAAAAACGGTCAAACAGGTGCGATCATTCCTAGGTTTCTGCAACTTTTACCGCGCTTTCATCCGAAATTTTGCCACACATGCACGACCCCTCAACAAACTCACGCGCAAGGACACCGACTGGCAATGGGGAACGGAACAACAACAAGCATTTGACAAGCTCAAAGCACTAGTAACCGAAGAACCCGTACTCAAACACCCGGAACTAGACAAGCAGTTCGAGCTAGAAGTCGACGCATCTGGATACGCAGTAGGAGCAGTACTCCTTCAGAAGGGACCGGACAACAAACGACACCCAATCGCATTCTACTCAAACACCCTCAACGCAGCAGAAAGGAACTACGACATCTACGACCTGGAACTTTTAGCCATTGTGAAAGCACTGCGAAACTGGAGACAATACCTCGCCGGATCACCACACAAAATCAAGGTCTTCTCCGACCACATGAACTTACAGTATTGGAGATCTCCCCAGAAAATCAGCCGACGTGTGGCTAGGGAAGTACTTGAACTCGCCGAATACGACATAGAGATTCACCACATCAAAGGGACAGCCAACGGACGCGCAGACGCACTATCAAGACGACCAGACTATGACCAAGGAGAGCATGACAACGAACAAGTCACGGTACTCCCAGACCACGTGTTCGTTAGAGCCACCGAAGTCAACACAACGGACGACCCAACACGCACGCAGCACACTATCAACGTCACAGAAATGGAGCCAACTAACCCGGTATACACCCAAGACGAAACTATGGTAAAGCGATGGGCAGACCCCCACAAACTAAAGAAAATCGAGAATACGTGGTACAAAGATGGACGACGCGTAGTCACAGGAGACGCACACGAACGACAGCGCATCATACGAGCACACCACGACCCACCGGTCCACGGCCACCCCGGAATCAACCGGACAATCAAAATGGTAGAACGATACTATTGGTGGCCAGGCCTTCGACAAGAAATGCAGGACTACGTTAAGGGATGCGCCGACTGCCAACGGATCAAGGTCAATAATCGACCCACGCGCGCGCCACTCCAACCCATCTTCCCCAGAAAGGAGGCAATGCCATTTGAAACCATAGCCCTGGACTTCATCACCAAGTTGCCACAAGCGGACGGCTGCGACTCCATACTGACAGTAACGGACCACGACTGCTCCAAAGCAGCAATATTCATCCCGTGCCTTGAGGAGATAAGCGCAGAAGGGACTGCGGCCCTGTCACGGTACGCGAAGTGGACGCTTACTTACGGTGATGACCTCGTTCGTAAGCTGTAATGTGTCATGGACTAGTAGCATCAGTCAGCGCGTAGTACAGTATCACATGCCGATGTGGCATGACTCAGTCCTAGGATCGCGGTAGTAGGGTTCGAGCTATTATCGCTACTCGTAGTACGGATTCGAGAGGAGCTTTAAAGTGTCCTCGTACATGTATAAATAGTGGCTCGATAAGACCAAGATACGCCATCTTGGTCTTCTTCAATCACCACTTCTCTCTCTTCTCTTCCCCGCGTGCTTTCGCTTGTCTCCTTTGAGCAAGTCGTCTTCATCGATCGCCTAGTGACCCAGACGTCCTAGTGCCGGATACACCCGTGTCACGTGTCTTGATAAACACCGTGTACACGTGCCCAAGTCACGTGACTTGTCAAGAGAATATTCGCTAAAGTCGTGAACGCCCTTTCGTAGTCCAAGTCGGACTAACGCCAGTGGTGGCGTTACATTAAGACCAAGATCCCTCATCGTGGCGTTCACAACTCGAGACCAGTGGAGAAACTTTCAAACATACTCCCTCGAACGTAGGGGAGACCGCAACGTACCAACACAATTCCTGGGAGCAGCTAGGTGGAGAGAATACCGAGGAGAAACCGGTTACTTCGTAGACTTCGCATCGGGACCCACTCGATACCGACCAGTTGAGTTCAACTTTGAGAACTTGTGCTGGGTGGAGATTACGTGGAACCCTATAGACAACAGGTTCGACGCAGTACGACCAGCCGGAAGAAACTACAATTGCGACATTGACGCAAGAGGACTACCTACGCGGGAACAGTGGGGACGTATCGACGGACAACCAGAGGAAGAACCTAGTACATCCGAACCCAGAACCTCACCCCCCTCCGAGACTAGCGGAGACGAAGAAACTTCCAACGCCGGCGACGAATCGGAAATTGAAGAAGTAATCCAAACAGCTGAGTCCCTTCGCATAGACGAACCCGAAACCATCCACGTACATGCCCCCGCAGTTATGGCCACTGCAACCCTGACCCACGAAGAACTAGCCGCGGAAGAAGTACGACGTATTACAGAAGAAGCGGAAGCTCATTTGCAACCCATCAACCCTGCCACGGGACACCGCATGACGGCTGACGACGCAGCTATGTTTCGCGCAGTAGGCCCAGACATTCCAGACCCACCACCAGGAGTCGGAGGACCCGCACCACCTAGAAGACCAGGAGGAAATTTCGGTCAAGGCCCGCCAGGAGGAGGCAGAGGAAGACACCCGCACTTCGGCGGAGGAGGAGGAGGTAACCCATTCGGAGGAGGACCACCACCCCCTCCAGGGGGACCACCACCCGGAGGACTCCCACCAGGACCACCCCACGGAACAGAAAGATTAGTAGGAGAAGTGCCGACCGTCTTTGACGGCAATAGAAAAGAGTACGAGTCCTTTCTCACTCAATGGCACATTTACTGGGGACAAAACGCAGAGGCGCCAATCATGCTCAACGTCTATCGACGGTGCCTACTCTTCCTAGGATTCATTAAGGGACCTCAAGTAGCCAACTGGACTCTTGGATTCCTCCAGTGGCTCAACAACGAGCTGCGCCTCGGGAGGAGCAGATACGACGACTACCTGTGGGATACGCTAACCGCAGGATTCTCAGATCGGTTCTCCAACGTCCTCGAACAAGAAGAGGCACAAGCCACGTTAGCCAAAGGGTTCAAAATGGTCGGAGACGACATTGATTCGTACGTCACCAACTTCGAACAGCTAGCGCGGAAGGCTGACTATCGCCTCAACGACCGCCAAACTCTGGACCGCTTTACGGCGGGACTACCCAAGGCACTATTCACCAAAATCTACGAAATGGACGACCCACAAAACTTCAACGAATGGAAGGAAGCAGCCATGCGCCGCCAAAAACAATACATCCACCTACGCACGCGACTTAACCTCACCGGTACATCGTCCCGGGCACCACCACCCACACGCCAAAACCAGCCTCGTGGATACGCCCCACCTTGGGGACCACCACGCTACCCGCCACCACGATACGATCCAAACACCATGGATACATCGGCGGACCGATCACGCGCAAGACTCGCGATGGCAGGAGACCCTAAACCACCATTCCCACCACGTGGAGGGCCAGGACAACAAAGAGGAGGTGGACAACGCAGGGATATGAGGGAAGTCATCTGCTACAACTGTAACAACCCCGGCCACTTCTCACGAGATTGCACGCGCCCCAGAAAGCAGAGGCAGCAGTACCAACCACGCGCCACTACAAGTCGCAGCGCGGAAACCGATTACTACAGCCAAGAACCCGTAATCGCAAGGCGCGCAGACGCTACAGCCGAAGAACAGGCGAAGGGATGGATGGACACCATACGAGGGGCTAGTGACGAAGTAAAGGACCTCATATTCAAAGACCTATGGACCCAAGAGGGTTTTCAGGACGCCTAAACCCATCGGCCTGGGTGAGGGCAGTTAATTGTAACTCTGTAATCATGACTCGCTATCGTTCGCTTCGAATTCCAGTCTCGATTCGCACCAGTTACTCCATGGCCGACATTAAAGCACTCGTTGATTCGGGTGCCACCGACAACTTCATAAGACCCGCGTTCGCTAAACGTATGGGCCTCGGGTTGCAGACCCTCGAGCGACCCAAGAAAATCTGGAATATAGATAATACGGAAAACAAAGCTGGGTCCATCACTCACTTCGTCGATCTAGACGTCCAAACCAACGGAATTAACAAAGTTATGAGATTCCTAGTCACGGACATCGGAAACGAAGAGCTAGTCCTCGGATACCCCTGGCTAGCAACCTACGAACCCACTATCAGCTGGACTCACGCCACCATTCACGAAAACGCGCTTCCAGTAGTGCTCCGATCAATCAACCCTACGGAACTACAAACTACGATAGCAAGTGCAATCACGCAACAGGAGGGGGAAGATATCATACAGGAACTCGAGGAAGAGTGCCAGATACGTACTACGGCCACAGAACTCGCCATCGCCGCTAATCAGAATACGGTGGCGGCAGTCATCCCCGAACCATATCAGCGCTTCGCCAAGATCTTCAGCGAAGAAGCATCTCACCGATTCCCACCCTCTCGACCATGGGACCACGCCATTGACTTCAAACCAGGGACGCCGGCCAGTATCGATTGCAAAGTTTACCCCATGTCGCAAGACGAAGACGGACAACTCCGTAAATGGTTGGACGAACAGCTCAAAATGGGCTACATACGACCTTCGAAATCACCATACGCGTCATCTTTCTTCTTCATCAAAAAGAAGGACGGCAAACTACGACCCGTACAGGACTATCGACGCATTAACGCGTGCACCGTACGTAACCAATACCCACTCCCGCTCATGGCCGAGCTCATTAACGATCTGGGAAACGGACACATCTACACCAAACTCGACGTACGGTGGGGATACAACAACATACGAGTCAAAGAAGGCGACGAACCTAAAGCCGCGTTCAAAACCAAATACGGACTCTTTGAACCCCTCGTTATGTACTTCGGGCTTACCAACTCACCGGCCACCTTCCAGAATATGATGAACGACATCCTAAGCGACGTCATCCTCTACTACCAATCACGCGGGACAATCATCCGAGTATACATGGACGACATCGGCATAGCCACAACCGAAGAAGCCGGTTTACAAGCCCACATCGAAGCAGTTAGCGCAGTACTGCAAGTCGCACTCGACCATGACCTCTACTTCAAACCCGAGAAATGCCTTTTCCACCAACCGCGGATGGATTACCTGGGGGTAATCCTTGAAAAGGGGGTAACTCGCATGGACCCTGTAAAAATTTCAGGCATACGCGATTGGCCCCGCCCCACGAAGGTACGCGACGTACGCTCCTTCCTAGGCTTCTGCAATTTTTACCGACTCTTCATCCGCGGTTTCGCAACGTACGCACGAGCCCTCAACAAACTCACGCGCAAAGAAGCCGAATGGACGTGGGGCGAAGACGAAGAAAAGGCCTTTCAAACCCTCAAGGAACTCGTCACCAGCGAACCAGTACTCGCGCATCCCAACCTGACAGATCAATTCGAGCTCGAAGTGGACGCGTCCGGATATGCAGTAGGAGCGGTCCTCCTACAGAAAAAGAAGGACGGAAAGCGACACCCCGTTGGATATTTCTCAGCCACACTAAACGAAGCGGAACGCAACTACGACATATACGACCTAGAGCTCCTTGCCATCGTCAAGGCGCTACGACACTGGAGATCATTCTTAGCGGGATCCCCACACAAGATCAAAATCTTCTCAGACCACCTTAACCTGACGCACTGGAAATCCCCTCAGAAGATAAGTCGCCGCGTAGCCCGAGAAGTCTTGGAACTGATGGAGTACGACTTCGAGATCCACCACATCAAGGGAACCAACAATGGCCGCGCGGACGCCCTATCCAGACAACCAGACTATGACCGAGGAGAAAACGACAACGAAGGGGTCGTCGTACTACCGGAGAAAGTCTTCATTCGGAACCTAACCACACAAACTCCAGAAACGCTTGAACAAGACGAAGACACCCTACGACCGTGGGTGGACCCCTACAAACTCAAGAAAGTTGACGGAACCTGGTATCGACAAGGCGCGCGAGTGATCACTGGCGGACGAGACGTCATACGCACCATCGTCGCTAACCACCACAACCCCCCGGTATACGGCCATCCAGGAATCAAGCGCACTACCCGAATCATTGAGCGAAGTCACTGGTGGCCACACATGCTGAAGCACGTTACAGAATATGTCCAAGGATGCGCGGAGTGCCAACGCCACAAAGTCAATAACCGACCCACGAAAGCACCCTTAGTCCCTATTACACCCATAACCGACGCTAAGCCCTTCGAAGTCATAGCCCTCGATTTCATTACTAAACTACCCATATCCCAAGGGCATGACTCAATCCTCACGGTAACCGACCACGACTGCACCAAAGCCTCCATCTTCATCCCCTGCGTCGAAGAGATAACGGCAGAAGAAACTGCAGCCCTGTATGTAACTCACGTGTTCCGGAGATTCGGGCTGCCGGCAAAAATCATTAGCGACCGAGACCCGCGCTTCGCGTCAAAGTTCACCCGCGAACTATGCCGGATCTTAGGGATCTATCAGAACATTTCCACGGCTTATCACCCCCGAACGGACGGACAATCGGAACGCACCAATCAGTGGCTGGAACAATATCTGAGGTTCTGGACCAACGAGCGCCAAGATAACTGGGCGCGATTCCTACCAATGGCAGAGTTCGCTCACAACAATTGGCCACACGAAGCCACAAGGAAGTCCCCATTCTCACTCATGATGGGATATGATCCGCGCGCTGATTGGACCGATAAGCCATCCCCCATTCCCCAGGTACTCACGCGACTCCAACAATTCCGAGAAGCGCGGAAAGAAGCCCAAAACCTTATCAAAAAGGCCCAATCGCTGTGGATCAAACACCGAGATACGCCCAAGTATCAGCTAGGGGATCAAGTATGGTTAGAAGGGCGCCACCTCCGAACCAATCAGCCAACGGCGAAACTAGCGGCGCGACGACACGGACCCTTCAAAATCACACGCGTGCTGTCACCGGTCAACTATCAACTTGAACTTCCCACACAGTGGAGTATCCACCCCGTGTTTCACATCGATTTACTCACACCTTATCGCAAGACGCCCCTACATGGGGAAAACTTCCAACGCCCACCACCGGATCTAGTGGATGGCGAAGAAGAATATGAAATCGAACGAGTTCTGGACTCTCGGCGATTCGGCAGAAACAGGAAGCTCCAGTACCTGGTGAAATGGAGGGGTTACCCGGACTCGGAGAATCAGTGGGTCAACAAAGACGACATCTTTGCTGATGAAGCCATAGCGGAGTATGAGCGGAGTTCAACTGCGAACAAAGCTCATATAAGCGAGGACGACGACGCTAAGTCCTCCCCATTCCCCCACGCTGGACTCCTCTCTCACACCACAATGTCCCTTCCCTCTTCCACCGCTTCCACCATTGTCGCTCCCTTCATCGGGGAGTCCCTCACCTACCAAGAGCTCAACGACGCCCTCAAAGACATCGTCCCCGTTGAGGACGTTGACAACCCCAACGCCCCCGAAACCTTCTGGCTCCTCAGCCATGATGGCCAGCGGCTCAACTCCGCGCCATACACCGAGGCCCAAGTGCGTAGGCTTCGTAGCGCTCTCAGAGACAGTCAGTCTGCCTCTCCTCGACCTCTCCCGGTACGAGTCGAATACCGGGTCGAAGCGGAAGAAGAGTTCGGCAACTCGGCGATGGGAGGAGTGGAGGTTCGCGGCGGAGATGTGGAAGCTCGAGCAGTGGTCGACGGCAGCGACAAGGAGAACGAGGATCCTCGAGAAGAGGAAACTCTTCGACTCGATGATGCGCGCGCAATCCAAGAACAGCCGGAGCGGGAGTTGAAGGAATGGTACCCAGCTGAGCACGCATCCATCATTCAGTCCACCGACTCTGACCACCCCAATGAAACCCCGTACACCTGCGACACTATCGGTCGCCCCCTCTACCGAGGCGACATCGTCCACGACGACACGCCTGTATCCCACCACTTATCCGTCCTCCACCGCCGCCTCACCGATTCTCGCTTCGCCCCTCACGGTTACGTACACAACCGAGGGGAGAAGTTCGTACACTTCCCCATCACCGACTCCCGCGGTGTCACCACCCAAGCCCCGTACGTCCAGGTCATCATGAACCCGGACCCCATCGTCCTCGCCCTCGCGTCAGACAGTGACAAGACGTTCTCCAAGCCACTGTACGCCGAGCCCAAAGTCCGAGAGCAGGGCAAACCCCACTACACCCCGGAGGAGACGTACTCCCTCATTCGGGGTCACGCGAACCAACATCGCCTCGACACCGCGGTCAACGCCCTACACGACGTAGGGCTTAAAGCTGAGTTGCACCGTTACCGCGAGTACAGGCACGAGGCTGAAAGAGTCGAACAGCGACTCCATGCACTGGCCCAAGCGTTGGGAGGCATTCAAGGGGAGCTCGCCCGCAGCAAGTTCAGGTTGGAGATGGCGGACATTCATAACCGAGTCGAGTCGGTTCAAGAGGGTTGGCTCGGAGGTATCGGACCTATTCGGCGCCGGGGTCGTCGCGGCTGAAAAGGGGGTGATGTCACGGTACGCGAAGTGGACGCTTACTTACGGTGATGACCTCGTTCGTAAGCTGTAATGTGTCATGGACTAGTAGCATCAGTCAGCGCGTAGTACAGTATCACATGCCGATGTGGCATGACTCAGTCCTAGGATCGCGGTAGTAGGGTTCGAGCTATTATCGCTACTCGTAGTACGGATTCGAGAGGAGCTTTAAAGTGTCCTCGTACATGTATAAATAGTGGCTCGATAAGACCAAGATACGCCATCTTGGTCTTCTTCAATCACCACTTCTCTCTCTTCTCTTCCCCGCGTGCTTTCGCTTGTCTCCTTTGAGCAAGTCGTCTTCATCGATCGCCTAGTGACCCAGACGTCCTAGTGCCGGATACACCCGTGTCACGTGTCTTGATAAACACCGTGTACACGTGCCCAAGTCACGTGACTTGTCAAGAGAATATTCGCTAAAGTCGTGAACGCCCTTTCGTAGTCCAAGTCGGACTAACGCCAGTGGTGGCGTTACAGGCCCTGTACGTGAAACATGTCTTCACCAGATTCGGACTACCGGCGCGCATCATCAGCGACCGAGACCCCCGATTCGCGTCAAAGTTCACACGCGAACTATGCAAAATCCTGGGCATCGAGCAAAACATATCCACGGCCTATCACCCGCGAACAGACGGACAGTCAGAACGCACCAACCAATGGCTAGAACAATACCTACGGTTTTGGGTCAACGAAAGACAGGACGACTGGACACGCTATCTACCTATGGCAGAATTTACGCACAACAACTGGCCCAACGAATCCACCAGGGAGTCCCCCTTTAATATCCTCATGGGCTACAATCCCCGCGCTGATTGGACCGATCGCCCATCCCCTATACCACAGGTAGCACTCCGCATCAAACAATTCCAAGAGGCTAGAACGCGCGCCCAGGAACTGATGATCAAAGCGCAGCAGGGGTGGATCAAACACAAAGATACGCCCAAATACCAAATAGGGGACCTCGTGTGGCTCGAAGGACGCCACCTACGTACCAACCAGCCAACCACAAAGCTTGCGCCCAGAAGACATGGCCCGTTCAAGGTCACTCAGGTGATGTCCGCAGTCAACTATCGCCTAGAACTTCCCACGCAGTGGAGCATCCATCCAGTATTTCACACGGACCTTCTGACTCCTTATCGCGAAACTCCCACACATGGACCCAACTATCAGCGCCCGCCACCAGATCTGATTGATGGCGAAGAAGAATACGAAGTCGAGAAGATTCTGGACTCCCGGCATTTCGGCAGAACAAAGAAACTGCAGTATTTGGTCAAGTGGCGCGGATACCCTGATTCCGATAATCAGTGGGTCTCGAAGGATGACGTCTTCGCTGACGAAGCCATTCGGGAGTTCAAACGTTCAAACCCCGCTAGAGAAGTGCATATAAGCACGGGGCACTCCCAAGAGACGTCCCCATCTCCCACTTACACACTCCCATTCACTCATGTCCTACTCCCCAGTCCAAGTCCACTATGTCCTCGACGACCTACTCCCCATCTCAGTCCAGCCCACTGTCATCATCCAGAACGCGCCACCGTCACCCATGTCGCTTCCCGAGCCCATTCAACCAAGCCCCAGTCGCCCAGTTACCCCCATTCCATCCCTTCTTCCTTCGCCAACACCTACAGCAATCAGCACACGCAGCTCGTCTCCGCAAGGCTACATTCCGACCCGACCTCCGTCCCGTCAAGACCCGACTCAGATACAAGAAGATCGAGCATACGACCGGTACCTGTCGGAGGAGCATTGTCCTCTCAACGAGCACCTCACGTATGGGACTCACCTCACCACTACTCACGACGAAACCCCGCCGTTATGCTCCACAGACGGAGAGCCGATGGTCTTGCCGCCGAGTCAACAATCCGCACAAAGGCGCCTCTTCCGTGCAGAGGAACACAGTCCAGTTTCCCGACAGAGGATGGAAACACTGCCACCGAGCGGGTTCAAACACAACAGGGGAGTTCACTTCATCCCCTTCCAGATACGCGACGCTCAAGGGCAACTGCACCCAGCTCGGTATACGCAGCTCGTCTTTACGGCAGACCCCTTCGTCCTTGCGTACCGACGAGGCAGCGACCAGCAATACGGCAAGTCCGTGCATGCCGAACCCCAATACGACGAACCCTCTCCCACCTACACCAACGACGACCTGGTCTTTCTAGACCAGAACAGCGCCTACCGCCAGTCGGTCGACCAGGCCTGTATGGCCATGAACGATCTGACAGTCACGGCCGAGGTACACCGGTACCGGTGCCTACAAGCAGGCTACGAAGCCAAGGAGGAGGAGCTGAAGAAGAAGATCGGCGAGCTGGACAAGCTTGGAAGCATGCGCCGTCAGTGCGTGCTCCGCTTACAGCGCGCCAACGCCATCAAGCGCATCGAGGACGAGCGCGACTCCTACCGTCCGGGAGTGGAGGAAGGGCAGCGCATTGCCATGCTCAGGGAGGAGATCATGCGTGGTCGGTCTGGGGCCCGATCCTGAAAAGGGGGTGATGTTACGTCTGTGTAGCGGTGCGACTGCCGCGCTACGCCAAGTCAAGTGTAGAGTGAGGTGAACTGTAAGGGAGCACACTCAACTTAGCGCGGAGACAAGTCACGCGCTATACGTACAGTCACTGCGGAGTGGACGATCAACTTATATCCTTTATACAAGGATGCAGATGTCAGTGATCACGCAGTGGCACGCTGAGTGGAGAACCAAGAGGACAAGTTAGATTGGAAGAGGTAAGGTAGTACAAGGGATACGCACCTGAGTGGAGAACCAAGAGGACAAGTTGGTTCCACTCAGGACGCTACAGGGAAGCTTATATACACTACTGCGGCTGAGTACGAACTGAGTCTGAACACTGTTACTAAGTGTATAGTAAGACTCCATGACTCAGGAGCTGACGCGTCGTGTCTATTAATAGCGCTGTCTATTGTGCTGACTGATGCACTTGTCATAGCGCTTACGAGCGGCTCCACCTTGCTGAGTAAAACCTAGTACAGCGAGTAAGCGTAAACTACTAAGCGTGTTCTGGATCCTTCCAGAACCTTCCATAACCTTCCGTCCTTATCTACCAATCAGAACTAATATACGTATAAGGGACCTAAGTCCCACGATCACGTGCACATGGGTGGCAAGCCCTTGTGACTAACTCGAAGTCTCTGTACTTCGGCCCTTTATATCTCCTTTATATAAATCCGTATAAATACAGAAAAATAAGGAAAATAATACGCGTCCATGACAGTCTGGCTCGGAAGTGGACACTGACGTCAAGGGTATGACACCGCGTCAGCAGTATATTGTCATGGACTTGTTGGATCAGTCAGCCGGGTAAGCTCCGGCACATGTGATTATGTACGATAACGGATCGGATCATGACTCGATGTGACTCATACTAGGATAGCTGTACTAGGGTTTGCTCTACTTACGCTATTGGCTAGTACTCCTGGAAGCGGCGCTTGAAAGCCCGCGTGTATCTGTATAAGTAGAAGTACTGCGAAGACCAAGAACGGCATCTTGGTCTTCTTCCAATACCACCTTCAGTTCTTCGCTCTATAGGGTCCTCCCCCTTGAAGTGAGTCGTCCGACATATCCCTCCTAGACCAAGGGATCCCTCGTGACTTAGTCCCTCCGTGAATAGTGGACAACTATCCCGTCGGCAGCATCTGTCATCACGTCTACCTGTATCTCAACCCACGTGTCGCCTCCCCTTATACCTTCCTCTACGTCATCGATCACGACACCTGGGACGACCTACGCATAGTCGCCACCCCTCCGCCTCTACTACCTGTGGGCGACGACCTGCACGGATACGAAGACCGTAACGGAGCATTGCAAGTCCATCCAGCTGACTTCCCTCAAGCCAGGGTCAATCGCAACTACACTATCAAGAGGATCGCCACTCCCTCCGAAGCCTAAGTCAGGCAAGCGTTCGTGGTAAACGCTACATCTACGCTTCGAGACGAGAGCAAAGTACGTTGATCATTCGCGTGGCCGGTACGGTCTCGAACAAAAAAATAGACCGGACGACCTCATGGTGGGTGGAGCGGCCGTTTCAATATGGCAGGGAGCGCTGGAGCCACGTGCACGGACGTGGACGCTCGGTACAGGGGTTGAGACCAGCGACGTCCACCTCTTCAGCATTTCCAAAGCCGCCGAGCTCATATCAGATGAGTTCTCACGTGCGCCCCCTTCACGTATTTACATTCTCTCCGCGGACAACGGAGCGCTGAGCTCCATACGTAACACACGATCGCTCACACATCAGGCAGAGGTGCTGCGATTCCACCGCGCCCTCACAGCCTTCTACAGCGTTCACAGGGAGACGAGCATTCACCTCATCTGGTCAAAGGAACACAGGAAGAGAGCATCGGACACCCAAGCCAGGTTGGCGGCCCAGACTGCCTGCACTAACACACCCGCCGCATCCATCAAACGAGTGCAAACCCCGGCGTTCGCTAAGCGAATGGCTCGCGCCCACGCATTCCAAGCCTGGACCCGGGAATGGATCACACTCATTAACTCCAATCACCCACCACCACCCCGGGCCTACGGCCACTCCATCCACTTCCATCACCCGCCCGATGGACGCAACCATCCACTGTGGTCCGCTGCCATACCCCCCCCCAAAAAGCATAAGACAAACCCTGACGAACCTGTCGATGAATACCCCCCCCCCGAACACGAACACATCCCCATCACCCGCCGCACACACTGCACAGCCATGCAGCTCGCGACCCTTCACTCCTTCACTTCCGACTACGTCACCACCCACCGCCCTGACCTCCCCCCTGAAGCCGCACACTGCGGATGCGGCTTCCGGGACAAATCATTCTATCACATCATCTACGACTGTCCTTTGTATGCGAGACATCGGGACCACTACCTTTTCAGTCGACGCAGCGCTCACGACACAGAGCCCGCAGAACTGTTCAACGGAGATGGCAATGTCGCCTACGACTTCTGTCTCTTTTTTCAGAAATCCGGCGCCGCCTCACGACCTGAGAACGTGCCCCCTCGGCCGTTTGATCCGGGATGAAGATGCTCTCGACCTCAAATCCCCAGACCCAGCCTCAGCTGCCCGGTGAGTCGCCAGACTGCGCTGACTCTCGCGTACCCTACCCCTCTGTCATACCTTACACAATTGACACGCTACTCTCTCTTTCCTTTCGGTGCTTGGCCTTGCTGAAGTGCGCTGTGATCCCGCCCGGACCGTTTCGGGCCGGCACTCCGATGACCAGCAACGCGTGCGACGCTGGTAGGGTGAAATACTCGGGCTAATCTTTGGACATCCCGGGGCTTCGAGCCTCACTTACTATACCATCTCCCTTCCTATTTCATCTCTGTCTATCATATGGCTACCCCTAGGATACGTTTCGGACCCAGCGCGAGCAAGCCGAGCCCGACATGATTGGGCGGCGACGCCATACCCTCCCGTGCTATTCATCTCAATCCCCCTCCATCGACTGCGCCTCCCGTCTCGGTCTCTTTTGCATCTCATTCCCCTGACCTGTCGTTACGTCCCCCGCGCCTCGATCTGTGTCTTCTGACCGCGCGTCTTGACGACGCCTTCATACTTTCTCTGATGTCTTGTGATAATTATTGTTTCCTACTGTACAGCCTGTACTACTGGTCTAGTATAAATTGTATCGTTTCTGGACTCGAATGACTATCCGAAATCTTCTGTTCTCGAAACCGTCCGTGTGCCCACTGTATCTTTTCGTGCTTCGCTCGACTCCTTCATTTTCGACTTCCTCTCGCGCGAGCACTTTCGGGTGACGCGTTACCTAATCAACTCGTCACTTGAATACTAGGTTATGGGCCCTGTGCCCCGCGCCTAAGAAACCAGTACGAGCTCGAGTCGAATTTATTTGCACACTTATTCCTATTTTACGATACTCTACGTCATGAGTGACGAACTACGTCTAAACGTTCCCAAGTTGGCCGCGGACGGCTCGAACTGGGTCATTTACCGGGACAGGATGGTCTGGGCGATGGAATCGCGCATCCTTGCCGACCACCTCACTAACCTAACTATGCCTCAAGCCTACGCAGCAGCAGGCGCGGTGAATGGAGTTCCCGCGGCCGTGCGATGGGCACACGGCGAGGCGACAGTCAAGCAGGCGATTGCAGCCTCTGTGCCCGATTCGGTCTTCAACCGCATCAAGACCAGTACGCGCGCCAAGGATGTCTGGGACGCGCTGAGGGCTTTGTATGAGGGGCGGACGCAGATGATAGTTGTGGACCTTCGCCGGCAGCTTCAAACGATGAAATGCGGGGAGGAGGACAACGTACGCACTCACTTCGAAACCATCGCTAACCTTCGCGAGCAGTTGGCCGCGATGGGCAAGACCATTCCTGACGAGGAATACGCCTCCATCCTCCTCGGCTCACTTCCCGCGGCGTACGACGCCACCACCTCAGCCATGTCCACCACAGCATCACTCACCAACACCGACCTCACCCCCAACACAGTAATCCGTCTCGTTACTGACGAGTATGACCGCCGCGTTATCAAAGCCGGCAAGCCGAAAGAGTCCCAAGACGAAGCGCTTGCGGCCGACGCTGGCAGAAGAGGCAAAGGCAAGACGAGCAAGAAGGACATAGAATGCTTCAA
Source organism: Lactarius deliciosus (assembly GCA_021525775.1). Classification (NCBI taxonomy): domain Eukaryota; kingdom Fungi; phylum Basidiomycota; class Agaricomycetes; order Russulales; family Russulaceae; genus Lactarius; species Lactarius deliciosus. The sequence continues at coordinate 259,613 of JAKELK010000041.1, read as the reverse complement.
TTGCAAGAAGCGCGGCCACATGAGAGCCGATTGCTGGGCCAAGGGTGGAGGAAAGGAAGGACAAGGGCCAAAGAGAAAGAACCAGGATGGAGCAGCGACGGCTGACCAGCAAGTACAGCCAGAGATGGAGGCCTGGGCAGCGATCGAAGAAGTCGTCGATCAACATCAAGATCAACAACTTCAAGTCGCCAGCTTCGCGTGCAAACCTCGGACCGAGAGCGAACTCTACGACTCCGGTGCCTCGTGCCACATGTCCCCATTCCGCCACCAATTCACTTCCTACCGATCGATAGACCCTCGTCCTATTATGGCAGCTGATAAGCGCCTATTCTTTGCAACCGGTATGGGGGATCTGCGGATTCGGGTACCAAATGGCGAGTCATTCACCCCTGTTATTCTTCGCGACACTCTCCACGCCCCGGATATGGCCCTCACAGTCGTATCTATAAGCCGCATCGCAAAAGCAGGCTTTGCCGTGTCCTTTGAGGGGAACGCGTGCAAGATCAAGAATCCCACGGGGAAGACCGTGGGAATCATTCCTTCCAATCATAACGGGCTGTACCGGGTAGAGCACGTGTGCGCCGCAGGTCTGATTGATGAAGTAATCGACATTCGCACGCTTCATCGTCGACTCGGGCACATTGCAGCGGACTCTATCCGCACTCTCGTGCGGACTCAAGCAATACATGGCATCTCTCTCATTGACGACGGACAACCCATCCACTGCGAGTCCTGTGAGTACGCTAAGACAACCCGGAAGGCCATCAAGAAAGAGCGCGAGGCCGCGCCAGCAAGTGCCTTTGGAGAAGAAATACACTCTGACGTCTGGGGGCCATCGCCGCTAAATACTCTAGGCGGGCGACGCTACTATATCACCTTTACTGACGACTACTCCCGCTACACCTACACTCGGCTCTTACGCACCAAAGACGAAGCTCTCCAGGCATACAAGGACTTTGCTACCTGGGTTCAGACTCAACATGGTGTCAAGATCAAGAGGCTTCGCTCTGACCGAGGAGGCGAGTATCTGGGTGCCGATTTCGATCGTTTCCTCAAGGATCAGGGAACGGAGCGTAGGTTGACTACGCACAACACCCCTCAACACAACGGAGTGGCCGAGTCGCTGAACCGGCGCCTTCTGGAGCGTATACGCGCTGTACTGCATCACAGCGGCCTCCCTAAACATCTCTGGGGGGAGGCGACTCTTCACGCTACTTGGCTCAAGAACCGGACTTCGACTCGAGCTCTAGGCAACACTACGCCGTATGAACGGCTTCATGGGTCGAAACCCAACTTAGCTGGAGTACCCGAATGGGGTCAGCAAGTCTGGGTTCACACTGACACAGGCTCGAAGCTGGACGCGCGGGCCATCGAAGGACGATGGGTAGGGTACGACAGCGACAGCACTCACGCCCACAGAATTTATTGGGCCAACAAGAACTCGATCTCGGTCGAGCGGAACGTCAGGTTCGCACCGACCACTGTCACTGTCTACTCGGGCCCGGGGCCCGCTTTCGGACCAGTCACTACCACTACCACGGCGCCCCCTCCACCTTCACTTCCTCCTGCTCTCCCTCCTATTCCAGTACCCGCTCCACCTAAACCCCAAGACATCGCCCTACCACCGTCGGATGACGAGAACGACGAAGAAGAAGACGTCGAAGACCAGCTGGACCCAGCACCGCCGGGCCAGTATCAGCCGACGCCGGCGGCGGACAAGGACAAGAGCAGTAAATTTCGAGCAGCGGGCGGCCAACCCAGCTACGCTCAACCGACTCGTACTTCAAGTCGCAAGAGCAGGCCGTCCGATTATAGGAAGAGGCTGGAGGCGGGCGAGGGGACCACCGATGGAGGAGGAGATGCCGCAGACGAAGAACCTGGCCCAAACATCAAACGGAAGAAGAAGACCCGAGCAGCAGCAACTCTAGCTAATGACTTCGCAGACTTCGGCGCTGGCTGCGAGTTCGTCGCGGGCGTCACACCTCTCATCGCGGAAGCTATCAGCGACATGCAAGGCGACCCGCGCACGGTCAACGAGGCGCGATCTCGCTCTGACTGGCCTTTGTGGCAGCAAGCGATGGATCGCGAGATGAAGACTCTCGAGGACGCGGGCACTTGGGAGACTGTGCCGCGCCCTTCCGGACGCAACATCGTCGGGAGCAAATGGGTCTTCCGCATCAAACGCAACGCAGATGGCACCGTCGAGAAGTACAAGGCGCGTTTGGTAGCGCGGGGCTTCACACAGGTATACGGGGCGGATTATTTCGAGACTTACTCCCCCGTTGCCAAGCTCACCACTTTTCGCACCATCCTCGCGCTAGCCGCGCAGCAGGACTGGGACATCGACACATTCGACTTCAACGGGGCCTACCTCAACGGAGAGCTCAGCGAGAAAGAGGACATCTACATGAAGAATCCGCCCGGCTACGACAGCGACGAAGATACAGTCAAGCATCTCAAAAAGTCACTGTACGGCTTGAAGCAAGCCGGGCGGAAATGGTACGACACTCTCAAGCGTACCCTCGCTGATCTCGGGTTCCGCGTTAGCGAAGTCGACCCCGGCGTTTTTCATACCCGCGCTGGGGAACATCCCATCATCATCGCCGTCCACGTTGACGACTGCGCCATCACCAGCAGCTCGGGCGCAGTCATGCAGGAGTACAAGCGCAAGATCAACGCTCGCCACTCCATCACGGACCTAGGGCCTATCCACTGGCTCTTAGGTATCAAGATCACCAGGGACCGCGGCGCGCGTACCATCGCGTTGTCGCAGGAGTCCTTCATCGACACCATTGCCCGACGTTTCAACTTGAGCGACGCCAAACCCTTTCATTCCCCCATGATCCCCGGCATCTCCTACTCAGCCAAAGACGCACCCGCGGACAAGAACGACGCGGCGCGCATGACGAAAGTTCCTTACCGCGAGGCTATCGGCAGCCTCATGTACGCTTCCGTGGCCACACGCCCGGATATCTCATTTGCGGTCTCGACACTCTCGCAGTTTCTGGAGAATCCGGGGGAGGCTCACTGGGAGGCCGTTAAGCGGGTTTTCCGCTATCTTACTGGGACGCGTGCTCACGCGTTGACGTACGGGGGAGACCGTCATGCGCTCATAGGTTACACTGACGCAGACGGATCTTCGCAAGACCACCGGCGAGCCATATCCGGCTTCGCATACCTCATTGACGGAGGCGCGATTTCGTGGAGCTCCCGTAAGCAGGAGCTCATCGCGTTGTCCACGGCCGAGGCAGAATACATCGCAGCCACGCATGCCGCAAAGGAGGGCATATGGCTGCGGCGCCTTGTTGGTGAACTCTTCGGCCACCTTGACAAACCGACGACACTCTACTGCGACAACCAGGCAGCGTTGACGCTCGCCACCACCGACAACTTCCATGCGAGAACGAAGCATATTGATATTCGTTTTCATTTTATCAGGCACTCAGTGCAGACCGGAGCTTTCCAGCTCATTTATTGTCCCACAGATGACATGGTGGCTGACCTACTAACCAAAGCGCTACCCGCTTGGAAGGTGAAGGGTCACACTACATCTCTCGGACTGCGCTCGGCTTGCGGGGGAGTGCTGAAGTGCGCTGTGATCCCGCCCGGACCGTTTCGGGCCGGCACTCCGATGACCAGCAACGCGTGCGACGCTGGTAGGGTGAAATACTCGGGCTAATCTTTGGACATCCCGGGGCTTCGAGCCTCACTTACTATACCATCTCCCTTCCTATTTCATCTCTGTCTATCATATGGCTACCCCTAGGATACGTTTCGGACCCAGCGCGAGCAAGCCGAGCCCGACATGATTGGGCGGCGACGCCATACCCTCCCGTGCTATTCATCTCAATCCCCCTCCATCGACTGCGCCTCCCGTCTCGGTCTCTTTTGCATCTCATTCCCCTGACCTGTCGTTACGTCCCCCGCGCCTCGATCTGTGTCTTCTGACCGCGCGTCTTGACGACGCCTTCATACTTTCTCTGATGTCTTGTGATAATTATTGTTTCCTACTGTACAGCCTGTACTACTGGTCTAGTATAAATTGTATCGTTTCTGGACTCGAATGACTATCCGAAATCTTCTGTTCTCGAAACCGTCCGTGTGCCCACTGTATCTTTTCGTGCTTCGCTCGACTCCTTCATTTTCGACTTCCTCTCGCGCGAGCACTTTCGGGTGACGCGTTACCTAATCAACTCGTCACTTGAATACTAGGCCTTCCTCTGGTGAGGTGGCTCTAGACGGTTATATTTTCCGATCTATTTACTTCGCACGGCGCACGTGATTACCTTATCTACGTTACCTCTCCTTTAAATCTCGCTCTGTAGGGAGCCGAGGACCGGCTTTGTATTTCCCATGCTGCCCCGGAATAAACACGAACCAAAAAAAAAAAAAAAAAAAAAAAACTACATTAATGCTGGAGAAAAATCAGCAGTTCCTCTGCTCACAATCTGCTCTCAGTGTCTCACGCAAAACCGATGAAACGCGCTTTTGTGAGTGAACGTTACTGTACCCTCTAAGATGTCAAGAGCGATGATATCGACTGTGAGGCATGTGAGCGCTGGCAACACAGGGATCTCTTTAGATGATACACACACGTCTAACCGTCCGTGGCGGCGTTGACTTGTGCGATTTTCGACACTGGATTCTCAGGCTGTAGACACCCACACTGCAAATTAACTTTGTCCTACCCAAGTCACTAACACACCCGAATCCACAACTTTGGTTCGATTCTCGAGACTTCATTCTCGTGTGGGGAGCTGAGAGATCCTATCTATCTGCTAAGCCAATGCCTTCGGAGATCCTAAATTTTCTCGTTATACAGACAACAGGCGGATCGCGTTGCGGTGGAATCCCCACTTCTGCCTCGACCCTCGGGCTTCCGGGGATACCTATGGAGCTGGGATCTTCAAGGGCCCCACGAATGGGTTCGTTCTTGAGCCCAACGATACTATCTACGTTCTTGTTAACAAGCCAAGCCTAGGCCGTGTTTTGGAGGTAGAAAAGCGAAAGGGCATTTTTGGTATGGATGCCAGTGCCAAAACGATGTTATGACTTTCAAAGGTGGGACTACCACTCCGTCTAACCCTCCCATGATATCTGGCAGATATTTGTGGGGATTTATAGGGCAACCACTGATATGCAAAGTCACCCAGAGCTGTTTGGCGAGACGAGTTCGACATTTTCCCTCAAAGATCCTTCCGTGACAGCGCGGATGTTACCAACCCCGCCGGAAATACCCTGGAATCCTGTCATGGAAATTCGAAACCGGAAGGAGAGTTGATTTAGAGACGACCTTGCCGTTGTCGAGAACCAATGTGAAAAGTTGAGTCACGCGAATCATACTGTAGTCACGAACGACAGGGTGCGCCCGGGATTCATTACACTTGAGAACCCTCGTCTCATCCACATCTGTAATTGCAGTGGGTGTTCAGAGCTGTTCAGAGCCGTTCAAGGACACTCTGAACAGCTCTGAACGCTCTGAACACCTAATTGCGTTTACAGATGCAAGTCAAGCCCCCACTTGTGCCTGACAAACTTGCTGCAGATTGTCCTAGCCAGAGGTCAAAAGTCCCACCAGCACACGATGTGGACACCCATTGCCTTCCCCAAACCCAAGTACGCCCAGCGCTGTTGGCCCCTTCACCTCCAAAACGACTAGTTGACCGCCGCCACAGTCCCAAGTACTCCTCTACCCGTGTCATCGATTTCCCCATCACCGCCGGTACATGCGCGTGGATCGATCATTGCAACTTCCCACCACTATGACCCAGTCTTCGTCACCTCTTCCGGCTCATCATAGTTTGTCCATACCTACCCAGGGGCCACAGAAAAACGTGTTACCAGCTGCCCGGCCCCCGCCCTATCAAGCGCGTTTCTGAGCGGCGTCCCTCTTCGAAGCTGATCGACGTTACTCCTATCAGCAACCCAGGACCTGGAAACCGGACTGCTCAACATTCTCACCCCCAACTTACCTCTAACAACGTAAGGCCTCGTCTCCGCACCGATACGAAACCAAATTTGACAACCCGCCCCAAGACAGCAGAGGACTGATGGGGTCTACGAAATCGCCGTCCATCTCCATTTCTTCAATCACAAAAGTTTAAACCACCATGTATGCTAGGAGCGTTCCCAGGACCACGAAATGGGGGTCATGGTTTCCAAGGTCCAACGGACGCCCGAGATGGGAAAGCCGCTATTCCGCAGACATGGTTGACGCTCAATTGGATCTACCAGCCACCAAACGCGTTCCCTCTGTTTACTCCCTTCCCGTTATCTCTTGCAGTCGGCTAACTTACGGAATCAATATTGTCTTATCGACGCCTGAACTTCCGAGTGTGGTGACTGGTGACCGGTGACCGGTGACCGGTGACCACCTCAGTGGCTTCCGAAGTGGTATTTCCATTCACATTATAGCGCTCGTTCTCCGGGGCTGTCATGACTGGCCCGGGTCTTGGATAACTGGAGAGTTGCGCAGGTACGTATCTCGAGACAGGCGCAGACGTGCCAGACCTTCCAGTCCGTCACATCCCATCCGCGGGCTCCCTCAGCCTCCCTGCTACTGTACTGTGACCGATACGTGGGCCAGGCGGCAGCAAACCCTCTAAGTTTGAGCGCCGCCTGTCCTTTTCGGGATATCCGTAACCAGAATTCGATCGCTTGCAATATGTTTTCAACGTGTATGTGTACGACCTTCCCCGCTTGCGCTTCCATAATGTCATATTCGGATTCACTTATACTGTACCGTATTCTTTGTACTAACGTTACATCCACACTCCGACCAGAATTATTTGTCCCCATGACCTCGCTTGAGGAAGGCCATGCGCGAACAATGCGGAAAAGCGTTCTCGCTAATCTACCTCCACCTTATCGGAACATCCCAGACCATCGCGCCGTTACTATTTGATCGACATACGGTATAGTGCCATGGATATTCTTCCTTGTCGCTCTTCACCTCAGACGCAGGTGCCATCTACATACTGAGCAAGTCAACGCTAATTCGAAAGTGAACTCAAGTGGCCACTCCTAGGCGCTGAGGCTCTCAGGACACATGTCCGAGTCAATGGCCGCGTTTCGGGTTCGGTCCGTCGTATCAGATGGCTGCCTGTCACTGGCCGGCCTCCACGCTGAATGAACTGTCGGAGAACGACGGTTTCTCTGTTGAACTTATCTTTTCTCAAGCACGAGGCCGAGGAATTAGGCGGAGAACCTGGAGTCGGACACAATCACACGATCGTGCGCCCCCAAATACCACTTCATCCGAAGCCCCCCCTTCTGGCAACTGGAAATACGGGCCAATTGTTTCGGTTTGACTACCCTAAACAACAGATTTCGACAAAGATAGCACCTTCCCATACATATCTCGTGTACTCTTGTACGTGCTAGACTGCTAGTGTATTCTGCCTTGCTACCATCAGTGTCCGATGTTAAGTCGAGAGTCAAAGCCTCAGCCCCGCCATTTGTCCCAATTTCCTATCTTCCTTGCAAGTACGTGCCCCCTGCTGCTACGGGGACTAGGGGCCAGTGGGCACGTAACTGCGCGTTTATTGTGGAGTAGCGGACGGGTGGGCTCGTGAGATTCTTCGTGCCCTTAACAACTAGTAATACCATATGAAACCCTCAATCTCCGGCAACGCACACTAACACTATGAACGCCCTTCCTGACCCCTTTCTTCAGCTCTCACGACTTCTGGTGACGTCGTTCACACACAAGATAGCGACCTCAGTTGGCCTCGCAGCGTCATTTATTGAGGGAAATGTTCAATTGAACCTGGTACCGGTCGGACCAATAACGTTCCTATCATCTGTTTCAGGACATTGCCTCCCTCTCACCCCCATGGTTGTGGCTGCCACAAATCCTCATGTGTCATGGGGCGCAGTTCCAACGGCTCGAAGCTGCTTGAGGGCCCACAAAGCGAAGGCTTTCTCTGGCGATACAAGAATTTCCCCCAGATATTGTTCAGCTAATAGGCTATGTGAGACAGTGTCTACTCTTCATGTGGCTATTTTCTTATCTGATGTTTCGCTGAGTGTCACAGGACAAAGCCTGGACAACATATGAACTGCGTGGCGACAGCGCACCTACAGTAAACACCCTTTCTTTCACACAGAGCTGCTCATAGCTGTTTGACAAGGTATAATTTTGACATCGAAATAGCAGGACGATTCATCTGCGGCATAATAGAGTTTGACAGCCATCTCAACTTGACTGTGGGGAGTACGAACCAGGTCCTTTCCATGGAAAAATGCGAACAGACGTCCGGGCTGCCAATATCTGAAATGAATCCCTACAGACAACGTTCTGAGGTACGGTGCAGGGCTTGCATAGTACACGTTGGTTGGACAGGAGCCGGCTATTTCCGGGTTAACAATCGCGCGGCAATGGCGGTCCGAACTATTCCCCGTTGCTTCAACCAGCTCCGCTTGTCATCTGGGTGAACAGGTGAAAGTCGATGTCTTCTTTGGAAGGCACGCGTACAACGTGCGCTTACTCCGGGACTTCCTACTTATTGCCGGCAGTGGCGTGGGCCTCGAGCAAGAGTAGATAGACCTCTACCCCGGCGATCCTGAAACATCTTCCGTCCCTCGAATATCTATCCTTATGTCTCCCCCTAAAGTTGCCCTCAAGTCTGACTTTGACAAACTTTCATTCGCAAAGTACATGAAGAACATTGGGAGGGCTTATCGGAAACAAGCAATGGAACTAGTCTCCATTTGTCGAACTTTTGTCCAGGCCGGAGAGCGGAGCGTCTCCCAAGATGCGGACCTGAAACAGTGATTACCCCATCAACGTGTTAACCTTATATCTTGTTCTAACTGCTTCGAAAGGGTTTTAGAAGTCACTGACGACGCACTGAGCTCCGCCGCTGACGCAAAGGGCAAGACATCTGAGACAGCGGATACGAAATTTGAGAAGGCTATCAATGCGCTGGGTGATTATGAACAGAAATACCATTCAAAGTAACCTAACATTATTGTTTCCGAGGCTTTGTTACTGATCCTTACACTGATTGTTAATATAGGCAACAAGATGTTACCAACGTGGAACAAAATGCCACCGAAAGGCCACTAGTTGCCGAGAGAATGAAACACGCGCAGGAAAACGATAAGTCTTCGTCAAAGGTCTTAAACAGGCTGAAACAGAGTTTCAAAGCGAAGGTGAGGTCGCACCTGTCTTGTTGGGCTTGTACCGACGCCAGTCCCAGCTGATCGAAGGGCCGACGAAAGTGACCCGGTTTCTTCTCCCTGGCTCCCTTCCTGACAAAAATCCCGACGTCGTTGAACGTGAGCGTCGACTCACTTACACTATTTCTGGTGATCTCACACTGTAGCAGAGATACTTGGTGAAGAAACGAGCGTGCAAGAAATCCTTTGGAACTTCAGCCGCCTTGAGGGCAAAAAACGGATCACTCTCAAGCAAAACCCTCACTTCTACAAAGGTCTCCCCAGTTCGGCGCGTGAGTATAGCGACGAATTTACATCCGACCCGATCGTGAAATTTTGGGACGCAACTGATGAGATCTGGGTTCTCACTGATGAGCGAAGCCGTGTATTTCTCGAATCGGAGAAAAGGACACGGGCCTTTGGCAACTTCTGGGTGCCAGATGAGGCTATTATTTTTAAGGGTCAGCGCGTTGTTTTCTGCATCGTTTCCCGATTCTGATGTCCCGCTAGAAATCGGTGGAAGACTAGAGGGAGAACGCATTGTTGCAGAAGACATCGGGGGCACACCCAACTTATGGCATCGCGAGGAGCCTGCAGTGATCCCCCCTTCAATAAGACAGTCAACCTGTCAAGCAGCGAATCCCAGCGACCTTCCGCCCATTGATACGAATCCTGTGAGAGGGAAGACGTTTGAGGATTGGAGACAACTAGTCCGCGGTACATTGAATTTCCCCAATATCAGCATACGCATCAGCACCAAGTGCACACCTCCCGAGTCTGAAGACGATTGGGTAAGCCGTATATCCCCCGCACCTCCTTCGTACTCACTCGAGCACAGGTTCTATCCTCCCCTACCAATACCACTCCTGATTCGCCAACACATACTTTCTCGATAATGCAAGAAAGGTCAACTGTCACTTCGTCTGGCGTAATAGCGCCTCCCCGACTTCTTCTGGCGCTACAGATCCCAGAGCCATCTCGTGGGCCACAGACCGCGCAAAGTTACAAATCCGCGTGGTCTACATTCTCACCAGTCTTTCGGACCCCACTGACCGAGGTACCTCCCTCTTTCACTCCGCCATCCACACCGGGGCCCCGACAGCCATCAGCGGCTGCACCACCCTCTCCAGCAAAACTCACACCGATTTCCCAGGATTCAGCGGTTGCCGTCTTATCGTCGCTGTCGCTAACAATGACCACTCTTACGCCTCTTCAAGCAAGACCTTTACTAGGCGTCGTACCTCAGAGACCGGAGCTTCCACCGCAAAAGCCAGCTTCGGCAGCCCTCACCCCGGGCGATAGGGCCTCATCCCCTCAGAGCACAACTCTCAGTTCCTCGACGAACGACCTAGCACGCCCGTCGGGACTTCACGCTGGAGATAGCCAAGTCGCAAATCGTACAAGTATGACCGTCTCCGTGTCTGGGACTACCAAAGATCAGGCAACCAGCCCAGGACAGCAGCAAGCCAGAGGTGCAGCGGCCCCCGTCAAAGGTCCAGCTCAGACTCAGAAGAAAAAGAATTGGTTTCAGAAATTCATTTGGGACTACGACACGGGCAAGTAACATGCGTACGGCCATGAGGCCTATGGTTCTACTGCCTTCAATCCCATCGGCGGTCGCGGGCAAGCACCTTATTCTTACCATGCTCTAACTCGAATATTCGATCACTTGACGGATATACTCTACGAGAATCCACACGAGGTAGGTTCGGTATGTACGAAGTTATCGTGGATCGGAAGATGGAGGTCTAGAAACGCGGATCGGTGGAGACGCGCAGATCGAGACTGGCATTGGGCATGCATGCCTCTGGGAAGATTTTGCCCAATGGGGACTTAGCGTGGAGGGTAGAGAGACGAGACTCGGCAGGCCCGAAGGAATGCCGGCTACATTCCATGTAATCTACAAATATGTTATCGCTAAGCAGAAAGATGCAGTAGTTCGTGACGTTCGCTCGTTAGTTCGACAAAGGTGGGACGGCGGTCTACCTAAGGTATACTAGCTGAATAGACTACGCATCTGGAAAACGGAATTACAACGGGGAACGTGGGGAGGGAGCGTTTTCTCGGTGGCATTAAAAGCGGTAATAACTCCAGATCCCTTGTAGGGACCCTCGATGTGCGTCACACGACTACCGTGCGTCCTGCGTCAAGCGCAGGCCCCACTTGGACAAATTCGAAGCGACAAGTTATCGTAGTCGCCGGACATGAATGCACGACCCCTAGTTGGGGATCGATGCCTCCGATCGAGTGCAACGGAGACTCTTGGTGAGGCCGATAAGGCGTGTGACATGGCGCGAAATCTGGTATGACGTTCGGGCAATCCGCCGCATATAGGCGACCTGGTAATGAGGGGGATCGCGGAGGCATCTCCAATATTTGATGAAACGACAGCATGTATGCAGCCCGCAAAGAAAACGCCCTCAAGCCAAAAAAAAAACGAATGAAGACGTGATACACTTTGAGGAGAGAAAGCGGGCATGAAAGACTATAAAAAATTGGGTGGCATGATTTACGACGAGGGTAACACGCGTTTGCGAGAAGTGCCGTGATATAGATATCGATGACCGTGCAACGACAACCACGAGACGAGTGGCGGGAGGAGAGTGGCCTAGTATACCAAACACTCCCAAACACATTTTCCGCTCGAAGCGGCGGGGCCGACAACCTCAGGCTTTCGTGTGGGGTCTCAGGCTCCTGCTCCCTGTGGGCGTGAGGCCCTCTTTCCGTGGCTGGACTGGATCTGCGTATCGACCGTTAATTTGCATTCGATGTGGGCTCTACTATCTGACTACGGCTTGCCGCTGCGGGGTGGTCAAGCCAGGAGGGAGGAACGCCATGTGATAAGGGCAATTAGTAGTAATAAGTCCCTTACTTGTGTCTGTGCTTCTGGATTCAAGCCGCTACTCACTTCAACTCAGCTATGCTGCCGTGAATCATCTTGTCACCCTTTGTTACATACGCTAATATAGTGCTCAGTCACGGAGACATGTTTGGCATGCACCTGAATCCTGATCGTGATCGCCGTGTGCGAGAGGTGGTTCTACGGGGACAAATCGGCCGGAGGGATTAGAAGCTTTGGATCGTGAGCGCAGCCGCCGCTGGGTGTCCGACAGGTGGCTCCGAAACACCGTTATCCGCGAACAACATAGTCGGACCTTCTGAGATAGTTAGGTGGCAACTTGATCAATAGGGAACGGCTTGCCTCTGGGACCACAACTAAAAACGGCCAATAGGATATTTGGATTTGAAGCTCAGACCCAGAGTATTTTTTGACAGACCAAGACAGACATGTCCTTACTGGGGCCAAGCAAGAATGATGTTTTTTTCCCTGACGACCTATCAGACGGCTGCCCCGCAATGCACCCATTTGTAGAGAAATAAGTTGTCACGGACCATATCAAAGAATACTCCCGCCTCTGATGATGCGTTCTGGTGAAATTTAGTATGTCCCATTGTGACCGCCCCGCGACTCAGGCTGATGGGGGCGGCCTGAGGACCTCTGAGGACTACCGAGGTTTAATTCATTGGGCAATAGCTCCATCAAAGGCGTATTCGTCATATGATCTCTGCACCAGACAGACGCATCCCAAATCTATCGAAGACTACCGACGTCGCACTTGTGTGCCGGCGTTATACATTTGTTTCGGACTGTTCCGCAGCCCGCCTGCGAACACCCGACGTTCAATACGTTTTCGTCGGGAACCCACACTAACACTCACACTCCAGACCAAACAGGGGCGCGTCCTTGTTAGGGTGGACGACGCGCCCCAGCGTGGGCGCAGCCTCGAGGAAGACGTCCTGAAATGGCTTGCCACGGCACACACCGTCGTCGCTGCACACGGCGCTTCCCCCGAAGAGTACAAAGATGTGCCGCATGTGCGCCATCTTGCGCTCGCAGTTGCACCGCCCGGAGCCGGTCGTGCCCCGCCCGGTGGGGTGTGCAACTAGTCGTGCAACGCACCGCAGCAGCTGCATGTGATGCAAGCGCGCATCCTGCGCGGCAGTTCGCCGGGCGACGATCCTGAGCTAGATGGTCCATGGAGGAGAGAAAATGTGCCGCTGAGACACGCACGGTTGCGCCAGATCTGGATAAGCTCATTCTTTGATTTCGGAGGAGGCCATAGGGGACACACGTACGATTGCCCATAAGATTCACCTTGATTTCCCGTGTCATCTTGGCGCCATACTTTGTGAGGACGACATGTGTACGACAAGTCACTGGCAAATGGATGGGGCCGCTATGGCTGAACAGGGTATTCTAACTGGAGACCCGGATATCTGTGTTGACACTGCAACGTGGCCACGCCCTGAGTCGAACATCATGCATCGGCCCGCGCATATCGGTTGTCACAGAGCTGCCGTAGTCAGATTAAGGCGCTGATTCGGCGCACCATCCAGGTCAAATATCATGTAGTATCCAATTTGTGCCATACTCTGAGAAATCACAGACCGTAATTCATATATCATCCAGAGAGGCAGCCTGAGTGGTGTTAAATTTCGGGCCCTATTTGATAAGAGTCTCTGACAGCTTCAAAAACATGGCAGAGGTGCGGCTTTCAATTGGCCTATCATAGTTTTGACCAGACATACCAAACATTCCCAAACACTTCATTGGGGGTGCCTTCGCACCTTTCGTGACTACTACCACCCATCGAGCCGAATTCGAACTAGAATGTTTCTCTCCACATTGGCACACGAGCTACGTGTGAGGACAAACGTGGGGAGCAGGCGTGGAAGTACGGCCTTTTTATGCTGGATTCTAGAGCTCGAGATCGGTCCCTTATTTGTACGCCACCATTGCTACTAGTAGGTGTTTTCTATGAACAAGTCACTGCTTTACAATGCATGCCGCGACATCTGTCCAGCGTGCTTCCATTATATCGCCCAAACACTTTTCCCCCTATTACCATCTAAATAGCCATTTTTACCTTTTAAGTTGTCGCTCGTTGGATCTATAAGCGATTCATACGGGATGTCACACGAACTTGTACGTACTTCGGGGCTACATTCGGGTTTTACGAACAAATTATCTCCCTCGTTCGAATCACCTTCTTCGAGCGTCTGTGTACACTGCACGTCCCCTATTCCACGGGCATGTGGAATCTACAACTATTCTCACTGCATTCCGCAGCTAATTTCTGCAGCTGAACAGGATTGTGACTCAGACGGCGGTGAATATTGGTGAATGCTGGTATAATTTATAGGGACAACCGCTTCATCCTCCTGCTTTGACTCTTGCTGCTTCCCTCAATGCGCTTTCATCGGTGAGTCGACTCGGAGGGCATGTTATTGTCCTTGTTGACTGAGAACTCTCCAATCAGCCGTCCCTCTGAAACAACCGGTAGTCAATTTTCCCCAGATACCAATTCTCCCCATTCGGCCTCTTGCGCCACCGGGACTTCGACGTCGAGAGAGTGCCCCTCCAATGATCTGAAGATTTCTGAAAGTTTCTGGAAGGAACTAGATGGAAAAACGGTTCCAGGTACGTCTTCGCTGGTTTGGGTGTTGCGCATGCGTCGACTCGGGGCACTTGCTCATGTGGAACAGGCAAGGTTTACTACAAACTGCAAGTCGGAAAGTCTAAGAATATCAAACTGCTCCCAGACGATGTCCTGCTTGAAGTGTTTGATTTCTATCGAATGTCGGGCGAATCTCTTTGTCCAACTCGCGTCAAAACTGCGTGGAAATGGTATGAATTGGTGCATGTATGCACAAGATGGCGACACATCATATTTGGATCATCACGCCGTCTCGATCTGCAACTTATTTGCACACGAGGAACGCCCGTCCGGAGGGGTCTGGGTTTCTGGCCAGCCTTTCCTATTGCCATTGACTTCTACTCTGACAGAAGGTTTGGCGGGACTGGGACCATCGTACCAGCGCTCCTTGGTCCCGATGACGAAGATAATGTCATTGCTGCCCTCGAGCACCCCGAGCGTGTACGCCGCGTTGGGCTTAATTTAACACACTCGCAGCTGCTAAAGGTGTCCGCGGCGATGCAGAAGCCATTCCCAGGCCTGACAAGGCTTCGGCTGGAATCGTTTGATGGAAATGCGCCGGTCCTCCCCGATGCATTCTTGGGTGGGTCTGCCCCACGTTTACAAAATGTTACTTTACTCCGCGTTCCCATTCCGGCATTACCAACACTTCTTTTATCGGCTAGTCGCCTTGTCCAACTCCGACTCGTAGGGGTACCCGAGACTGGTTACATTTCACCCGAGGCAATGGTTGCGTGTTTGGCCGCATCGACCAAGCTCAAATTCCTTTGGATTTTATTCCAATCTCCGACTTCTCGCCCTTCTCCAAGACGTCCGCCTCCCCTTACCAGAACCGACTTTCCCGCGCTCACCGAGTTTATGTTCCGAGGCGTTAGCGAGTATTTGGAGGACTTTGTGGCCCAAATCAACGCTCCTCGACTTGAGGACTTCAAAATAACGTACTTCAATCAGCTTGACTTTCAAGTTCCCCAACTTTCCCAGTTCTTCCGTCGCCAAGAAATTCTCAACACAGCCCGGATTTACAACGCGTATTTAGATTTTTCTCGTCGCGAGACACGCATCAAACTCACTTCAAGTTATCAACCACCGCCGAGTCACTTCCATGGTGACTCCCCTCCAAACGGGTTGAGTCTCGATGTTCGAATCTTGAGCGAAGGGCCAGACTGGCAAACTTCGCACTTGACCCAGGTGCTGACACAATGTATCACAGTACTCTCCGACGTGGACCATCTCTCCATCGACAATGCGTTTTCTGGACCAATTCGGCTTGACGTCATAGACGACACAGAATGGCCGGAACTCCTCAGCTTATTCACCGCCGTCAAGTCGCTGCTCGTATCCGAGGAGATGGTAGGACACATTACTCGTGCGCTCGATAGAGCCACCAGCGAGGTGGTCGCCGAACCGTTGCCGGCTCTGCGCTTGCTTCAGATTTGGCCCAAGTATGAGGCGGTGGAATCTGTTGAGCAAATCGCCTCTCTGCGCAGACTATCTAGTCAACCCATACTAACTATCGTCGATACGCAAGAGGAGTTCTATAGACTCCGGTCCCTCCTTAAGAAAGGGGAGAAAGCACCAGACGGGCCGCTTACTTAGCCTGGACTTGGAAGATTGCGTATTCGCTGCCTGTCTACAGGACGTTGCCTCTTTTACGTAGCGTTTATGAGACGATCATGCACGTAGACGACAGCCAAATCAAATCAAATCTCTATCATCATAGCCACGTACTGTACTAATACGTGGTACAATCGGTCGAATCCGATAATTGCCAGTAATCTTTGTGGTGTTCGTTCTTGGACCCAGACTTTTACGCGAGTTGCATTGTCTGCGAGCACGCAGTTTCCATCCGTCACGGTGTGCATTATTGCTTGACTGTCGACGTAGAACTAGTTGGTGAACGTGATCCGGGCGGCGCGGGACGGACAAATGGACGCCGCGGTAGAAGCGGCAGTCTTGCGGCGCTGTGAGGGGCTAGCCAACAGTTTCTAGCGAACTTGAAGGTATGTCCTGTAGGAGTGATGCTGCAAAGTGCCGGCCACGGAAGTACCACCTTATCGTCCCACCCGCTGAATGCATATGCACCAGAAGGAGGGCGACCCGCTTTTCCTCTCTTTAACACCATCTAGCGTAACGTTCCAAAACGGCTCACTCGCACTTGCACATGTGATCACTACTGTACCGGCGCAGTACGGACGAGAGCGATCTCGTAAGGGATAGAAAGGCGGGATGTGGAAAACAGAAATCAACTCCTGTGCTTAGGGAGGAAGAAGGGCGGTGGCCAAAAACGCAGCCTTATATCAGTTGTAGACGACGCGATCCAAGTATCGAGGTGAACAATAAAATGGGTAGAAGAGATGATGAGAGGGGAGAACAGAAAGGATGACTCGAAATGGGGCTACTGTTTAAGTTACCGATTATTGCACCACCCCTTGCGGTTTCTTTGACCTCGAGGATGTATGGCATCTAGTGGCATTGCATCAGTATCCATATAATGGCCTAATCTCGAGACGACGATTTTGTAACGCAGACCCTGCCAAGACGACCGTGGCTGAACAGGTACTGCGTGAGTGGGCTTGTCGGGGAGCATACATATCGCTTGTGTGTGTCGGCGTTTACACATTTGTTTCGGACTGTTCCGTGGTGGTAAAGGGAGGTAGGCCCCATTCCTCCGGGACAAATTGTTCCAGAGAACTAAGTGTCTGGTCGGGTTGTTCCACAACCTGCAAGCACCCGACGCTCAACAGGTTTTCGTCGGGAACCCACACCACTGCTCACACTCTAAGTCAAGCAGGGTGCGACGCGAGATGGAATAAAGACGACACACCGCTCATCCCAGCACGTTTTCCCGCTTGCACGCCCGGAATCGCGTCCTCAAACACCAGCCCCCGTGCCCTCTCCACGCGTTGAGCCTCCCCGACTCCAGCCGCGCCATCGTCCTCGTTCGGGCCGACCGCGCGCCCCAGCGCGCGCGCAGCCGCGAGGAAGACGTCCGGGAATGGTTTGCCTCGGCCCGCGCCGTCGTCTCCGCACACGACGTGCTCCCCGAAGCGAGAGAATACGTGCTGCAGGTGCGCAGTCTTGCGTTCGTACTTTCTCCGCCTGGAACTAGTCGCGATAGCGATGGGCACGCCGTGCGTGGCGAAGTGCGCGACGAGTCGCGCGACGCCTGGCAGCAGTTGCATGCGCGGCAAGCGCGCGTCCAGCGCAGCGGTGCGCCGGACGAGGTAGTCATCGACTGTGAGCGGGACACCCGGGAAGAAGGACAGCAGGTGTACTGCTGAGGCGCGTTCGGCTGCGCCCCGTCGAAACGGAGAGGGTATTTACACTCTTCTTCGATTTTGGAGGCCGCAGAAGACACATACGCTTGCCCATAAGACCGGCCTTCATTTCCCATGTCATCTTGGCGCCATACTGTGCAAGGATATCATCTACACGATAGGTCAATTGAATGACGGTCAACGCGACTGAACAGGTTACTGGTGACATCTGTGTAGACACGCTCCGAGTCGATCATCAGACCTGCGCGAATCGATTGTCACAGAACTGGTTAGATTATAAGACACTGACTGACTTGGCGTACCATCCAGGTCAAATATTACATATTCAATTTTCTCATGGGATGCTACCTGGGATGCCATAAGTAGTACGCTGTTCGGAGTCCTTCAAGTTGAGGTTGAGGTGATCCCGCGGTCTCGCGGTCCGGTCCGGTTCTAGCTCAAGACTGGACCAGGCCTCTGAGCGCTGAGCTCAGGCCTGGAAACACGGCCTCCCTATGCAGCTTCCAGATCCCCGATTACTGCCTTCATTTTGCGCCACCATTGCTGCTAGTTAGTAGGCGTTATCTGCCAACCAACGACTCGGACTTTGCCACGCGCCGACCCTGTGCTTCCATTCTATCGCTCTGTCTTTGGATACACCTTTTTCCCAGTTACCTTCAAATAGTATATTGCTTGTTGGGTTTATAAGTGACGCGTACTCGGTACAGTATGTCCCACGAGCCCCACAGTTTGCGCTTACCTCGGGGCTTCACAGCTTCACAAACGAATTGTCTTCCTCGTTCGAATCACATTGCTTCCTTAATGGCGCCGTACACACGTTCCCTAATTCACGGGCATGTGGAATCTTCGCCTATTCTCACTGTATTCCGCAGCTGAACAGAATTCTGACTCAGACGGTGAACACTAGTATAAGAACGGCTTCATCCTCCTAGAGTCCTGCTTTAACACAACAACCCGCGCTTCTTCCGTTGATGCGCTTTCACCAAATTTCACCAGTGAGTCCGTGGCCTTCTTAAGAAATGATGAATAATTTACTGAGCACTCGCTGTCAACGTCCACTTAGCCATCCATTTAAGACAACCAACCAACCATTTTCCGAGTCCCCGCCCAGTCGTCCCAACGGTACCACTTCTCCCTGTTCGTCCTCTTGCGTAACTTCAACGCCGACAGTAGTTGTGTGGCATAGGTCACAGACTTGTGATGACTATCAACCTGCTCCCAGACAATGTCTTGCTTGAAATATTTGATTTCTATCGGATGTATGGAGAATCTCTTTTTCCACCACGCATCAAAACTACATGGAAATGGCACGAGTTGGGCCATGTATGCAAAAGGTGGCGACGTATAATTTTTGGGTCACCACGTCGTCTTCATCTGGAACTTATCTGCACACGGGGAACACCTGTCAGGAAGAACTTGGGTTGCTGGCCAGCCTTTCCTATTGCCATTGACTTTTACTCTGACATAAGCTCTAGCGGGACTGGGACTGTCGAACTCCTTGGTCCTGACGAAGAAGACGATGTCATTGCTGCCCTCGAGCACCCAGATCGTGTACGCCGCATCGGGCTTGGTTTAACACACTCGCAACTGCTAAAGGTGTCGACCGCGGTGCACGGGCCATTTTCAACCCTGACAAGGTTTTGGCTGGTATTGATGACATTGTATGGAGATGTACCAATCAGCCCGGTCCTCCCCAATACGTTCTTGGGCGGATCTGCCCCACGTTTACAACATATTTATTTGGATGGAATTCCCTTTCCAGCATTACCAATGCTTCTTTCGTCAGCCAGTGATCTTGTCGAACTCCAACTTGTCCGGATACCCGAGGTTGGTTACATTTCACCCGAGGCGATGGTTGCATCTTTGGCCGCATTGACCAGACTCGAAACCCTTTGTATTGGGTTCCAATATTCGACCTCTCGCCCTTCTCCAAGACATCCACATCCCCTTACCAGAACCATCCTTCCCGCACTCACAGAGTTTAGATTCCGGGGTGTTAGCGAGTATTTGGAAGACTTTGTGGCCCAAATCAACACCCCTCGACTCAAGGACCTTAAAATAACGTACATCAATCAGCTCGACTTTCAAGTTCCCCAACTTTCCCAGTTCTTCCGTCGCCAAGAAATTCTCAGCCCAGCTCGGCTTTATAACGTGCATCTAGAATTTTCTCGTGGCGGGACCCGCTTCAAACTCACTTCAAGTTATCAAACACCGTCATGTCACCTCCAAGGTTACTTTCCTCCAGAAGGCCCGGGCCTCGATCTTGAGATCTTGAGCGAAGGGCTTGACTGGCAAGCCTTGCACTTGACCCAGGTGCTCAGACAATGTTTTGTCATACTCTCCGACGTGGACCATCTCTTCATCGGCAATGGATTTTCAAGACCAGATCAGCATGACGGCATGGACGACACTGAATGGTTGGAACTCCTCGGCCTATTCACCGCTGTCAAGTCGCTGCTTGTATCCGAGGAAATGGCAGGGCGCATCACTCATGTTCTCGATGGAACTACCAATGGGATCGTCGTCGAAGCGATGCCGGCTCTGCGCCTGCTTCACATACGGCCTGAGTACCAGTCGGTGGCATCTGTTGAGCAGGCCGCCTCTATGCGCAGACTGTCTAGTCAGTTAATAACCATCGTCGACACGCAACGGGAGTTTGACAGATATAGGTCCCTCCTGACCAAAGAGGAGAAAGTTCCGGATGTTTTTCTTACTTAGCCTGGACTTGCGAGATTGCATGGTCGCAGCCCGTTAACGGGAAGTTGCCCCTCCAACGTATCATTTAGGAGACGATTGAATCAAATCAATTGTCTATAATTACTTATGTACGAATACGCAGTACGACGATCAAATGAATTCAACAGTTTTCGTCATGTATGTTCTTGAACCCTGACTTCTACGCGAGTTGCATGGTCTACTGGTACGCAGTTTCTTCCCGTCGCGGTACACTTTATTTCTCGACGATCGGTACCGGAATACGAGCTTGTACAAGAGAAGGTGCGTGTTGGCAGAGGGGTAGGAGGAGCAGGACGCGGAACTGACGCGGATAGATGGACACCTCGGTCGAAGCAGTAGCCTTGCGGTGTTGTGAGGGGTTGGATAACAATTGCCAACGAGGGTACGTCCAGTGTAAAGCTGCAAAGCGCTGGCCACGCACCTTATTGTTGCACTCGCCGAATCCATTTGAAGGAGTGGCCCCTTTGTACACTTGCTCATTTGAGCACTACTGTACCGCTGTAAGGACCCGGAGCAGAGAGCGACATCGCAAGGGGGAAAGTGTGGTTAAGGGGTGGTCAAGTACTGTACATCAGTACATTGCTTCGAGGGCTTTAAGATGAGTGTCGATGCAAGCAAAAGGTCGGAACTCGGAAGGTAAAAGAAAATACGCGGGATACACTAAGCATCTGTAATTGCAGTAGGTGTTCAGAGCTGTTCAGAGCTGTTCAAGGACACTCTGAACAGCTCTGAACGCTCTGAACACCTAATTGCGTTTACAGATGAATAGACGTTGAGAGTGTGATGAGACGACCGTTTCTGAGTCGAATGAAAATACGACCCTGCAGAGGAGCGCCTATAAGTGATGGCGAAAGACGACACACCTTTTCCCCAGATATATTGTGGCGAGCTAACTCCATTTCCCATGCTACTCGCTCCAAGGGTCGTTGAGAGAGGGTATAGTCACCAAGAATGCGATTGATCATGCACGGCTGCTACACTGGGAGTATTTTGCAGTTCTAGCATGGGGTTGTTCGATGTATTGTCGTGAGGTGTCGGAGGGACACGCCTGAGGAGAAAGAGGACGCGGTCAGGTGACTTTCCCGCGTGGAACGGTGCAGTCGTAGAAGCGGTCGTACGATCCCAGTCTGGAGATATCGTGCAGCCGGATGGATCGACACCTTCTCCGAAATTTTCTCTACCCAGGGAGAAGTGGAGCACCGTATCGGTATATTGAATTCTTGATTTCCCTTCATCGACAGCACACTGCAGTGACGTGCAGTCCTTACTACGTCGGACTCCGTGATTGGCATGTGCGTCGATGCAAGACGTTGGGCCACTATTCAAGTTATTGATTGGAGTACATTGCACTGCCCTGTTGTTTGTTCACAGACACATACGACACTACACCACATGTAGTGGTATTGCATCAGACGGGAGTACACTTGGGAAGACAACTTGGCGGTGCCAAGCTTGGTGCCAAGAATTGTGCAGGTCCTAGCCGGCCCGATGCTTACGCAGTATTACTAGTGGATTACTGCAGGATTCCGTCCGTCCGCTTCATCAGTTATTTCATCCTCTTCCTCTTGCCCTGGCCCCTCAATGCGCTCCTACAGGTGAGTCTGGGGCCTTTGTTTGTCCGTTTTAGGACTGAGCATTCCCAGTAGCCGTTCGTCTCAGATAACCGATCATTCTCATTCGTCCTCTTGTGCCACTTCAACATCGGGAGTTGAACCTTCCAATGACTCGAAGACCGAAACGATTGTTGAAAGTCTCTGCAGGGAGCCAGAGAATATATGGTTACTCGGTACATATTTTAGTTTGGGTGTTGCGCACGTTTCGGGCACTGACTCGTGTAGCGCAGGCAAGACTCACAGACTCACAAAGAATATCAACATGCTCCCAGACAATGTCTTGCTTCAAGTATTTGATTTCTATCGAATGTATCCCGAATCTCGTTTCCCACCCCGCATCGAAACTTCATGGAAATGGCACGAATTGGTGCATGTATGCCAACGATGGCGACGTATCATATTTGGGTCCCCACGCCGTCTCAACTTGCAACTTATCTGCACACGAGGAACGCCTGTCAGGGAGAATCTGGGTTGCTGGCCGGCCTTTCCTATTGCCATTGACTTTTACTGTGACGTAACAACTATCGGCGTGCTCCTTGATCGTCCTGGTGAAGAAGATAATGTCATTGCTGCCCTCGAGCACCCTGATCGTGTATGTCGCATCGGGCTTAATGTAACACCCCCACAGCTGCAAAAGTTGTCCACGGTGATACAACAGCCATTCCCAGCCCTGACAAGGCTTCGGCTGACAACAGATTGGAGAAGTGTGCTGGTCCTCCCCGATGCATTCTTGGGTGGATCTGCTCCACGTTTACAAAGTATTAATTTACACACCATTGCCTTTCCGGCATTACCAACACTTCTTTCGTCAACTAGTGACCTCGTCGAACTCAGTCTTTGGTATATACCTGAGACTGGTTACATTTCACCTAATGCAATGGTTACATCTTTGGCCGTATCGACCAAGCTCGAAAGCCTTGAGATTGGGTTCCAATATCCGCGTTCTCGCCCTTCTCCAGGACATCTCCGTCCCCTCACCAGAATTGTCCTTCCCGCGCTCACCCGATTTATATTCCTAGGTGTTAGCGAGTATCTGGAAGACTTCTTGGCCCACATCGACACTCCTCGACTCAAGGACCTCAGAATAACATACTACACACAGCTTGGCTTTCATGTTCCCCAACTTTCCCGGTTTCTCCGTCGCCAAGAACTTCTCCAGCCTACTCAGTTTACCCGCGCACATTTAGAATTTTCCTATGGCGATATCCGCATCGGATTCACTTCAAGTCGACAGCCATCGTCACCTCACTTCAGTTCAAAAGGACCGAGTCTCAATCTTTGCATCTCGAGCGAAGGACTAGACCGGCAAACTTCGCAATTGACCCAGGTGCTCTCACAATGTTTTGTTATTCTCCCCGACGTAGACCATCTCTTCATCGGTCATCTGTCCTCAAGACTAGATCAGCAGGACGGCGCAGGTGGCACAGAATGGCTAGAACTCTTCAGCTTATTCCCCGACGTGAGGTCGCTGCTTTTATCTGAAGTTATGGCAAGGCACATCGCTCGTGCGCTCGATGGAACCGTCAGCGAGATGGTCGCCGAAGCGTTGCCGGCCCTGCTTCAGCTTCAGATTTGGCCTAGGTCCAGGTCGGCGGCATCCGTTGAGCAGTTCATCTCTCTGCGCAGACTATCTAGTCAGCCCATAACCATCGTCGACAGGCAACGGAAGTCTGATAGAAAACTTCGGCCCATTACTAAAAGAGGGGAAAGTTCCGGATAGGTTGGTTACTTAGCCCGGACTTGCAAGATTGCCTCACTAACGTAGCATTTAGGAGACGATCATACACGTTAGTCGCGTATGTACCAATGCGTAGTATAATCGGGCTGAGTCAAACAATGCACTTTGTGGTGTCCGTTCTTGGACACAGACCCCTACGCGAGTTGTAAGTACTAGTGTGCCATTGTAGGGACGAGGGTCCACGAACAGAGAACGACTTCGCGAGAGAGGGAATGTACGGAGTGAAAAACAGAAGTCAACAAAGGGAGAGCTGATGCAAGCGCAAACGAAAAGGACCAGTCGCTGGAAACTCTAACAGAGCTTGTAAATGTCTTGGGGAAACCGAGAGCAAAGTCGGTGTAGCCGGCGTCTTGCTCTCGTAGTTGCGCGGCCTGAAGCCAGCGGTGGGCAGGCCGTACGTGGCAAGGTGCGACGAGTTCGCGCGTGGCCTGGCAGCAGCCGGACGCACAGAAAGCGTACGTCCTGCGTGGCGGCGCCCCGGGGGAGGAAGTCGTCGATCGGGAAGGAGAGCAGATGCGTCACGGCCCCGGACTTGCAAGATTGGAAAAGTCGCAGTCCATTCGCTGTTAATGTCCTCGACTCCTGTGCCACGGGAGTCGAGGATATTGGCATAACATGTAGGACACGACGACCATGCACGTAGATATCAATTAAGTCAGCCGCGTATGTATCCGTACATAAATCTGACGGATTCAACAGTCGGTTTTTGTGGTGTCTGTTCTTGGACCCAGACTCCCACGCGAGTTGCGTGGTCTTTCAACGCGCAGTTCCCTTCCGTCACGGTACACATTATTGCTGGACGAATCGGTAGCGGAATGCGAGCCACTGCGCTTGCGCTTCTACACTTGCGGATTGTGAGTTCTAGTACTGTGCCACTGATGGTCCGGACGAGGGTCCACTAACGGAGAGCGATTTCGCGATGGGGAGAGAGGCTATGGAGTAGAGACGAAAGACAGGTCCCGTTCTTCGAGGGCGAATGCAAAGATACAAGCGCAGAAAAAAAAAAGAAAAAGGACCAGTTGCTGGAAACGCTTACAGAGCTCGCTGTAAGGTCGGGGAAAATTAAATAGAGATCGAGTTGGCGAGAGCGGCCTTAAGTTAAGGGGCCAACGCAACCCGAGTGGCAAGAAAGCAGGTTGTTGGGGAGAGACCCGAAGGCGACGCGAATAGAGACAGGCTGAGTCCAGGACGAGGAGGGCGACAATGGCGAAGGGAAATACTTACTTCTGACTAGACTTATAATAGACGATTCTGGGAAACAGAATTCGCCGCCGCAAGCCTGAGGGAGCTGAGCATGGCCGCTTAGATGAAGGTCAGTGATAGAATACGGCGAACCCCGGGCCGACACGGGGATCTCCAAGGGGATCTCTGTATCCTTGCTTAGCCTAGCGAAAATTCACAGATCATCATCAAAATAATACGAACAATAAATGACACGTCTCAGTGATGTGATGAGGAACAGAGATTGGCAGGTGTCGTGTGGGCTCTCAGGCCTCAGCACGAGTTTCAATCACATAGGGTATCATTTTCATTGCTTAAGCATGTTCAGAATAAGTGGTTGATGGAGGAAGATGTGAGCTCTTAGACGAGGTGGTGGATGATGTGGTTGATTGCGGAGAGATACGAGATGAGCGAACAGAGAGAGAAAAAAGAGAGAAAACCCTCCCAAAAAAAAAAACACCTGATCATAATAGCGAAATGGGAAATCATCATCATACGGTACAAGCCTTTTCCAAAGAGGCTAAAGGGTTTAGATACAACGAATGGACCACTCGCAGCAAACAGAAAGGAGCGCAGGAAGAAAACCGGCCATCTAGGTCAAATAATCAGATGACGACGTTGAACGAGCAACAAAAAAAGAGCGGCAAGGGGCAGGGGCGAGCATAAAGAAAGAGAATGTAAGGTGCGAGATTAGGTTAGGAATAGGCGGGGGTCGTGTCGGCGGCGTGTCAGAGAGCGTGAATCACAGCATTTGGGCATCTTAGATTCGTCGAGCGCGTGACTTTGCGGGATCGTCGTCGTCGTCTAGCTGGCTATCACACAACACATCAATCAGAGCTTCAGCTCCGTCAGCACTCGCCGTGCGAGCATCTGGTACTGCCATCCATCTCCACCCGCCCGACGGAACTGAATACCATGTAACGGCAACCACGGCACCTAAACGAACAACATGAGCGCCGAATTAAAAAAAAAAAAGACTACGACGAACGAACCTTGACGATGTTGATCTCGAACCTGACCGACAGCGTATTCCGCCCAATGCTCTCGAGCACCTCGCGGTCCACTTCCCCCGTCGGGAACGGCTGCGGCGCCGCGCCAAAGTCGCGCGGTATCGGGGGCAGGTTCTTGCTCCTCGCAGGCGAATGCGAGCGCCGCGGCGAGTCCTCGGGATGCAGCGACGATGCGGGCGGGTTATCGTCCGCGTGGACGGTCGGCGCGTTCGACGACACGTTGAAGAAGGACGACGAGCCGCTGCTCTGCGTCGCGTTGAACGTCGTCGCGGGCGGCCCGGTACCACCCGACGGTCGGCTCGGGAGTTCCTTCTCCTTTTCCTTGTCTTTGTGCGACGAGCTGGTGGTCCCGTTCAGGCTCGTCTCGCCCACGCGGTCCTTGTCCTTGTCCTTGCCCCGCACGCCGAACGAGAGCTTCGACGCCTTGCGCACGATCCGCTTCGTCGTTCCCCCCGAGTCGCCCGAGCCTCCCGAGCCCTGCTTACGGTGTTTTCGCGGAGAGGGCGTCGGCGTCGTGGGTGGGTCCTGCAGCGACGAGATGTCGATCGAGGGTAGGTGTATGCAGTCGAATCCCGTCCTGGTCTCCCTGTACTGCACCTGCATGCGGTCCAACACGCGCCGGATGTCCGTCTTGAGCGTCGCCGGCGGCTTCGTAGACGTCGTCGCCACACTAACACAGTCGTGAGTAACCTCCCCTGGGAAAGAACAGCACAGACGTACCTGAACAGACCCTTCAGGAACACCGGCTTGAAGTCCTTATCGGCCGCGCTCGCGTTCGCCTCGTCCTCGCCGTCCGTGTGCTCGTGCCCGGCTCCAGCTCCATTCACACGTCCTTGTCTCGACGGACGCCCACGCCCAGACGCGCCCTCCTCAGACACCTCCGCGGTCTGCGTGAACGACCTATCGGGCTGTGCGGTCGAAGGCCGTCCCCCTGCAGTCCCATGGCTCGTCGACAGCCGCCGGTGGCGCCCAATCGTGCCCGTGACGCTCGATAGCAGCGCGCCGCCGGTGCTACTCCGGCGCTCGTGTCGCTTCGCGTGCCCTTGCGGGTCGAGAATTGTAGCCGCGCGACGGTGCAGCGGTTGAGTCTGGCTAAACGAAATCCCGCCCGTCGGCGACACGTGCATTTCCACGTTGCTCTCTTCCGGAGCTGCAAGCGGGGTGTTGTCCTCATCTGCAGCGGGGGAGGCAGCGGTAGTAGGTGTAGCGGGAGCCGGGGGCGATGGAGCCTGTTCGGCTTTCTCACTCAGTGGTGAGCCCGCCTGCTTCCTCTCCTTCTCTTGCTCCTTTTCCGGAACCCCGTTATCCATGTCAGAGGATGGGCGTGGGGACCCAAAGCCCAGAATGCTTGTCCGCTTGGTGGCACGGTCGCCCGCCGCACGCACGCTCCCACCGCCGATTAGCAAGCTGCCAAACTTGCGCACGAGTGTCGCGCCGGGAGACACAGTTGGCGTTGCAGGCGATAGCACTACTTCGGGTGGGTGACTTGGCTCCGACGCCGCAGTTACCGGTTGCTCGTCCTCCATCCGCTCCGCGAAAGTCGTGAGCTCCGGTCCGGCAGTCCGGGGCGCCTCGTGTCCATTGACGTTAACCCTGAGTTGTCCATGCTCACTTACACCGGCACTTCCCCCTCCTCCTCCGCCGCCGCCACCAAACATACTTGTCCAACCACGTGGCACGTTCTGACGATGGCTCACACTATGCGAACGGCGGTGGGTCGACGCGGGCGGGGCACGTGGCATTGTCGCACTTGCGGGGCTGGGAGGTATCGACGCACCAGCGGTCGCGTCCAAACCACCCGAGACCACGACCGGTGCTGGTGAAAGGTCTCCAGGTTTCGTGATCGACAAGCCGGCGTCGCGTGCACGGGGCCGGGGTTGTTGCTGCTGCTGTTGTTGCTGCTGGAACGTCGGCGCTGTCGGCGAGGGAGTGACCTGAACGTCATACGACATTTTCGAGTAGTGCGGGCTCTCCGGAGCTGGCAGTCGCGACGGGCGCATGCTGTAGTCAACACCGCCTGCGACCTTCTGCGGCATCACCACGGGAGGCGGTCCCACGAGCGGAGCCTGGTTCGATGCAGAGGGTGGCGGTGCCTGAACCTCCTCCGAGACAGGCGGCGGAGGGTTTAGCGACAGTTGTGAGCTCGCAAAGTGGCCCGGCCCATACACCCTATCGCGTTCCAGTTTCTCGCGCGCAAGATAATAAATCGATATGAGTTGGTGGTAACCACGCGTCGGATCAGGGGGTTCTTTTGAATTGAAGTCAGAAAGAGAGGCGTTTGACAGTTGAGACTGGGATGCCGATGGAGACGCGAATGGTGAGGACGGTGGCGACGATGACGGGGAAAACAGCTTGCGGCGATAGAAGTCGAACCCGGAGAAGCGCTTATTCTTCTTCGGTGTCGCTGTATCTGTCTTGCTCCCCCCGCCTTGGCCGCCAGTCGTACTGTCCCACGCGATAGCAAGCGACGAATTCGACAGCGACTCGCTCCAGATCTGGGGCCGCTCGCGCCTACTTTCCCAGTGCTGTACAGCCCGCTTATATGCCTCTGAGTCGAGGATCGCGACAAGTCTGTGTTCGATCTCCTCTTCCGTGCCGAACTCGAAGCCAGTCATCCCGCGAATGACATGTCGGTCGAGCTCGTCAGCGCGCAGGGGTTCGCGTCGCAGGAGGTGAGGATCGGGCGGCCCATTGAAACCACGGGTCATCCAGGGGTGATTAAGGAGATCCGGGAGCGATGCACGCTGCTGGGGGTTGGTGACGAGCATACGGGAGAGTATATGCTTGCATTCTGGGGGTGAAAGGTTCATATCAATTATATTATAAGCAATAAGACATATCAACTCACCTGCGCTGAGCCACACGGGGTATTCGACCAGCCCACGCTTGATTTTGGCATGAAGCGCAGGCATACTTTGGTCGTCAAAGGGTACCTTGCCGCATACAAGCACGTACAACACCACACCAAAGCTCCATACGTCAACCTCGGGCCCTGTATACACCTTGGCGTTGAGAAGTTCAGGCGCAGCAAAATAGAGGGAGCCGCAGAATGTCGATAAGTGGCCGACAGGATCGTAAAGATTCGATAACCCAAAATCGATGATCTTGATGTTGCCCGTCTGCGAGATGAGGATGTTCTCGATTTTGAGGTCTGCAGACGATATCAGCGATTACCCCGAGAGCCATTCGCGGGTTATGAGGGCGCACCTCGGTGCACGACGTTGTTCTTGTGACAATACTCCAGCGCGCTTCCGATCTGCCTCGCGAACTTCCTTGCGACGCGTTCGCGTAAGCGGCCGTGGCTGATGATATAGTCGAGCATCTGTCCGCCGTTTATATACTCGAACACCATGTAGTAATGATGTTGATGCGTGATCATCTCACGCATGCCACAGATATACGGGTGATAGAGCAACTGTGAGAGCGCGGCTTCACGGATCGTGCGAATTTCTTTGGACGCATCTTTTGTGGCTTGTTTGGCAGCAGCCTCGGCATTTGGTGCTCCGGGTACAGGTTGAACGGGAACAACACGGGGTAAAATTTTGACCGCGAGCTGTAGGGGGGTAAATAAACGCTCAGTAACGATAAATGGGGGAACTGCAAGAGAGAAGACGAGAAAGTGGTATTCGCGCCGAAAATAGCTGTCAAAAAACGCCCCCCGGCGCTCCAGCAGACCCCTGTTGACCTAACCGCACAGCCCCAATATTAGGTGCGCGCTGCGCGTGGTAAATGCGGGGAGTCATGCTGCCCTTCGCAACCGAGTGATGGGAAGGGTTCCGAGATGGAGCAACTCGGATACGAAGGCAGCATGTGGAAGCGAAGAAGTAGAAAAAAAAAGAATAGGCCAGGAGGACGTGCGTCCACGCTGATCAGCGCCATACCCCAACGAGAACACGAGGAACCGTTCGGGACATCCGGGGGGGAATAAACTGTGCATGGAAGTAGACTGCCCCGATGAGATCAGGACACATGGGACCGGTCAAAGGTCATGATGAACACGTCTAGGAGGACATGCGACGATACACCGATAGATATTGAGAACGTGATGAGACGACCATAACGAATGAAAATATGACCCTGGAAAGCCGGGACGCTAAGAGACAGTGAAAGATCACACACCTTCTCCCCAGTTATATTGTGGTGAGCCAACTTCACTTTGCCCATACTGCCCGCTCCAAGGGTCTTTGAGAGGGTGTAGTCACCAAGGATGCGATTGGTTGTGCGCGGTTTTGAAGGGTCTGCGGTGCGCTGGGAATGTCTTGTAGGTGTGGCATGGGATTGTTCGACATATTGTCGTGTGCGGTCGGAAGAGGTGCCGGAGTGAGAAGGCGCAAATGCCTGAGGGGGGAGAGACATGGGACGCGGTCGGGCGAGCGTCCCGCGCGGAGTGGGTGCAGTCGTGGAAGCCGTGATGGGCGTGTCGGGGGAGTGTGAGTTGGCCGGGTGTTGTGCGATGCGATCCTCGTGGTGGCTGCGGGTAGAATTTGTAATGATCTGACGGAGGTAGGGCGGAAGCGGGGGCTTGGGTGGGCGGTTGAGAGGGACGGAGGACTGGGGAAGAGGTTGGGGTTAAGGTCGAGGTCGAAGTCGAAGTCAAGTCGAGGAGTTGGCGGGGCTCGGATGTTGGCAGAGCGGATGTTATTCTTAGTTGGGTCGAACGTGACTGGCGCAGCCTTGGGTTCAAATCAACAGCGCCCAGTACCCGAGTTGGGTTCGAACCCCCTTTATTATCGTCTCTCTGTTCGATTCATCTGCTGCTTACCAAACCGTGCGAGGCTGTGATCACCGCAAGATCCGCCGATTTTACAAGACGACAGGGTATCTATCTACATGGCGATATTACGATTGACTGGCAGGAAGAAAGTCGCTCGACAACAAGGTAGCACTACACGACATAGGAACACGTCACTGTTGCTTCTCTTTTGTCCCCTTCGACGGTAGCCAAGTGACCGGATGTTGATTGAACATCGGCCACGGAGGAATAATAATCTTTGCAATGTCGGTTCAGTCAAAGCACAACGAGAAAAACCAACTCGTACCGCAAGTATGACACCAACTCCCACGCCAAAGACCATAAACGTCATTTGAATGGACTGGAACAAAAATCCAAGGAAGAAAGCGAATATCTGGATGGGGCCAGTGAGCGGTTGCGATGGAGTTTGGGACACGGCCAACGCACCGCCAGCTCCATCACAGCATATTGAGATATCCGTTCCACAAGTTTCTGGCCTTCAAAGTCCTGCATTTACATATTTAACGTTATGAACCTGTGACATTCAGAGTTGTGTGCATACTATTTTCCCTTCGAGGTATTTCTGAAGGCTGGACATGATGACGGCGAGTTGCTGGTGCAGTCCGAAAACTGCACGTGATACACCTTTGGAAATCGGTCGCCTCCGGCCCGAGTTAGCACTCAGCTGTTTTCCTTTTGCTCTACGCTCATTGATGGCAGGCTCATTATTGGCTTCTTCTGGCGCTCCAAGGGACCCATACATAGATCTCTTTGTGCCTCGATGGTGGAAACATTGCGGGTATCTCCCCAATATGCCACTCTTCTAGGATATTTGGGTTTGCCTTTTAGTCTTGTTTTAGTCTGCTTGACAACAGCATCAGAGAATTCCTTTGGATGGGCTCCACACAGCCACGATATCACCGCTTGAATCCAAGCTCTTGATATCTACAGAGGGACATTGCAGGACACAGGTGCCGAACAAACATGTCACCCTCGTAAGTTACGTCGTACTGCCGTATATCCGCCGTGAAAGTCCGCCAGCAATTGAACCCGTCGCCCCGCGATCTGCGACTCGAGTTCGGTCTGCGCTTTCCGCGAAGCAAATCCAGCTTCGACATTTATAATACTACCTTCGATGTATTTAACAGGGCGAGCACGTAAGTCACTTCATTCGATCTTGGAATGGAAGCAACCTGAGGCGACGTGAATATTTCCGTGCAGGGCCTTCGGAATCAAATTTTCAGGTCGCTCTCCTTCTGAACGGGAAGGGAACATACAAATGTCGGTCTTTCCATGGCCTGGGTCTGCAACGCGTCTAACTTGCTACGACAATGGTACTGATGCGAATACTGTTCCCGTATCGACGAATAAGTGACCGTCCCCGCTGTCAGCATTAGTAAACGTCAAACAACTGTTACCTCTGCACAGTGGGAATGTGGAACACAAGGAGTCACAATATGAAGGGATGGCGTCCTCTATAATGGCACGTTGCTTTAGACAATCTCAGAGCTCAGTCCAACGTCTCCGGCATCCCCGGCCAAGCATCAGTAACCGTAGTATCTGTTCTCCAAGCGCAATTTTACCGCCCCCACCGCGTATCAACGGTGTTCACGAAGGCAAGTTATGAAGATAGCTATAAATAAAAGGTGCCAAGATCAGTCACGGGGTACCACCAGAGGTTGAGCGCTGATGTGCTAAGATTGTCATCAACTTCTTCATCTATCTTAAAGCGGTAGTCGCCATCGCCCGCTTCGGGGGGCACCCAAAATGTGTAGTGCGTCACGCCACTATCTCTCCCGTCTCCAGCAGCGAGATGCACCATCCCATGAATAGACGACATCACGAGAACTGATCTACTGCCGTTCGATAAGAGGTGCCACATGTAAAGTTAACGAAGGCAGTGCACGGGGAATGCCGAAAGCTGGCCTCGGGGTGAGTTTGGCCGATTTGGCGCGTCTTCCTTGGTCTTTGGAATCTAGTGAAACGCCAGATATTTCGACGGGGGCGACAGAGGGATCCCGACAGAGACGGGGCGCAAACGGCGCGGTCTCGGTGACCGGTATACTGCTATATGGGATGGTGAGTTAGCGATAGATAGGACATGCCCGGGTACCGCGAAGGCGGCGCATCCCACCCTATGTCGGAAAATTGGGAACGGGCGCCAGATTACGTCTCTGGCTCCAGATTGGTGGAGCCAACCTGATCCACCAATCAAAAGCCTGCGCTCCCTTTCCCAATTTTCCGATAAATTTCAGTCAGAGAGGTATTAGGCCGACGACCAACTGTCCTGGAGCGTAGGGCAATTGACACTGGAAACTCAACGGAATCAACGCACTAGCGGGGAGCCAATAGTAGGGTTGGGCGAATCAGAAACCATGTTTTACATATCAGACGGGTGGATATGAAGTACCGTATACGGCTTCACTGGTTCCGAAACTTTGTGATCTTTGGAACATTCACGCGGTCCAGAAACTGATGTTTTTTTTGATCCATTATATCCCGGCTGGTCGGCCGTAGGCACAGACCAGACGCAGTGTGAACGAGCTACATTAATGGGGAAATGGTAACGCTAAGGTGCTCCCCGGCAGTATCGGTTACAAAACTACTAAGGAGGATGAGTGAATAGACCGTAATGGAGCCCACCGTTGCAGGCGGGCTGTGGTATTTAGGCGTTACAGCAAGTCGCTAAGTAATTGACCATGGCGTCATACGCCGAGAGTTTCTTTTCCGGGGGTGAGGACCCTCCCCAAAACCATCGGGAGCCCCGCGCGACTGATGTTTTGCTTGACTGGAGAGCTTTTTCTGTGCCAGTGCGTGTTATCCAGGACATCGAGTTGCACATTTCAATGCGGGAGCGGGTCATGACCGGATGACCATCGACCGGCACCGATGAACGGCCACCAACGACTCGGACAGCTCTTGCACAGAATACAATCAATACAATCTTCAGATATCAGATACACGAATATTATCTGATGACACAATTCACAAATCTAATAGTAAGAGTTAGCCGCACCAGTCGTTAGACTTGACTAAACGCGACTCACACTCTTCGAGCACCCAGACCTGGTTCTGTCCATCCCGAGCCGCCAACAGTTGAAGCCGTCGGTCGGACTCGGTCGGTCCAGGGTCTGACTTGTCTATGGGGAACTCGACGACGAGAAGAGTGCCACGTACCCAGAGTCTGTCAAACAGCCTCACAGTCAGGAGCGGTCCTCGCCAGCGGGGTACGTGATAGAACGTACTTAACTCTGGGATTATCGTGGTCTTCACTATCTGATAGAACCTCGATGTCCCAAAGCTGGGGTTCGTCAAGGCCCACGAGCGGCGTTCTATCCTCCGGAGTTTTCTCAAATCCTAGGTACTTCTGGGGCCCGACTGATCGAATAGTCCATTGGCCGTCGTCCTGCCTCTCTGTGATCCACTGGAGAGCGATGAGGGACGAGTCAACGAAGTAGCGAAGGTTGCTTATCATAGTACCTGTTGGTTGCCTCCGCCGTGGAAGTCCCATCCTAGGATGGACCTGTGGTTGGCACCGGAAATATCGAGGACTAGCCCATTTTCCTCGTTCGTGATCTTGTAACGTTGGCCCGACTTGATAGAGTCGGACATGCTGCGATAGGTGGCGATCAGGCCGCGAGAGTTCGCTTTGAGATTCCCTATGGGGTCTCGTGACTCTGCTCAGGTCCTCATCACGGGTTCTACGCTTTCTATAGGGTTTACTATAGAGAGACAGCCATTAAAGCTTGAAATAAAAACCACAAACAGCTCTCCCAGTGATACTCTTGGTATATTGTCCGAAAGGCACGTATGACTGTAAGTTACTGACGGCCGGGGTGTCCTTTCCCACTCCCACTTTCCCGTTATATCCAAGTTATATCGCGTCTTATTGGAGGGGACCCAATAACAGAATGTCGAGACCATAGCTTTATGTGTGAAATTTAGGCTCAATTTGGGACTGTTGCCTTGTAGAGATTTGTGTATCGGGGATGACCCGGAGAGGAATCCGCAGGGGGAATGAGCGTCTATGATAAGCCGCGCACGCCTATCCCTTTGTGTATGGTGACACCGCTTTCATACCCGAACCGCCGTCAGCATCTATCCCGATGGACACCACGTCGGATAGCGTCATCAAGGAAGACGAAGCATCGGATGAGGTAACAGCTGGGGGGAACAACAGCAAGAACTTAGTCGCGTACACCGCGAGTGCCGCGACCTCATCACCCGAAGTCGCGACCCCGCGCACCGCTAAACCACCCACCATGGTGGCCCACTTGACAGCTAACCCGGAGGTGGCTGGCCTGCGCAAGTTGGACTCCTCGGTCCACTGCCCGGCCAACGCCATGGAGGACGACCCCTCCCCACCTCTACTAGCTACGGCTGCTCAGACAACTACTCAGGCGGCATCTGCCTCGTTCCCTCCGCGCGATCCGCTGCTGGAGCGGATGGCCCAGATGCTCACCACGCTGACCGCCTCCGTCTCTTCATTGGCCAGTCGCATAGACACCATTGAAGGGCGGAAGGTCGAGTTCAGGCAACCACCACTCCCGGCAGTCGTGCCGACCAAACCTTCGACCGCGCCTGCAAAGGCTGCGCCGTCAACGAAGGTGACAGTCCCCACGGCGGCCACCAGCGTCCCTGCTTCGGCACAACGCGCTGGCCCACCCACAGTCCCGCAGGCGGGCCCATCACCGCTCCAGGACCTCGCCACGCCCCCACCGGCCTCTGACGTAGAGTTCCCCCCTTTGGCCGAAGCGGCCCCGCCGCCCAAGCCGAAGGGCACTGCACCGCACGCGGCTCCTGCGAAGCCAAATGCAACCCCCGATGCCGCGGCAAAGGACGACGGGTACATCCACGTTGGGCAACGTGGACGTCCCGCCTACTCCACCGCCACGAGCAAAGGGGTCGCCCAGCACGAAAAGACGACGGAAAAAGCGAAGGCCGTGGCCGCTGCACAGGGACGGACGCCGGCAGGCACCCTCTCTCGCAAGGCACCACCCTCCTCCCCCGCCAAAGCCAATACCACCAAAGTTGTCATCATCAGACATGGTGGCTTCACCGACAAGGAGCGCGAACAGAAGCTCAGGCAACGCAACCCCGGCGACATAGTCAAGGGGGTTCGCACCGCCTTGGAGCTGAAAACGGCCAAGCCGATTCGCCTCCTCTACGGACATTGGTCGAGGGAAGCTGCCCGTACGGGCAACTTCATCTACGTCTTCGCGGGCAAACTATCCATGTCTGCCATACTCCCCTACCAAGAGTGGCTCTGCGCGCCCTTCCCCGGTGCCGCCATCGTCCCCTCCGAGGGATGGTTCTGGGCTCAACTCCGTGGGGTCATCGCCACATCTCCTGAAGGCACATTCTGGGACGAGGACCAGCTCACCGAGGAGCTGCGCCTCCACCCCGCCTTCGAGAATGTACCCTTCATCGTCAAGCCGCACTGGCTCACCCACCCCAACAACATTCGAGACGCCACCGCCACCGTCGGGTTCGCCATTGAGGACCCCACAGGCGCCGCAGTCCAAGCGGCCATGGCAGGACCCGTCTCGATGTTCAGTTACCAAGTGAAGTTCGTCCCCTGTGGCGACTCCCCCACCCTGATCCAATGCGGTCGCTGCCACATCATCGGCCACCGCACAAACGACAAATCTTGCAAGTGGCGTGCCGACCAGATACGCTGCCAACGCTGCGGTAGAGACCATCACATCGACGACCACCACTTCGAATGCCCAAACCAACATGAAGTACCGGGCGTTTGCAAATGCAAATACAAGTGTCTACTCTGCGGGGAAGCGGGCCACGACGCACGATCCCGCAAATGTGCCAAACGCGGTGACTTCCCCGCACCCCGTCTTGCCAAAGTCTCCGGACGCGATGACTCACCCCCCCCTGCGCCCCGCACGCGCAAGGGTAAGGGCAGAACCGCTAGGATCGACGACGTGCCAGACGACGAACCAGACTACGTGGACTGGGGCGCGGAGCCTACCGAGGGAGGTTGGGGAGACATTGTGCACCCCATCAACCTCGCAGGCACCGAACCCACCCCACCCCATCCCTTGCCCGAGACTGACCTCATGGGCAAGCCATGGAACCCCCCCAAGGCCCGCCGCGTCACTACGGCCACGGACACCGCCAAACCAGGCGAGTCCTCAACCGACCGGGCCATCCAACGCCAAACAGCCATCCACGCCGCTGGACCACAGCCGATCCCCACCCAGTCCTATGACGCCGCACGCCTCCAGGGCCGCCTAGTCAAGGAC
This sequence comes from Lactarius deliciosus, assembly GCA_021525775.1. Classification (NCBI taxonomy): domain Eukaryota; kingdom Fungi; phylum Basidiomycota; class Agaricomycetes; order Russulales; family Russulaceae; genus Lactarius; species Lactarius deliciosus. The sequence continues at coordinate 222,365 of JAKELK010000041.1, read as the reverse complement.
GGATCCTCTGCTACCAACGCTGCCACCCCCCAAGGGCCTGCCCAGCCCGAGGGAACACCCCGCATCACCGCCGATCTAATCGCCCATGCCATCGACCGGCTTGCCGCCATCGATGCCGAGGACAATGCAGGATACATCCGTGCCTGGGCACACAAGGAACTCTGGGAGATCGACCACCTCGATATCTCAGATGAACTCTTTGACATCCGCCTTGTTGAGCAGCGCTACCTACGCCGCGTCATCAACGAAGACGCCTCGGTACTCAACGAGACCTACCCTACACCGCAGGAGATTGAAGCCGCGGCCCTGCGCTCCCACGCCTTCGGTCTAGTTGGCTGGGACGGCATCCCCTACTCCTCACCCGGACAGTGCCTCGCCAGGAAGGTACAACACCATGACATAACCCCCCCCCATGCCTAACTTCTCCTTTGCGAGTGTTAATATGGGGAGGAGGAATCCGGCGATGCATGCACTGCTCGAAACAAACACCCAGGACGATATCTTGTGCGTCCAAGAACCATGGTTTAGTCGTATCGGCACGAGGAGAGCCGACCAAGAGAAATATGGGGTCGATGTGTTGGGAGGCGCGGCGAACCAGCGGTGGGAACTGGTTTACCCCTACTTCACGAACGACCAAAGGGCGAAGGTCATGACCTACGTCCGAAAGCACGACACCAAGACGGGGAGGAAATTCAATGGGCTAGAGGTCGTCCCCAGACTTGACCTCGCCCAACACCCATGCATTCTCATCACTGACGTCCGTGCGGGCGGTGAGCAGTGGCGAGTAGTCAACTTCTACAACGATGTGGCAGACCCGACCGCCCTTCGTACCCTCATGCGGTTGAAGATCGGGGACCATGTCCCTACGCTACTTGTGGGTGACTTCAACCTCCACTCCACATCCTGGTCACCATACGGATGGGCGCCCTCTCCGTGGGTCGGGGAATTCGAAGGCTGGGCAGCGGTCAATACGCTCCAGCTAATGAATGTCCCGGGAAAACCCACGCGCAGAGGCACCGCCGCGCAGAGCCAGCGGGACAGCACACTCGACCTCGCTTGGCGGAACTTCGCCGCCGAGGTCCAGAACACCTTTTATGGCGGTATCGTGGACTGGCCGGGGTCACTCGGCTCTGACCACGCCCTCATCCGCACCATCGCCTACACCCGTCACCGCCTGCGCACCCCTCCCGGCGACGCCACCAACGCCTTCGACACCGACATCGACGCGGAAGGATGGAAGGAGTGGGAACGCCTAATGGCAATCCACTCGCCCGTCCTTCGTGCGCCTCCGCGTTCCGCCGCGGAGCTAGACACCGTTACCGACCTCGTCTACGCGGCTTTCAACCAAGCCTGCGGAGCCACCATGAAGCGCAAGGGTCGCAACCGCGCCCGAGCAGCTCGATGGTGGACGGACAAGTGTACCGAGGCGGTCAATGCAGTCAAGAATGCGGAAGGCGTGCCCGCCACCCGCGCTGCCAACCGCCAACTGAAACGAACCATCAAGACGGCCAAGCGCGAATGGGCCGACCGGGTCATCACCACCACGAACATGTGGGAGGTGGCGGCCTGGAGGCACGGACGCACGACCACCAAAGTCCCCGCCATGCGCGGGGCAGACGGAGAACTCGTCTATGGACACGAGGAGATAGCAGGTATACTCTCAGCCCGCTTCTTCACCGAACGTAGAGGGGACATCCCCCTGTCCCTCCCGGGAGACCCCGATCCCAGGCCCACACGACCCCTCCCACCTCTGACGGAGGAGGAGGCCCGCGACCTCCTGAACGCCGCATCCAATAAGTCGGCACCGGGAGCGTCCGGGGTGGGCTGGTTCCTCCTCAAACGTGCATGGGGCCACCCGGACGCGGAGGGATGGACCGGGATCGGCCAAACACTGACACATGTCTTCCAGGCGTGTTTGAATTTAGGACATCACCCGGTGCGCTGGAAGCAGGCGGTGGTCATCGTCATCCCTAAACCGGATCGACCGGACTACACGCAGGCCAAGGCACATCGACCAATCTCGCTCCTGGAGTGCACGAGTAAACTGCTGGAAAAAGTAGTTGCCAAGCGCTTTCAGCACGAGATTGTTGAACACGAGTTAATTCCAACCACCCAATTCGGGGGACGGATGCACTCCTCCTGCCTTGACGCAGGCCTTGCCCTCCTCCATGACGTCCAGGTGGCTCACAGCCTAGGGATGAAGTGCGGAATCGTCCTCTTCGACGTTAGGGGATTCTTTGATCACGTCAACCACGACCGCCTCGTTGCGATCCTAAAGAATTTGGGATTCGCTCCAGAGATCATGGCATGGGCAGACTCCTTCCTGCGGGATCGGAAAGTGAAGCTTCGCTTCAATGGCATCTTAGCCGAGGAACGGGACCAGCCCGTGGGAGTGCCGCAAGGCTCACCCCTGTCGCCGGTTCTGTCCATAGCCTACACATCACCGCTGCTTCACAGGATGCGGAGTTGGAACAACTCCTCCCTGGGCATGTATGTGGATGACGGCGTCTTGTTCGCGTGCGCCCAGGAATGGCATCAGGTAGACGCGCTGCTCCGAGCACGCTACACCATATGTGAAGACTGGCTCCGCTCCTCGGGACTCGCCATCGAGCCTGAGAAGACGGAACTGCTTTACTTCCAGAAGCCGGGAGAACGGAACACCCTTCCGCCTCCCACGCGACTCCTCCTGCCGGACCGCAGCGCGAACACATACTACTCAGTCCGCCCGGTGGAAACCCTCAGGTACCTGGGGTTCTTTTTCAACCGACGGTTGAAGTGGGAGCCACATGCGGACATCATGTGCAACCGAGCCCGCGCATCACTCAATGCCCTTGCGGTGCTCGGGAATACCATCAGAGGCCTCTCCATGGCAAACTGGAGGCTCGTGCTTAACGCTGTATGCCTCCCGGTTCTGTCTTACGGATGCCAACTCTGGTATAAACCTAAGGGCACCACGCGGCTTGTCAAGAAGCTGCAGATGGTCCAGAACGAGATGGCGAAGCAAGTAACCGGCTCATTCCGCACTGCTCCACGAGACGCCCTTCTCCACGTTACGAGGATGCTCCCTATGGGCATCTTCCTGGAGAAGCTAACGCAAACCTCCGCACTGCGACTTTACAGGCTACCCCGGGGTTCCCAACTCCTGAGGCGCCTTGGCCCAGAGTGGTATGTCCCGGGCTGGGGTGACTTCCCTTTGGTCATCACAGGTTCTTCCGTCGTGCCCGGTCGACGAACACGGCGCCCCACCGCACTGGAGGCTCTCGCCGCACGTGTCCCCTCCACAGGACCGCGCGTCGACGTAACGGCGGTTGCCCCCTGGGAGGTACCCAACTGGGCGCGGCAACTTAGCTACATGGGCACTGGCTCCCCCCATGCGAGACAGGACTGGACGCGGGACCTCATACGTCACGCCGACGGGCTCAGTATCGGAATCTGCTTCGTCCATGGCTGCGTATCGGCGGCCGGACGTGAGGACGAGACACCGGTGGGCGCGGCGGCAGCCACCTTCTCGGTCGCAGGACAGGACCTCACGGTCCTGGACTGGACCCTTGGATCGGAAGCCCTCCTGTTTGATGCCGAAGTCTTCGGCATCGCGAAAACGGTCGAGGCCCTAGCCATGTACCATACTGAGGAGGTGGCCCCTCCGGACAAGTACTTTATCTTCTCTTCCTCTTCTTCCGCACTACAGGCAGCGCGCAACCCACGCAACCGCACTGCCCAGAAACACGCGCTGATGTTTCATCAATCTATGACCACCCTATCGCTTCGTCACGCTAATGTCCGCTTTTACCTAGTTTGGACCCCAGTGGACAAGGACTTGGAAGGGCAACAGGTGGCACGGACACGGGCGGTTGAAGCCTGTAGACGCAATCCCTTACAGGGGCTGGACCGGGTCCAGTCTGCAGCCTTCCAAAAGGACAGGGCAAGACGGCGCGCATTCCAACAGTGGAACGACAAGTGGCTTGCCAACAGCCTCATACCGGAGTTCAACCGGTGCGTACTCGGGGAGGGATCCCTATCACATCATCACCGTTACCTTATCACCACCCCTCCCCAGCATGACAAACACCACCCCCTCTGGACAGCAGCTACCGACATGGAACGCGACACCAGCGGAAAGAAAACCAAAACGCCGAAGTTCACACGACGTACCACCTCCATGGCACTCCAGGTCGCCACAGACCACGCGTTTACGGGCACCTACGCTCGCCGGTTCCGTCCATCCGACCCACCAGAAACTCACGGCTGCCCCTGTGGGGAACCTATTCGATCCGCGGAGCACATCCTACTCCACTGCCCGCGGTTTGTCCAACCACGCATCTCGTATGCCATCCTCAGCACGGCGTGGAACCCCATCCACCCCCTCCTCCAATACTCCCGCTTCTTCACTACCCGAGGCGGCGCTGAGAAGATGTGCAAGTTCCTCCAGTACTCGCGCGCCCTCTCTAGACCCGAGATCCTGCCCCCCCCGCTAGTGCCACCCGAACCTGACTGAGTTCCCCGAAACTGGGGTCGTATGTACCCCTTATTCATTCCTCGCGTCTGATCTAACTGAACTTTTGTGCCTCACACGCACCCGCAACCGCGCTTCGGCTTATGCACCACGGGGCACCCTCGAGGGCCCTCTTCTGTGAAATGTTTCCCGGTCGTGCTTTCCGCGTTCTCCGCTTCTCGTCTCGGGGCCACCTTATATTAGGACAAATGTGTTTCATAACTGTAACGTTCTCGTAGTTACGACTGGTCTGTGTCCCCGGCATGTAACCCAGTAATAAACATGGATCAAAAAAAAAAAAAAAAAAAAAAAACCGCCGTCAGCACCTGCCTCGCCCCAGGTTACCAACGTTATGCCGCTTCTCCACAGCTCCCCAGCCTCCTCAACACTTTCCTCACGCCACTCCCTATCCTCAATTCCCCCACCAACATTCACATATCGCACCTATACAGAACCCAGCAGTTCATCCTAACAGTGTACCTGACTTTTCGGCTTGGGGAATAGACGGCGCAACCGCTCAATTTGGCATGCAACTTGGTCAAAATGCGGTTGCCGCTGGACAGAGTTACGTCCAGCGCAACGTACGTTCCTTCTGTTTGTTTAGGTTCGACGATCTCATTCTTATTTTATTTCTTTCCATCTTGGCGGACTCATACCCGTCACTCATCTGAAACATCGTTTCAATGTCTCAAACTCATACGTCATCCGTAAACTACACCTCGTTGTGTTTCCTAGCGGCATAAAGGACGCACAAATTGCGTCGTTCCGAGACAGAAATCAGCGAATTTCAACCCCCTAGAGACGATCTTAATGCATAGACCTTTACATACCTGGTACTTTCCCTCCCCTGCCTCTCCCGCTTACTCACATCTATTGCGTCATTCCTAGGTATGGCGTTTGTGACTTATATACTCCTAGCTGCCCTACAGTCAGGTCTGCGATCCCGCTTTCACCCAGAAATATTTGGCCCCGTTGCGACAAAGGCAATCGTCGTCGTCCTATTTGACTTCCTTTTCGCAAAGATTGGTTGCTATCTTCTTGGAGTACAAGGCTCCGGCCCCATTGTCGATCTCCTTGCATATGGTGGCTACAAATTCGTGGTCAAACTCAACATTTTTCAGAGTGATCGCAACACTCCTGGTCGGGCTTGTTGGGTTATCACGCACACTATACTGTCGCGTTTATCTACACGTTCCTAGCGAACGCATTCTTTCTTGTGCGTACCAGATACGCTCGAGCCTATACTCTCCTATCGTTCTTCGCAGCTCCGCTCGTTGCGCTCTGTCGTTTTACCCGACGCTGGTGCGACCCCAGGAGCCGTTGGTACCGTCTCTCATGCACAACGATCCCAGCGTATCACATTCCTATTTCTCGTTGCTGTCGTACAGATCTTATTCATGGGTGTATTGGTCCGCGTATAGTCTGCGGAAGGGAACAGGGAATACATCTTTACTGATATCTCCTCATGTCCTATGAGGCTTGCAGTGTGCAGTAGGACGCCGGATATCTTTGAGCCGCCCACCCTCGCAGCGCGCCACCTGCCAGTGTACTTGTATTGTATAACACGATCGTATAACACGATCGAATCTTCTGACCCAATGCCAGCAGCTGGGAGATGAGCGTGCTGTATACTGGTGCAAGGTGTCGCTACCCCAGTACTCAAGTGCGAACGGGAGCTGGTCGCATTCTGTTCTCGTCGTTGAATCGCAGGGATGTACGCTTTGCGACAAATAGGGATATGTGTGACAGATCTCGCGCCGGACGAAGCCCCACGTTCTTCTCGTCGGCTCTCCCACGCCCGTGCATTGGATCACGCAAGAACCCTCGACTAAGTGTGCACCTACTCATTACGCTAGCTCCGTCGTGAACGTGAACACGAGGACCTGTACGAGGGTGAGTGGGCCTGATAGTTGGCTATGAGCAAAGGCAGCGCAAGCCTCCCGAGATGACAGGAAAAGAGTAAACATTCAAATACACTAATATGATGTGATGGCTAGTCCGGAAAGAAGGTACGACGCGGATTCTGTTTCATCATTCAGGCACAAAGTCGCATCCATTTCATCATCGCTTTCATCCATCTCCAGTAAATCGATCGCCCCGCAAATATTCAGAACTTTAGCGAAAGCTGCGTGGACTTTGAGGTACTCAGGGTTCGGGGGCTCAACAAAAGATTCCTCCACAGTTGGAAACTCGACATCCGCTTCACTTGATCCGTCGCCTAAAAGAAGTGCATCTTCTACGCACATACGCACTCTGTACTTGTTGGGAATATCCGGGTACTAAATAGTGTTACCCTCAAGGCCAACAGGAACAAGTCACCACGAAAGAAACTGACCATCTCCTTGTCGAGATAAAAGTCGAAATGCCCGAAGGCGCTACAGTCGCCTACCGTCATGTAGATGGCATTCGTGGGAGAGTTGAAACTTGAAGTCGGTCCTACTGTTCCCAAGTCGATTTTCGTCCAGGATCGAAACATATTCGAAGTGCGAGCAGAGTCTGTCTATATACAAATATGTGAGTTGTGAGGACGAAAGAACTCCATCACTCACGAGCTCTAGGCTACGAATGCTTCTTTCGTCGAAATTGTTGATCAAGGGAATGACATGTGCGGCTTCCATTTGAGATTGTGCCTCCTTCCTAGGAATTTCTCCGGTGCGCCCTTCCTTTTTGAGTTTCAGTGCACGAGTGCGATCGAATATCTTTGTGACCGCACAACGATACTGTTCTCGGTGAGCGACCTTAAATCCATTTAGAAGACCATAGTGAGAAGACGATACGATACTCACGTTGTCTCTGAGAATGGACTGCTCATCTGGAGAGGCGGACTCGATGTGCGTGTCGATAGTGAAAGTTTGGCTGCTGGTAGGCTCTGAGTTTATAATACTGACCATGAGGAATCAGTAAACGCAAAGGGAAAGGGAAAGACAAGCGAACGAACTAGGGAGTAGTAGATAGTCAAGCCATGCTTTCGCAATGTTGACTACCTCGTCTTCACCCATTTGATTTGCAACATGGAGACAAACAGCAACGTATCGCCGTCCCAAGAGGTGTGGCGCGTGCTCTAACATGGCACATAAGAGGTCACCGAGGCGATATTGGGAGTCGGCTGCGCGCAGCCTCGCGCCGTTCGGATGGATGATATTCCGCAATGCGCCGTCAGACAAAGCCCCACTCAGCAACCTATTGTTGTCGTACAAGTCCTGGTACTCTTTTGAAGTGCACGTTAGGACGGCGCAAATAGACTCGGTAGGGTCTGAACCTCGAAGAGACATGTTGGTGTTGGGAGACGAGCAGGGGCAAGTAAGTTACTAGTAGCTGGTCAGGCCTGTCAGGTGACAAGTCGGCGAGAGCGAGAGCGCGTAGTTGGCAATGAGGCCTTAATGAGGAGTCAAGAGGCTTTCAAACTCGCTTTGTGAAGAGGAGTCAAAGGCACACGAGGGGATTTGAAAAACAGAACAATATTCAGTTGATAAGCATAGAGACGTCCTTTTATACGGATTTCACTACATTTTAATGAGAAATAATCACAAAGTAAAGTAAATGGGAGCAAGTAAGAAAGTACTGGGATAGGTAAAGTTGAAATGGGGTAGAAGCGGTGTCGAAATAGGGGTGGAAAGAGGTGCTGTAATGCTAAAATGAAATCGGAAATAAAAGGGAAAGGCAAATAATGGACCTCGCTTTATTCCTGGCAGTCTGGCACGAGTAAGTTACTTGGTAGGACTGATCGGCGATGGCTCTGATTGACGTGTGATCATGTGGTTACTGATGTGCAAAGGACGGCCCTTCCCGGAGCTGGCGACGCTTGATACGGGACCTTACTGTAGTAAGTTATTCGGCGGCGGATGTAACCTATTTCGGGGGACTCGGGTATCCTCTAAGACTCGCTGCTCCGGTCCGGGGTCGAATTGCAACAGAGGAGGCTCGTCGATGTGTAAACTTTGTCGTGTCAACTCCCTTGGTAGTCCACTCGTAAAGAAATCGAGGACGAGGGGAGTATCTAGCCCCAGAAAGTTAGACGCGAATAGCCAGTCGTTGAGCGCGTTCCGCGAGATACCTACGGATTTCGACTCGCACCACGGTCCACGCGCCGTCGCCTCGAACGCGGAGACCGCCCCCAGCAATCCCTTTCGCCGTCACAGTTGACGACAGACCCTCAGCTCCCCCTCTCGTCCTCGCCCTTGCGTTCAGAGCTTCACCCCGAGACTGCACCGACATATTCGACTCCCCTGTCTTCGCTTCCCCTCTTTATCCCAGTCGACACGCTCGCACCCTCGGCCACTAACAATGACTTCAAACTCACGTCCGCGCCTCCGTCCAAGTCTTCGACTACGACCTCGCCCCCAGACTTAGTATGCCCGCCTTCCCCTATGTAACTGGCATCGGATGTTTGCTCCGAGACCGAGCGCGAGCCCGCGTTCACGTCTCCGGACCCCCGACTTCCGTCCCCGTCTTCGCCGATCGCTTCGGAGTCTCAGCTAGCTCATGTACATTTGGCTGCGGACAGTCTGCTCGGGCCTGTGGCCTGCGTCATCGGTTTCCTCACCGGCGTCTCTTCCTTTGACTCCCCCGGGCTTGCCACGTTGTCCGTGCCTCCTGCTCCTGCCCCGTGGTCTGCGCCTCTGCTTTCTTCGACGTCTTCACCCAAAAACTGCTGCTCTCCACACCGCGGCACGGCGATGAGTCAAGAGAACGACCTTACGGACAGCAAACTCTCACTTTTTCTTTTTTTTTCTTCTTTTTTTAAATCCATTTTTGTGCACCTGAGGGCAGAAGCAAACTCTCACTATCGTACACTAGCCTAGTAAACATTGGCGACAAAACTTAAACTCCTAATTCAACCTAGTAAAGCCAAGTTAGCCGCACCAGTCGCCAAGACTTAGATGCAACTCACTCTTCGAGAATCCAGGACTGGTTCTCTCCGCCCCAAGCCGTCCACAGTTGAATGGCTCCATTATTGCCCTGCCTCTCTAGGGGGAAATCGGCGACGAAAAAGGTGCCATGAGTCCACTGGCCGAGCCTGTCAAAGGAGACTCAGAGTCAGCAGCGATCGCCAGTGGGGTACGTGATAACACGTACTTAACGACTGGCCCAGCTTCCCCACTAAAAGGCAGAATCTCGATATTCCAGGGCTGGGGCTCATCAACACCGACGAGTTGTGTCCCATTCTCCGGAGTTGTCTCAACTCCCAGGTACTTGTGGTGTTCTGCTGATCGAAGGGTCCATTGGTCGTTGTCCTGTCTTTCTATGATCCACTAGAGTGCGTCGTAGTTGTGTGAGGCACAAGTTATCGAAATAGCGACGGTTGTTACCTGTTGGTTCCCTCCACCGTGGTAAGCATAACCGAGGATGGACCTATTGTCTGCACCTGACAGGTCGATGACCAGCCTGGATTCCTTATTAACGATCTTGTACCGTCTGCCCGACTGTAAAGACATGGTGGGATGGGGGGAAACAGGCAGCGAATAGGGCTGCTCTTATAAGCCCTATCTGATTAGGGGTGGGGTGGGTTCAGAGACCCTATTCATCATGACCGTGACAGACAAGGTAATTACCGCTCTTCGTTTCCCATGGATCCACACTCCTTCCAATCACCGCGCATGAAAATAGCATGTGGGGCCCCCTCATGATCGATTTGAAGACCCAGGCCTTCATATGGCCCCTCAGCCAGAAGGACCCTCTTTTCCTTTGGCTAACATCGACTGATCGACTCTGGAGCTAGCTGCGAGCAGCCTCGCCTCTGCCCCCAGCTTCCACGTAGTATATGGCTCTCCTCACGGCGGTCCCTACTCTTTGGGCGCCTGGACCCTCTCCTATCTTCCAGCTACGTGACTACGTCCTTTGCTCCTAAGGCGGTTTGCATTCACCAGTTGATCCTTTCTTTTTCTTTTCTTCTCTCTCTTTCTGATCATCCGATGTCAGTGTAAGAGGTGGTGCGTTATGGCCATCAGTCGTTCCCTCCTAATGTGTAATGTGTATTTGGTATTCGGGCCGTCCAATCTTGTGTTTTTAACTAAAAAAGGTAAATACCTTGCACCACCCCAGTGCCTGCACGAGTATGTCAGAGCTGCTTTCGAAAAACAGGAACAAGGGGAATGTGCTCGGAACATGCTCCTGAAGTGGAGCATCTACATGCGTTTAACGTTGTGGAGGCGGTTGGGACAGTTGATCGATTGAGGTAACGGTCAATCACTGGTCAATCGTAACAAAATGAATCGATTGCCTTGCGATCGCCTGATGGGCCTCGGATCTGAAGAGGGTATGCGTAGAGTCCCTGTTACTAGTATGTAGTATGTATCGGCCCAAAGTTACTCTCGTAGGTTCGAAAGATCGCGAAAGACATTTTATAAACTCAGGTCATAGCAGGATTAGCACTAAACAATATTATGCGACTGCCGTATGTCAGAACCTGAATGGGGCGCCAGACAATGGTCCGTTCGTAGGCGGAGGTTGCCAGTGAGTAATGCGTGGTCGAGTCTCGAAAGTTGACGTGACATAAGGCTCAGGCCCGGGGAGGCTCTGAGTTCTAAAAGGGTTTCATGGGGGTCGCATAAGAACGCGCGTTCATGTTAAAAGAAATCACCGATGTAAAAAAATGATGTGGGAAGATGCAACTTTGTTCGAAAGGAACATGTGACTGCAGATGCCAGTGCCGCGGCCGGCATAAGGTAACTTACGAATCGTCACGCGTCACGTGCCTTTTCCCCACACTATTTTCCGTTATATCCGAGCCGCGCATTTGGCGGGCGCACCCATGGCTTTACGGGCTGATGGATATTTTAAGCCCATATACGACTTTCACCGGTCCACCGCTCGCCAGGGTGGCAGTAGGTGGACCTTGCAATGAGGTCGGTTGGCACGCGTGCGCCGCTTATCACCTGATAAACTTTAACCCTCATGCAAGATCCTTGGAACGTCTGCACTGGTGTACTTGCTTCGAGACCGACCCAGAAACTGATACTTAGATAGAATTTGGTGTGCCGGTGCGCGTTATCTGGGAATTGAATTGCGCAATTCAGTGCCTGGCGGATCATGACCGGATGACCATCGACGGCGATCTACGAATAGCAGCCGTTTGCATGGAATTGTTTGCATGGAATTGCACACTTTACCCACCCCTTTCTGCAGCGCAGCGATAGTAGATCAAGAGCACAACTTCACAGAGAGCCCACTATCGAGGACTAGGACGTTAGCTGAGCGACGCAATCCCCCACGCCAATCGCCAGACTTCACCAAACGCGACTCACACTCTTCGACCTACCCACACCTGGTCCTTTCCATCACAGTTCGTCCACAATTGAAGATCAGTTCCGACGACCAGCTTCTCCAGAGGAAAATAGGCGACGAAACGAGAGCCACAGACGTAGAGCCTGTCAAGTACTTAACGCTTGGCTTAGTAGAATCCTTACAACCCGTTAGACTCCCGACAACTTAGAGTTGAGGCTCGTCGAGGCCGACGAGCCTAAGCGCTATTCTATTGTCCAAGGTATTCTCAAATACAAGGTACTTCTGGGCCTTGACTGATTGAGTAGTCCATTGGCCGTTGTCCGAGTCCTGTTCGTTGATGATCTACTGAAGCGTGTCGTGGTCATATGGGGCTCAAGTTATCGATGTAGCGAAGGTTGTTATCTGTTCGTCCTCTCCGCCGGTAAAGATACATCCAATGATAGCCGTGTTGTTTGCGCCGGATATATATCAACGACCAGCGGTGACCTTGTAACGTGTCCCCACTTGATGGACATACGGGATTGAGAAACAGGCGGCTACAGTTCGCTCTTTGACTTATTGGGGGGGGGTGAATTTCAGACAAGGTAAATACCGTGTACAGGCCTCCGGAAAGCGGTTGATCACATGGGTGATACCAGGTTATTCTTCACGAAACACGGGGAATGTGCTGGGAACATTCTCCCGATGGAGCGCATGCATACATAGGATGGCTTGTGGGGAAGGACGGGACAAATACTCGATGGGGTAACGAAATGAATCGCCAGCTGGGCCTCTCTGAATGCTTTGAACAGGGCATGCGCAGTCCCCGCTCAGTCACCTGTCATCAATATGTGTTGACCCTAAGTGTTACGCTCGCAGATTCGAAAGACTTCGAAAGACAAGTTCCGTAGTACATAGGCTCAGGCCATGGGAATAGCTCCACACAATATTGGCAGCAGGATCTCAGAGCCTGTAATAGGAGCCAGACAATAAGACGCAAAGGTTAAGCGCGCGGTCAAAAATCGATGAGACCAAAGCCTAAGGGTCGGGGGTCGAGAATACGGGCTTCCAGAAGAGCTTGCTGCGCGAGCATAGCATGCGGAGAATATGTGTCGAAGAAACCCCCGATGTAGAGATATGGGGTAAGGTGCTATTCGGTGCTGACTTTTGCTCATGATTCTCCGACATGATCGGACGACGCGGCGGACAAATCTGAACTTCAGGCCCTTGGAGGAGATACTTTCGGTTTCAGAAAGACGCGATCGCGCTCTCGGACCACTCTTCAGGACTTCGGGACTCAGGTCATTTAAGGTCCGCGTCGTATCGCGATTACGTCACGACTTTGTGTCACCTCTCACGTCCCGTCTGGCTAACGGACGACCAGAACCCCGCAATTGGCCCCAAGTCCACAACAGCTGTTTTCAAATTGAATTGAACCAACAGAAGGAGACAAAAGGAGCTATTGACTCATAGAAAGTGTGTTGTCCTAAGCAGGCCGGATTTCGGCTTGAGGAATGTGCATGAATAGGACGAATGATTGTGACGTGCGGCGTATGCATAGGATGCGACGGTAATCGCAATCAGGAGAGAAAACTCGGCATGTCCTGTTTTTGGTCAAGAATCGCTTGATTTCATGTGGAGTATAGAAGTCGTCGAGATGGAAATCAGGTGCAACTGGCACGTCATGTCAATGAGATCATGGGAATTCAGCCCCACGTCTGCCTGTCTAGTTGAGCCGGTGTTTAGTAACGTGGGTCGCAAACGTTACAGCCGAATTGCCATGGAAGCGACTGCTTCGTTGTTTCATCCCAACGTCCTACTTCCTCTAGGTCGACTCTTGCATCGCACGTCTCCAAAGGAACTTCAAGGCCGTGCCGCGGCGAAGGCAGTTCACAAACGGTGTAGCAATGCGATGGCCCGGTCTATCGGCGCTCCTGTCTGTAGTTTAACGTGACGCACACAAAAGGTCGCGTGAGTGCCCCACCACATGCCAGGATATAGTAGCCACTCTCCAGTCTCCTGGCCAATATGAATAACCCTGCGCGGAGTCAACGATAGGAAGAGAGGAGTGGACTGTGGGAGTTACGGAGAGCGGGGTCCGTGGGAACCGGAACGGTAATTGCGGCAAGTACGCCCGCGCAGTTGCGGTGCAGCAAATTCTGCAAGACTTTCCAGTTCGAGTCCCAATTCTAGCTTCCCTGCCTTCCCACTGCGTTTTGTTTTCCACGCGACAAGGAAGGGAATCGCTTTCTTCACTTGGTCGTCCGTGGGTCCCCATTCCGTTCTCCGTTTTCGCTGGAATATCCTTGGAATACCGATACGGACACCTCGTCACGAGTGACCGACTTCCCCAGGCCCGCCTCTATATATTCACGACTACACATACCACGTCCTTACTCGTGCTCATACCCCGCACAACCCTGCAATCATGCCTGGCCCAGCCTTGTTCCTCGGCCTTGAACTCTCGACCGATCAACTTCGCGCCACGATAGTAGACGAAAATTTGGAGTTGGTCGGCGTTGAGGCTGTGGATTTCGACACAGCACTTTCCGAGTACCAGTGAGTACCCTCACTTTCGCAGGTGTCGAGCATAGGAGGAAAGGTGGGATTGACATCGATGGCGGATGGGGACCTTCTGCATACTGGCCTGCTCGGTCATCTTGTTTGTCAACAATAGGCAGATTTTTTTTCTTCGCCTGGTCATCTTTGTTCGCCCTGGGTGATACACGTGTTGTCCAACGTGACAATCACTTATCGGCCTTCTGTGTGCGATGTCAGGTATTGGGAGTGGCTCAGTCCAAGGCTCAGTCAATCCTGTCCCATCCGTGTCTTCGCGATGCGTACGCGTAGTGCGAACCGTTCTGACCCGCTGTAGAACACAGGGTGGCATCTTTACTACCCCAGGAGACGCGTACACGACACCGGTGGATATGTGGGTAAAAGCCCTTGGTGAGTATTTTTCCCTCCGCGGAATCAAAGTGTTCAATTGCTGATAAAAATCAAATTAATCTCTTGATCGGGATCGGGTCCTCACCGCTGTCCCTTGTCCGCTATCTTTCGCTTTGTCGCTCCAGATTTTCTCCTGGAGGAAATTAGCCGGAATCACGAAGTCTCACGAATTAAGTCAATTGGCGGTGCAGCCCAGGTGAGAACCGCCTCCGCGTCCTTCGCGTCGAACGCAAAGATCTTTAGTCAAGATCGCTCATCACGTGATTCGTTCAGCCTGCCCTTGTTTGGTGGAAATCAACCCCTGTGCCTAATTTCCCTTCTCTCGATTCGCGACTACCATTACATCCTCAGCTCTCACCGAACACTTTCTCCTTACCCAATACTCCCGTAGCCCAGGATACATTCTCCCACTCTCATGCTCTCAGCATTGAGGCTATGCTAGGTGGTCCCGATCACATGGCCGCCCGTGTCGGAACCTGTGCCAATTCGTCCCTTGTTGCTGCACAGATACTTCGCGTCCGCGAGACTTCTCCGGATACATGGACCCGGACGGGGCGCGTCCAAATTGCTTCCGCGTTCCTTGCAAGTCTTATTTCTGGCACCTGGATCGGCATGGGTGAGGCGGAAGCATGCGCCACGGGTATGTACGTATATGCTTCGGGTGGTCAAGGTCACTGGGACGACGAAGTTATCGAATACATCGCGGGATCCAGAGAAGAGGCGTGGCGTGTTCGCGGCTGGTTAGGAGACGTTGACGTCTCTGGTGGCGGACGTCGGGTCGCAACAGTCTCACGATACCTCGTCGACAGATATGGATTCGAACCTGGTAGGTCTGTTGTTTTGAGTCTTCGAAAATAGTCCCGATTGACACCATCAAGATACCATAATCGCGTCATTTACTGCCGACTACCTGTCGACTTATCTCTCCCTGGTCCCTTCACCTTCCGATGCTGTCCTCTCATTCGGTCCTATGGATTTTCTCCTCACAAGCGCCCCTCATTATCTCCCAAGTCGGCTGTATAGCGTCTACCCACATCCTGCCCAAGACCCAAGTGAGAAGCGAAAGTACATTATTATGTTGACAAGCAGGTATGACGTAATCTGGCTGATTGTCTGTTTTTATTTCTAATCCATCTCCAGAAATGCGGATGTTCCTAGGGCGCTTGTCAGGGATATGTACACCAAATCATGGAGCGCATTCGACCGTCTTGTATCCGTTGTTCCACCTGGCGGTTCCATAGGGTATGTCCGAGGAGCCAGCCTCTAAACCCCAATTTACACGACTATTCGCAGCCTAGACGACAAGCTATTTAGCTTTTGGCTCCTTCAAGGTGATAGCCACCCACTGTCGCATGTCAAAGGCATTTTCCGATTCGAGACGGGCGTGAAAGTGAACGAGTTCCGCGACCTACGTGCCAACCCGCGGTGTCTAGTCGAGAGCCAGGCGCTCTCTTTCCGTGTGCGATGGGCACGTATGACGGCCACGGGTGCACTTGGTGCGGCTGTAGGCCGTGCACGGGGCAGTAGTTCACTGGTGACTAGCAGCGCTGCAGCGTCCCCTGGTCCTGGCCAGCGGACGGGCACGCCAACCCTGGGGGCACCCCCATCTGGGTTAGGCTTATCGTTTGACCCATACGATTCATCCTCATTGCCCGCACGAATACTCACTACTGGTGCCGCGATTAATTTCCCCGCGGTCGCGTCGCTCATTAGCGAGCTTTTCAATGCCCCCGTGTTCGTTCCAACGACCCAGCTCGACTCGGCTCAAATCACGCCTCATCGCAACGCGCCAGCTAAGGGATACCCCGGACGCGCAGCTCTCGGGGGCGCATACGTCGCACGATGGGTTTGGAGTAAGGAGCGTGGGACGGGTCGTGGGAGCTTCGAGGAGGAAGTGCGGCGGCTGCTCTCGAAACGCTGGGTGACTAGCGGCGGCACTCCGGTCCGCACTCATGTTGGCGGAGAGACTCCCGCGGGCAGCGGTGCCAACACTCCCTACGGGAATCGGCGTACGGGTTTTGGTGCTGCGGTGCTTGAAGAAGAGGAAGAGGACACGCTCGAGGAGGAGATGGAGCGTCTCGGCGGGGACGCATTTGGTGAGGGGGAGCTTGCGGCGCGCTTACGTACTGTGACCGGGTCGAGTACCGCGACGAGCGCGACTACAACCGGTACGTCGACGAGCTCAAGTGGCGCGCTCCCCTCGACGACATTTACGACGCCTGAGATCGGAACGGCCACCCCAAGCTCAGTGGGCGAAGGCACGGCTGCGGTGACGACGCTTATGCCAGTCACGGCGCTGCCGACGGGCGAAGCGGAAACGCAAGTCGGGCTCGCAAAGGTGGCGGAGCCAGACGTCGACGCGTTCATGGCGTACGCGGCGATCGTGCCCGAGTATTGTCGGCTAGAAGGGATGCTGGTGAAGGCTCTGGTGTGAGAGATTGTTGGATTGTGTTCTTGCTCTGACCTGCTCTGCTTGCTTGCGAGATTCTCGTCGCGTGTTCTTTGAAGAACAAGGAAAACAAAAGGGATGGCATCATCTATATCACACATACCCCGTTGCATATCCACGCTCGTAGTAATAGTGACCCCGCAAGACTACGACCAACATGACCTGTACGCTATCCATGAAATGTACGTCAAATTGAGGATTTTTGCAATTTTCTGCCATTGCGGCGGCGGTGGCGGTCGTATCCAACTCCACCTTACCACAACCCACGCCCTCGTCTCCGAGTCGTGATGCAGAAAATCACGGCGGCAGGCAGGGGCTCTGACAGTCGTCTTTGCGTTTTATGTCTCTACCATTTCTCGGTTCCATAGACTGATGTATAGGTTCCCTGGCGACCCACAAATTCGGCAGTCGTCCACATGGCCCACCCAGACGGCCACATTTTCAGATCAATGCATCTCATCGGACACAGCCTCTTATTTGTGTCTTTGGGCCTGTGCTTAAATTACTCTCGAAACCCGCCTTCTCGATATCATCGACTGGTCCCTACAGTCATGGGGCCACCCATACGACCGCTTCCTCCAGCTCAACAGCCCGTCGCTGGTCTGCAGATACTTCCACGACATCACCGCTCCCATTATCTTCCGCAAATATAGGCTTCAGCTGCGGGAAGCCCTGCGCAAGCTCGGCGCCCCGGACCCTACATGTTTTCTCACTGGCCCATCCCTCCTGACGTGGAACCAAGTCGGCGTCGGCGTCCGTCTGGCGCATCTCCGGAAAACGCCGTTTTCGTCCGCGAGCTTCGGATAGTCGACTGGGGTCAGTCGTTGGGCAAGGTCTGCCTCGGCGTCGAGCCCGGTCCTGCACCATTCGATCCCGCATTGCTACTCGACACTCTGGACGCACTGACCGATGTCACTTCGGTTGTCTTTGAGGCCACAAAGCAGTTCCACAGGAGCACTCATTTCCCGGTTGAACTGTGGCATTGATTGTTGCAGGTCAATCCTGCGAGCGTGTCTTTCGAAGAACTCTTCGCGTTTCCCTCTGCGCTGGGGCCCTTACCATCCATTCGATCGATGTCTCTTTGCGCGAGCGGCGAAGCGGCTAGAGTAGTAGAGGTGAGCCTTTACCACATGCCTTCGGGGAGAGCGGGCACGGTTGACGCCGTAGCAGACCGTGCGTGATGCGCTTCTCGAGATCAGTGTTGAATCCACGGATCAGAAGGATCACTGTCTCAATGATACTTTCCGACCATATCCCTCCTTGAAACAGTTGGACATCAGACTCCGTCACTACGGCGATTGGATCCCATGCAGCTACTTCGATTTCACAGCGTATCCAGAAGACGCTAGACTCGCAATACATATGAAAGTGCCAGACACCGAGACCTATATCGAAGCGCCAGTGAGTGTAAGTTAGCCTGTCCCGTCAGAGTGACTGCCTCTGATCTGTCGTCGTCTTCAACGGGTAAGGTGAGTCCGCTGGGGTGCAGTACGACGCGTCGCCGGTCTCGGCGTGCGAGCGCTTGAATCGGGGATGCACCTTTATGACAGTAGTAGGGATGTGGTGATAACATGTTCGAGGCGAATGTAAGAAATATGAGAGAAACGGGCGGCATATGCCAGTGATCGCTGATCGCTGTATTACCCTCGCCGGGCCGTCGGCCCGCGCTGTTCGGATTACCCAATTAGTAACCCAGTTAACCAGGCAGGAGGTAAAATAGTCAATTGAGCAATTGAGGGATCGAATATATTGACCACCAAGTCGACTTGATTGTTCTTGGATGTACGTTGGCCCCTCCTCCGGGCCCACTGGCCACGGGCAGTGGCTGCAATAGTCTACACTCACTGGAAATACCAAAACACGGTCATCAGGAAAAACCTCCCGCGCTAGCGAGGGATAATCTGACTAAATTAGCGACCATTAGTGAAATTAGTTGTATTATCTCCATTTTGTTGCCACAACTAAAATAGTGCTTAATTATCAATAATTTCGCGATAATTCTCAGATAATCACGTCCTAATTATCGGATCATTATCATGTTTATTAAACCATTATCAAATTTATTATAACTATCAAACAACTACAATACAGATCACAAGTCAACTAATAGGGCTGCGCGACATCCGTACGGCGGTTGACAAGGCACAGTCATGCTCTATAGGTCTGAAAACCTACCTCTGTGATTGCTCAATGATATGACGGGAGTGCCTAGACGACCATCTGATGGTGAATGAGACCATGGGACAAAAACGAAGCTCGAATAAGGCTCACCTTGGCTCGCCGGCCGCGCAGTGGGACAAGAGTTGGGCCCTGGTGAGGGCTGGACTAAGCCTGAGCTCGAGGTCAAGCCAAGGCTTGACGCACGTCCAGTCGGTGTGTGATGCCTGCAGTACCCTACAAGCAGGAAGAGGGCGGAAACCAAATCACTGGGTGGTGCGGGGCAGGGTGATGGACGATGAGGATGACGGGGACGTGAGTAAGGCTGGTGAAAGTGAGCAAATAGGACTAGGTAGTCCGACGAGCTCTCCTTGCCCGCGCTGGGGCCACCTGCAGAAGGAGGTCGAGAAGGACAGATAGTGCTGTGAAGCCGTCCGCGAACGCGTGTATCCACGTGAGTGAAGAGGAAGGAAGAGAGGGGACAACTGGACTCACTGCCAACTCAGTGCTGACGCTGCATCGAGTTCGCCATCCAGCAGGCGCGTGATACTCGTGTTACCATACAAGCAGTGGTGGGTGAGGACGGGAGCCAAACGAGCGAGTGGTGCGGGGGACGATGAGAGCAACAGGGACACGACTAAGAGCTGGTGAAAGCGGCTAAGTAGGGCCAGGTAGTCCAACGGGCACCCTCCGCCCGTACTGGACCTGCCCGCAGAAGAGGCGGAGAAGGGCAGCTAGTGCCATGGAGTTGTCTGCGAATACGTGTATCCACATGAGCGGTGACAGAAGAAGAGGAAGGGAGAGGGGGGGGCAGATGAACTTCATCAGGAAAAACCTCCCGCGCTAGCGAAGGTTAAGCGCCTCTAATTTATCAATAACCCAAATAACAGAGATAATGCACAAGTAATTCACGCTAATCACAACTAATCACAAGCGCCTTTGCACGGGTGATGACATAATCTACAAAAATAGAAAATAGATGTCTCGGCTACTAAGCGAATTTATGTAAAAGCTGTGGCACACGATTCCAATACTGCAGAGTCGTCGAGTTGTCCAAAGCAGGGCAAACTATAGATACGGAAAATAACCCTCATGGCCATAAATCATGCCTTTGGGTGACTCCTGGGGTAACCAGTATGTGACTGCAGGTGTCTTTGTCTTCATTGTCACCTTCAAGTTGCTGTGGTCGTCTTTGCTTGCGTCTTTGTCGCATCAAGCGACACTTAGGACGCTGATATCCTAAACTACCAGTGAGCGCTTCTATTTGCAGCCTAGAGGACGTTGGGTTCGAGGAGGCGTGAAGCCATGCTGCCGGTCATGCAGACCTTTGCGGGATGCATAACTTCGCACAGAAATTCACCTAGACTGGGGAAATGTTCCTCTGAAGTTGCTAAGGGCGCGCGTGGATGTGAGACGCTCGGGAACGCGAGGAAGATAACACACTGAACTAAGAAGGGCTCGAAAGCCCTGAGAGGGAGGTACTGGGATTGGCTGATTAGAGGACTAGATACAGAGTGTATTTATACAGGAAAGCCAGAATGCAAATGTAAAGATAGAGCAAGTCCAGAGAGCAACAAAGCGGTCGCAAGGCCAGAGGGATAAAAAGGTGCTTGGGCCAATGCCTGAAACTGGCCGAAGTGCGCACAGATTTGGACTTAGCGAAAATTTCATTCGTTGTTTGGTCCTGTTTGGTTTGGACGTGGGAATGACAACAAACAAAAGAGAATCCCGTCGACAGTTGCATCCCCAGGATCCCCCGCCGAGTCTTCTCCGGTCCAACGTCTGTCACCAGTTCAACGTTCAGCTGCCATCCCCGCCTCTGTGAGACCACTAATATATTCTCAACAGCAAGGTCAACATCCTAACAGCTTCCCCCATACTGACCTGAGGCAGGACGCTGCCTCCGCACTTAACGTGCGACTTTCAAACGGAGAAAAAAAACATAAGTTCTATTCCGCGTAACCCTACGACATATTGACCACTGTCACACAGCTGCGATGACACCACACTCCACAACTACAGCCGTCCGCCAACTCTATCCCCCTCTGACACCGCCGACCCGTCACCGCCACGTCACCAGTCTTGGCCGTAAGTCCCTCCAACCCGCTCACCCAGCCACCCAGTCAGACGGGGCAGTCTCCACTGACTGGCAAATGCACAGCTATTTTGGCGTAACACCTGCCATTGCTGACGCCACCACCGAAGCCCCAGCCCCATGCAGTCCCAGACCACGCCACTGCAAACACAGATTACCTAGGGACAAGGTTACCTGCGCGCCTATAACAGTGGCGAAATGATACCGGTACGACCGCGGCGGGGTGTGCGTTACCGCTGGCCGCAAGCAACGACGATGCAACTACGATGGCAGCAAGGCGACAGTAAACTCGGTGTGGCCTCGGCACCAAGTCCGGAGTAAGTTCATCTGCCCCCCCCCCTCTCCCTTCCTCTTCTGTCACCGCTCACGTGGATACACGTATTCGCAGATGACTCCATGGCACTAGCTGCCCTTCTCCGCCTCTTCTGCGGGCGGGTCCAGTACGGGCGGAGGGTGCCCGTTGGACTACCTGGCCCTACTTAGCCGCTTTCACCAGCTCTTAGTCGTGTCCCCGTTGCTCTCATCGTCCCCCGCACCACTCGCTCGTTTGGCTCCCGCCCTCACCCACCACTGCTTGTATGGTAACACGAGTATCACGCGCCTACTGGATGGCGAACTCGATGCAGCGTCAGCACTGAGTTGGCAGTAAGTCCAGTTGTCCCCTCTCTTCCTTCCTCTTCGCTCACGTGGATACACGCGTTCGCGGACGGCTTCACAGCACTATCTGTCCTTCTCGACCTCCTTCTGCAGGTGGCCCCAGCGCGGGCAGGGAGAGCCCGTCGGACTACCTAGTCCTATTTGCTCACTTTCACCAGCCTTACTCGCGTCCCCGTCGTCCTCATCGTCCATCACCCTGCCCCGCACCACCCAGTGATTTGGTTTCCGCCCTCTTCCTGCTTGTAGGGTACTGCAGGCATCACACGCCGACTGGACGTGCGTCAAGCCTTGGCTTGACCTCGAGCTCAGGCCTAGTCCAGCCCTCACCAGGGTTCAACTCTTGTCCCGCCGCGCGGCCGGCGAGCCAAGGTGAGCCTTATTCGAGCTTCGTTTTTGTCCCATGGTCTCATTCACCGTCAGATGGTCGTCTAGGCACTCCCGTCGTATCATTGAGCAATCGCAGAGGTAGGTTTTCAGACCTATAGAGCATGACTGCCTTGTCAACCGCCGTACGGATGTCGCGCAGCCCTATTAGTTGACTTGTGATCTGTATTGTAGTCGTTTGATAGTTATAATAAATTTGATAATGGTTTAATAAACATGATAATGATCCGATAATTAGGACGTGATTATCCGAGAATTATCGCGAAATTATTGATAATTAAGCACTATTTTAGTTGTGGCAACGAAATGGAGATAATACAGCTAATTTCGCTAATGGTCGCTAATTTAGTCAGATTATCCCTCGCTAGCGCGGGAGGTTTTTCCTGATGTTACTCCGGACTTGGTGCTGAGGCCACACTGAGTTTACTGTCACCTTGCTGCCATCGTAGTTGCATCGTCGTTGCTTGCGGCCAGCGGTAACGCACACCCCGCCGTGGTCATACCGGTATCATTTCGCCACTGTTATAGGCGCGCAGGTAACCTTGTCCCTAGGTAATCTGTGTTTGCAGTGGCGTGGTCTGGGACTGCATGGGGCTGGGGCTTCGGTGGTGGCGTCAGCAATGGCAGGTGTTACGCCAAAATAGCTGTGCATTTGCCAGTCAGTGGAGACTGCCCTGTCTGACTGGGTGGCTGGGTGAGCGGGTTGGAGGGACTTATGGCCAAGACTGGTGATGTGGCGGTGATGGGTCGGTGGTATCAGAGGGGGATAGAGTTGGCGGACGGCTGTAGTTGTGGAGTGTGGTGTCATCGCAGCTGTGTGACAGTGGTCAATATGTTGTAGGGTTACGTGGAATAGAACTTATGTTTTTTTTCTCCATTTGAAAGTCGCACGTTAAGTGCGGAGGCAGCGTCCTGCCTCAGGTCAGTATGGGGGAAGCTGTTAGGATGTTGACCTTGCTGTTGAGAATATATTAGTGGTCTCACAGAGGCGGGGATAGCAGCTGAACATTGAACTGGTGACAGACGTTGGACCGGAGAAGACTCGGCGGGGGATCCTGGGGATGCAACTTGTTGATAAGTGACCCACGCGCACCTAGCGGCTCGCATGGACACGCAGATAACGGACTGCTTTAGATTAGATATACAGGACATGTAGATTAGATCATTATGATCATTACAATCTCGGACTTATTGTATTCTCTTATCTATGACATCACATGTACATGACATCATGGACCTCTCTAGACCATCCTTGTACTATTGTCTTTATACTTCCCTTTGTTCCCTTATCTTTATTGTGATGTCACTATGATATCATAGTCTGGACTGTTATTGTTCTTACGCCTTGTTCTCCCAGAACAGCACACTCCTTTGTCTGTATGTAGAACAATGTGCCTTGTATTTACTGTGACCTGTGTTACTAGCGTCACCCCCTGTAGCAGTATAAGTAGAGTACCATGTACGCTCTGGCACCACACCAGTTCTCATCTGTTGTGTGCCAGATATGTCTTATCCTCTTGTATAAAATACCAGTTCTCATCTGTTGTGTGCCAGACTCAAACTCTGCTTCACTTGCTTGATTACACTCTGTTGCTGCTTCCAGCCACTCTTGATATCTCACCACAGTCCTCTTGTCACTGTGAGTATCATCCCTTTATGTGCGCTGTTCATCACAACTGTCGATGGGATTCTCTTTTGTTTGTTGTCATTCCCACGTCCAGACCAAACAGGACCAAACAACGAATGAAATTTTCGCTAAGTCCAAATCTGTGCGCACTTCGGCCAGTTTCAGGCATTGGCCCAAGCACCTTTTTATCCCTCTGGCCTTGCGACCGCTTTGTTGCTCTCTGGACTTGCTCTATCTTTACATTTGCATTCTGGCTTTCCTGTATAAATACACTCTGTATCTAGTCCTCTAATCAGCCAATCCCAGTACCTCCCTCTCAGGGCTTTCGAGCCCTTCTTAGTTCAGTGTGTGATCTTCCTCGCGTTCCCGAGCGTCTCACATCCACGCGCGCCCTTAGCAACTTCAGAGGAACATTTCCCCAGTCTAGGTGAATTTCTGTGCGAAGTTATGCATCCCGCAAAGGTCTGCATGACCGGCAGCATGGCTTCACGCCTCCTTGAACCCAACGTCCTCTAGGCTGCAAATAGAAGCGCTCACTGGTAGTTTAGGATATCAGCGTCCTAAGTGTCGCTTGATGCGACAAAGACGCAAACAAAGACGACCACAGCAACTTGAAGGTGACAATGAAGACAAAGACACCTGCAGTCACATACTGGTTACCCCAGGAGTCACCCAAAGGCATGATTTATGGCCATGAGGGTTATTTTCCGTATCTATAGTTTGCCCTGCTTTGGACAACTCGACGACTCTGCAGTATTGGAATCGTGTGCCACAGCTTTTACATAAATTCGCTTAGTAGCCGAGACATCCATCTGTAAAAATGGGACCTGTCAAAAGCTGTCAAAAGTGTTTGAGACCGGTCTCAAACACTTTTGACAGGGTCCCACTTTTACAGATGTCTATTTTCTATTTTTGTAGATTATGTCATCACCCGTGCAAAGGCGCTTGTGATTAGTTGTGATTAGCGTGAATTACTTGTGCATTATCTCTGTTATTTGGGTTATTGATAAATTAGAGGCGCTTAACCTTCGCTAGCGCGGGAGGTTTTTCCTGATGGTGAACATCCAATGTCATGGCTGCACAGTTGGACCAGCGGCAATCCACGTTTGCCTCACATTACAAAAGGTATAGTTATCAATGGAAGATATCGCCGGTTCACTATCGGTAAGGTAGACAACTTGAAGCGACAATGCATGTAATACGTTCTATTCTCCGGACAACAACTCTGCGATCTTGGAAAGTCCTCTCGACGACGCAATATGAAACGGGGTCTGGTCTCTATCATCTTTGGCACCTACATCTGCGCCATGGCTAAGTAGCAGGCGCACGACATTGTCTTTCAAGGCAAAATGGGAAGATGCGGTCAGGTGTAATGGTGTCGAGTGTCTCTCATCCTGAGCGTTGACATCTGCCCCATTCAGGATCAGTAGTTTCATAGTGTCGCCACTCCCCTTGGACGACGCTAGATGCAACGGCGTTGATTGGGTTTTGTCCCTCGCAGTCATGTCGGCCCCATGCCGGATTAATACCCGCACAATTTCAGCCGTCTCATCGTATGTAGCCTGACGGTATCGCTCAATAAGTCTCTCGCCCTGTCCATTTGCGTCAGTCTATGCCGGACCAAGAGTCGCACAGATCCGGCACTCACCTTGCAAGATGCTAAGTGCAAAGGCGTCCTGTGGCTCCCATCCTGTGCGTTGACATCCGCGCCGTGCTCGATTAATAGTCGTGTAATGTCACGAGTCCCCTCTGACGACGCCAGATGCAAAGGCGTGGAGTGGGCGCCGTCCCGTGCGGTCACATCCGCGCCGTGCTCGAGCAACAGCCGGACAGTTTTGGCCATGGTTTTGACCGTCTCGCCGTTAGGCCGCCCTTTTCTGGAGTATGATAAGGAGTAGTAGTAGTTCTGCTCTTTCACGTCAGCCCTGTGCCGTAACACAAGTCGCGCAGTTTTGACACTCACACCAGACGACGCCAGATGCAAAGGTGTCTTGCGGTTCCCATCCAACGCGTTGACATCTGCACCGTGCTTGATTAATAGACGCGCCATTTCAGGATCCCATGAAGGCGACGCCAGATGCAAAGGAGTATTGGAGCTCCCATCGAGTGCATTGACATCCGCCCCGTGCCCGATCAATAGCTGCAGGGTTTCAAGACTCCCGGAGGACAACGCCAGATGCAAGGGCGTCGAGTGGTTCCCATCTTGTGCATTCACATCCGCCCCTCTCTCGATCAAAAGCCGCGTAGTTTCAGTGTCCCCTTCGGACAGCGCCAGATGCAAAGGCATATTGTGGCTCCCGTCCAGTAGATTGACATCAGCACCGTTCTCGATCAATAGCTGCACAGCCTTAAGATTGCGGGATGATGATGCCAGATGCAAAGGCACATATCGGCTCCCATTGCGTGTGTTGACATGGGCGCCGTTCTCGATCAATAACTGCATAGTTTCAAGATCCCGTGATAACAACGCCAGAGCCAAGGGTGTATGGTGGGCCCCATCCTGTGCGTTGACATCCCCACCGTACTTGATCAATAGTCGTACAATTTCAGGAGATTCCGTTGACGACGCCAGATGCAAAGGCATGGAGAGGGTGTCATCCCGTGCGGTCACGTCCGCACCGTGCGCAAGCAGTTCCTGGACATTTTCAGGACTCCCATTCGATGACGCCAGGTGCAAAGGTGTGTTGCGGTTCTCATCCAGCGCGTTGACGTCCGCGCCATGTTCGATCAACATTCGCGCGATTTCAGGACTCCGATTTGATGATGCCAGATGCAATGGCGTGGAGTGAGTGTCGTTCCGTGCGGTTACATCCGCACCGTGCTCAAGCAATTCCTGGACAGTTTCAAAACTCCCATGTGATGACGTCAGGTGCAAAGGTGTGTTGCGGTTCCCATCTAGCGCATTGACGTCCGCGCCATGCTCGATCAATAGTCGCCAAATGTCGCGGCGAGTCCCATTAGACAATGCCAAATGCAGAGCCGTAGATTGGGTGTCATCCCGTGCGGTCACGACCGCGCCGTGCTCGAGCAATAACTGGACTGCTGTGGCCTCCGTGCCTTTCCACCTTCGACGGGATGCTGGGGAATGGTAGTTCTGTCCTTTCACATCAGAGCCCTGTGCTGTAACAAGACTCACGCAGTTTTGACACTCACACAAGACGACGCCAGATGCAAAGGTGTCTTTCGGTTCCCATCCAGCGCGTTGACATCCGCGCCGTGCTCAATGAACGCTCGTACAATTTCAGGAGACCCCTTTGACAACGCCAGATGCAAAGGTATATTGTGGCTTCCATCGAGCGTGTTGACATCGGCGCCATTCTCGATCAGTAGATGCATCGTTTCAAGAACCCATGAGGACAATGCCAAAAGCCAAGGCGTGTTGTGGTTCCCATCCTGTGCGTTAACATCCGCACCGTGCTCAATCAATAGTCGCGCAATTATAGGAGACTCATTTGACGACGCCAGATGTAAAGGCGTGGAGTGAGCGACATCCCGTGCAGTCACGTCCGCGCCGTGCTCGAGAAATACATGGACAGTTGCGACTTCCCGGCCATGGACTGAGAGGTAGCTGTTATTCTGTTCATTTACATCAGCCCTGTGCTAAGAGTCGCACAGGTTTGACACTCACACAAGATGACGCCAGATGCAAAGGAGTCTTCTGGTCTCCATCTAGCGAGTTGACATCCGCGCCGTGCTTGATCAATTGTCGCGCAATTTCAGGAGACGCATTTGACGACGCCAGATGCAAAGCTGTGGAGTGAGTGTCGTCCTGTGCGTTCACGTCCGCGCCGTGCTCGAGCAATACCTGGACAGTTTCAAGACTCCGCTTGGATGACGCCAGATGCAAAGGTGTTGTTTGGTTCCCATCCAGCGCATTGACATCCGCGCCGTTCTCGATCAATAGTCGCACAATTATAGGAGACCCCTTTGATGACGCTAGATGCAAAGGTGTGGAATGGGTGTCATCCCGTGTGGTCACGTCCGCGCCGTGCTTGAGCAATTTCTGGACAGGTTCAAGATACCCCTCGGACGACGCTAGATGCAAAGGTGTCTTGTGACTCCCATCACGCGCATTGACGTCCGCGCCAGACTTGAGCAAATACCGGAAAGTTCGAGAACCCCCCCCGGACGACGCTAGATGCAAAAGTGTATTGTGGCTCCCATCATGTGCGTTGACATCCGCGCCGTGCTGGATCAGTAGCTCACTAGTTTCAAAACCCGCAAATGCAGTCGACTGACTCTTGGGTATCATCGCCAGATGCAAAGGTCTCAAGTGGTTCCCATCTTCTGCGTTTACATCTGCCCCGTGCTCGATCAAAAGCTGTGTAATGTGAGTATCCCACTTGGACGACGCCAGATGCAAAGGTGCCTTGTGGCTCCCATCCAGTGCATTGACGTCCGCGCCGTGCTCGATCAAAAGTTGTACAGTTTCAAGACTCCTTGAAGACAACGCCAGATGCAAAAATGTCATGAGGTTCCCATCGAGCGCATTGACATCCGCGCCGTGCTCGACCAATAGCTGCACACTTTCAAGACTCCTTGAAGACAACGCCAGATGCAAAGGTGTCATGAGGTTCCCATCGAGCGCATTGACATCCGCGCCGTGCTCGACCAATAGCTGCACACTTTCAAGACTCCTTGAAGACAACGCCAGATGCAAAGGTGTCATGAGGTTCCCATCGAGCGCATTGACATCCGCGCCGCGCTCGACCAATAGCTGCACAGTTTCAAGACTCCTTGAAGACAACGCCAGATGCAAAGGTGTGTTGTGGCTCCCGTCATGCGCGTTGACATCCGTTCCGTGCTTGATCAATAGTTGCGCAATGTCAGGAGACGCTTTTGACAACGCCAGATGCAAAGGCGTGGAGTGAATGTCGTCCTGTGCGATCGTGTCCGCGCCGTGCTCGAGTAATACCTGGACAGTTTCAAGACTCCGCTGGGATGACGCCAGAAGCAAAGGCGTCTTGTGGCTCCTGTCTTGTGCGTTGACATCCCCACCGTGCTTGATTAATAGTCGCACAATTTCAGGAGATTCCTCTGACGACGCCAGATGCAAAGGCGTGGAGAGGGTGTCATCCCGTGCGGTCACGTCCGCACCTTGCTCGAGCAATTCCTGGACAGTTTCAAGACTCCTCCTCGACGATGCCAGATGTAAAGGTGTCTTCCGGTTCCAATCTAGAGCTTTGACATCCGCGCCGTGCTCAAGCAATAGTCGCACAATGCTAGGAGGCCCATTTGATGACGCCAGATGCAAAGGCGTGGAGTGGGTGTCATCCCGTGCGGCTGCATCCGCGCCATGTCTGAGTAATGCCCGGACGGTTTCGACCTTATCGCCAAGCCCCCCTTCAGAGTAGTACTCGCCCTGTTTTTTCACATCAGTGCTATAACAAGTGTCGCGTATATCTGACACTCACCGAAGACGACACCAGGTGTAACGGCGTATTGTGGCCCCAATCCAGTGCATTGACAGCCGCGCCGTGCTCGATCAATAGTCGGACATTGATATGAGACGCCTTTGACGACGCCAGATGCAAAGGGGTGGAATAAGTGTCATTCCGCACGGTCACGTCTGCGCCGTGCTCTATCAATAGCTTCAAGACTTCAGGATTCCACGAAGGTGACGCCAGATGCAGCGGCGTGGAGTGAGTGTCATCCCGTACGTTTACATTCGCACCATGCTTGAGCAATACCCGGACAGTTTCGGGCTTTGGATTAATTACCCAACTACCGATATCTGAATGGAAGCCGTATTCCTGTTCTTTCACATCAGCCCTGTGCCATAGCAAGAGTTGCGCAGTGTTGACAACTCACCGTCGACGACGCCCGATGCAAAGGCGTATCGTGGGTCCGAGTCAGGACGTTGACATCCGCACCGTGTTCGATCAGTAGTTGCGCAATTTCAGGAAACTCATTTGACGACGCCAGATGTAAAGGCGTGGTGTGAGTGTCATCCCGTGGGGTCACGTTTGCGCCTCGCCCGGGAAATTGTAGCATATATATAGGAGACCCCCTTGACGACGCCAAATGCAAAGGCGTCACGCGGTTCTCGTCTAGCGCGTTGACGTCTGCGCCATGCTCGATAAATAATCGTACAATGTCGCGAGTCCCTTTTGACGACGCCATATGCAAAGGCGTGGAGTGAGTGGAAGTGTGATCCCGCGCAGTCACGTCCGCGCCGTGCTTGACCAATAAATGGATGGTGTCGGCCGCCGTGTTAGGCATCACCCCACTCCCTGGGGGGTATACGTGGTTCTGTTCTTTCACATCAGCCCTGTGCAGTAACAAGAGTCGCGCAGTTTTGACACCCACCCAATTAAACGCCAGATGCAAAGGTGTCCTGTGTCCCCACAACTGTGCGGCGACATCCGCCCCGTGCTCCAACAACAGCCCCACAACTTTAACGTGTCCAGCTTCCGATGCCAGGTGCAACGAAGTGCGGTCTTCCTTGCTCTTAGCGTCGACAACTATCCCGTGCCTTGGTAGCAGTATCCGAACGATTTCAGTCTGCCCATTCTTCGCTGCCAAATGGAGTGGCATCTCGTGGTCATCCGCTCGCGAGCACACATCTGCACCACGGGCGAGTAGCCACCGCGCGATATCAACAGACCCATCCACAGATGCGGCGTGCAGTGGAGTCCGATTGTCGTATCCCCTAATACCTACGTCTGCGCCACGCTGATACAGTAGCTCTGCGATGTCGAAGTGTCTTTTGTGCAACGCCGCCACCAGTGGACTGAGACATTCACCGAGCGTAGAATTTACGTGCTGCGGGTGTTTAGCGACAAGATATGCCGCCAGGTCACCGAATCCGCACAGGGAAGCATAGTATAGGGGAGATCCACGACTTATATATCTGCGCCGGCTGAATGTCTTGAAATTACTCCACCCCGTGTCAATGTCATGCAATTTGAGCCACGCTTCGAAATACGGTTTTTCCGGATCAAAGAGTGACTGCATCCCAGCTTGTATGTGTCTCGAAACCGTCCCAAACGTGGCATGGCCCACCCAGTGTGCAGCGGCATAATTGGCCAGAGGAGAGCTACTTTTGGCCTCGGCATCATCCGCGCCGTCGTCCGATTGGAGTAGGACTCCCAAGCAAGCCTTGACAATGACGGTGTGGGCCGGCTTGAGACCGATGTGAAAGTCTGAAACGTCCGCGCTTGAAGCCAGGCGACTCGAGGTCAAGAATTCTTTCACCGAAAAGTGCGAAAATTGCACCACGCGGTGAGGGCCGTCGTCGACAACAGAAATCAAGCTGGAGCACGTGGACAACACAGTCTCTTTCTGGTCTTCCCACCGCCAATCCTTCTTCAGTTCCGGTATACCGTCTTTGGCCCCATCGAAGTCAAGCGCGAGAATCTCTGCCAGCTCCTCGACGTGAAGCGGACGGCTGGCCACTGTAAGGCATTGTAATAGACGATAAGCTTGGTGTCGGTTGGCCATCACGATTTCCTTCAACACCCTCTCGTATGTCTCGTCCAACGACGTGGGCAATTCTTTTAAAACACGCGGGATGTTCTGGGGGAGGCAAAGTCGCAGCGTTTCCAGCTGACAAAAGACCCATCGGAACCTCAAATATCATGAGCCAGGGTCGTCGGCATCTTGGAAATGCTCTTACATTCCGTCGGCTCCTTCAGAGAGCGTCTTAATAACCAGATCTTTATCAACATCCCTCCATCGTCTTATTGACCTAACCGAGGTAGAGTGTACTACAGATTCGACGTATTTGGCGATATCTTCCTTTTGCCCGCCTTGATCGTGAAGAGAGATCGAATGAGACGCGACGCTCCCAATGGCGTCCTGGATGTCGACCTCCGGACGGCTTGTGACGCAGATATGAAGACTCGGAAGTCGCAGGTCGACGAGGTCCCTCACGAAGTCAAGGACCTGCTCTCTAGCGAATGAGGTATTGGGG
The DNA here is from genome assembly GCA_021525775.1 of Lactarius deliciosus. Taxonomy (NCBI): domain Eukaryota; kingdom Fungi; phylum Basidiomycota; class Agaricomycetes; order Russulales; family Russulaceae; genus Lactarius; species Lactarius deliciosus. The sequence goes on along the minus strand of JAKELK010000041.1, from coordinate 190,437 downwards.
CACTCGTCGAGCGCATCTAAAATAAGATACACTGGGCCTTGGTCCGGAAGAGTGAGCATCTCCTTTAGGCAGCCCATCAAGGCGCGGTCGCTGGGCTGACGCGCGCCATCATCGTGTGCCTTGTAGAGGCGGGATAGTACGTCACAAAAGGGATCGGAACGAGTAGAAAGTTGGACAAGAAGTGAGGGGAGTAGATTGCGGCGAGACCTCTTGTCGACGTCCCGAAAGTCGAAATAAAAATAAGCCATAGAAGCTAATCTGGCTTCGTATAGCGCGGTAGTCTTTTGAATTATTGTGGAACTGCTCAGCAATTATAAGTTTCCTAGTGCCATCAGAGTTAACGAGCGATTAACCATAGAACGCTCTTTCCAGAGCCGGCTACGCAACGGGCGTCCAGTCAGATCACCGGAGCCCTCAAGATAAGAAAGAGCGTACGTTTCCCGTGGATCCACAGCAGGGAACCGGCTACCATCCATTCCTCAAAGATGTTGCCGTCAGAGAACCACTCGGCCGTTCCCTCGTGTTGGAGATTGCACGCGATGTTCTGATTTGTAGACGGATCGGAAGGAGACTGCCATCTCCTGAGGCTCTCCCGCAATTGCCCCCCTGCGACCGTGTTAGCTACTTTACTACCGGCGAAGACAGGACTGATGACGAACGATTTGCATCGTCTACATTGTACGCTATTTGTTGCATCACCAATTTCACTTCCGTCGCTGCTTCCTTGCCGTCTACTCGATTAAGTATCAGTGACGGTGTCGGCGGATCGCCAAGCACGGTCCGCGCACCATCAATGGCGATTTGCACCTTTTCCCCGACTACTTTGACATTCTCATCAACACCCCGAACATATCTGTTGACGTCCTGCACTTTCTCGTCGACGTCCTTGATTTGGATCCCGACGCCTTGCACTTTGTTGTCGACTCCCTCCACTTTCACGCCGATGCTGTGGGTAATCCTCAGCAGCTCCGCGTTCGCCATTTTAGCCTCTTCGTTCGTCATTTTGTCTAGCCTTTTCAATCCGTCGTCCAACTTCGTTATTCCCACAACTCTCTTTAAAAAGATTTCTGATTATGCGTCAGTGCCGAGCAACCTAAGCCGTAGGATGAACTCACTGAATCGACTCTGTTTCATTTCCTTTGTGGCAGTCCCGAGGATATCTAGGACCTCAACCATTATCTTCACCATCATGTCCGTCATCGCCGGAGTAGGTGGGACATGGGTATAAATTTCAAGTCTTCGAAAGAAATTTTCGACGCGCTCGAAGATATCGACGAGGAGATCGTGGCTTGCTTCGACGTCCTTAGCTGCCTGAGAACCCCCGATGTTGCAAGGACTCGCACGAGTAGGTAAGTGAGAGCACTTACCAAGAGGAGAACACCAGCACCAGCAAAAATCAAGTTGGCCGGAGAGAACACCTATCAAATCTGTATCAGTGCGAGATCCCCAACAGATCAATTAATATGCACCAAGCTAACGCCTTCGCCGAGTGTCGCAGAAAAGGCATAAAGCACGTTGATCGTTGGGTTAATCCATCGCCGCAATCTCTCGTCATCGCTCCAAGATTGCTCTAATTGATGGACCTGGTCTTGAAGTATGGTCAGAATGGCCGCGGGAGAGTTGCATGCTTGGAGCCGGCTGCCGAGAGGATGAGTGATAAGATCTTTCTTAGTCTTTTTTTTATATGACTTGAGGGCTTCTTCAAAAATGAGTTTGAAACTGGAAACGGATGCTGTCGTTGCGAGACTCTGAGGCATCGAGCTAGAACTGTGAAATCGACTCAAGCTCATGTTGAGGCGATGGTGGTAACGTTGCGGTCGGAAAGCGCTGGCCCGGGTGAGCATGCGTACCCTTGCCCCCTTATAAGTCCCGGAAGTTGCCTGGGCCCTGCTGGATGCAGATGATAGCCGCCCAAAGAGCCAACTTGTTACGCCTGCTACAGCAAGTTAGTAGGGCCAGGCTGTCGCTTCACACGAGCCACTTGACGAGCAAGCTGAGCAATAGTACATGCACGCGTTCGGCCAATCAATAAATTCGCAACAATTGCGGGTGGGAGAAAGTAAAAATCTATGAGGACGTGAGGTGTCCCGATGTGAGTTGATCGTGTATATTTCGTCGAAGGAGGAGCGATGACGCGATGACGCGGCACGTGTCCGTCCATAAATCAAGTTCTCGACTGATTCAAAGCACCGGAACACTTTTATTTCGCCCACCCACTGGCGCCCAGTAAGTACCAAGGGATCTGTGATGAGGCCGACATTTTATGACCCTCATCGACCATCGTGACCTCGCCTTCGGAAACGTAAACCCCTCATAGGCCTCATCCCTCATCGAGAAGCACTTCGTGCTTCCACCCGGTTTCTACTCAGGCTGCGCCAAATCAAATGCGCATTACAATTCTCACACCGTACTCCCAATTAGCACCAGCTGTGGCAATACTCCACGTACCCAACCGTGTGCTCCTATTTGCTACTTACGCTCCTCTCTCCTCTCACTCTCTTTTCCACTTTCATTTGTCGCTGTTCTAAGCGCTGCCCGAAATGCACATAATCGTCAGAAGCTTGAATGCCGCGGGCTGTGCCCCCGTTTTCAGACGGATCCAGGGTCTTCCCCCTCCGAAACAGGCACACTCGTCCCATTACTTCGGGCCCGCGACTCTTCTCCAGAAAGATGCTTCTGCGTTCCTTGCAGGTCTTGTTTCTGGCACCTGGATCGGCATGGGTGAGGCCGCGGAAGCACGCGCTACGGATATGTGCGTATATGCTTCGGGTGGCCAAGGTCACTGGGACGACGAAGTTATCCAGTATATCGCGGGATCCAGAGAAGAGGCGTGGCGTGTTCGCGGCTGGTTAGGAGACGTTGACGTCTCTGGTGGCGGACGTCGGGTCGCAACAGTCTCACGATACCTCGTCGACAGATATGGATTCGAACCTGGTAGGTCTGTTGTTTTGAATCTTTAAGAATAATCCTTACTGACACCGTCAAGATACCCATGATCGCGTCATTCACTGCCGACTACCTGTCAACTTATCTCTCCCTGGTCCCTTCGCCTTCCGATGCTGTCCTCTCGTTCAGTCCTATGGATTTTCTCCTCACAACCGTCCCTCACTATCTCCCAAGTCGGCTGTATAGCGTCTACCCACATCCTGCCCAAGACCTAAGTGAGAAGCCATTATGTTGACAAGCAGGTATGACGTAATCTGGCTGATTGTCTGTTTCTAATCCATATCCATCTCCAGAAACGCGGATGTTCCTAGGACGCTTGTCAGGGACATGTACACCAAATCATGGAGCGCATTCGACCGTCTTGTATCCGTTGTTCCACCTGGCGGTTCCATAGGGTATGTCCCAGAGCCAGCCTCTAAACCCCAATTTACACGACTATTCGCAGCCTAGATGACAAGCTATTTAGCTTTTGGCTCCTTCAAGGTGATAGCCACCCACTATCGCATGTCAAAGGCATTTTCCGCTTCGAGACGGGCGTGAAAGTGAACGAGTTCCGCGACCTACGTGCCAACCCGCGGTGCCTAGTCGAGAGCCAGGCGCTCTCTTTCCGTGTGCGATGGGCACGTATGACGGCCACGGGTGCACTTGGTGCGGCTGTAGGCCGTGCACGGGGCAGTAGTTCACTGGTGACTAGCAGCGCTGCAGCGTCTCCTGGTCCCAGCCAGCGGACGGGCACGCCAACCCTGGGGCATCTGGGTTAGGCTTCTCGTTTGACCCATATGATTCATCCTCATTGCCCGCACGAATACTCACTACTGGTGCCGCGATTAATTTCCCCGCGGTCGCATCGCTCATTAGCGAGCTTTTCAATGCCCCCGTGTTCGTTCCAACGACACAGCTCGACCCGGCTCAAATCACGCCTCATCGCAACGCACCAGCTAAAGGACCCCGGACGCGCAGCTCTCGGGGGCGCATACGTCGCACGATGGGTTTGGAGTAAGGAGCGTGGGACGGGTCGTGGGAGCTTCGAGGAGGAAGTGCGGCGGCTGCTCTCGAAACGCTGGGTGACTAGCGGCGGCACTCCGGTCCGCACTCATGTTGGCGGAGAGACTCCCGCGGGCAGCGGTGCCAACACTCCCTACGGAAATCGGCGTACGGGTTTCGGTGGTGCGGTGCTTGAAGAAGAGGAAGAGGAAACGCTTGAGGAGGAGATGGAGCGTCTCGGCGGGGACGCATTTGGTGAGGGGGAGCTCGCGGCGCGCTTACGTACCGTGACCGGGTCGAGTACCGCGACGAGCGCGACTACAACCGGTACGTCGACGAGCTCAAGTGGCGCGCTCCCCTCAAACAACATTCACGACACCTGAGATTGGAACGGCCACCCCAAGCTCAGTGGGCGAAGGCACGGCTGCGGTGACGACGCTTATGCCAGTCACGGCGCTGCCGACGGGCGAGGCGGAGACGCAAGTCGGGCTCGCAAAGGTGGCGGAGCCAGACGTCGACGCGTTCATGGCGTACGCGGCGATTGTGCCCGAGTATTGTCGGCTAGAAGGGATGCTGGTGAAGGCGCTGGTGTGAGGGATCGTTGGATTTTGTTCTTGCTCTGACCTGCTCTGCTTGCTTGGGAGATTCTCGTCGCGTGTTCTTTGAAGAACAAGGAAAACAAAAAGGGATGGCACCATCTATATCACACATACCCCGTTGCATATCCATGCTCGTAGTAATAGTGACCCCGCAAGACTACGATCAGCATGACCTGTACGCTATCCATGAAATGTACGTCAAATTGAGGATTTTTGCAATTTTCTGCCATTGCGGCGGCGGTGGCGGTGGCGGTCGTATCCAAGTCCACCTTACCATAACCCACGCCCTCGACTCCGAGTCGTGATGCAGAGAATCACGGCGGTACACAGGGGCTCTGACAGTCGTTTTTGTGTTTTATGTCTTTACCATTTCTCGGCCCCGTAGACTGACTGATGTACAGTATAGGTTCCCTGGCGACCCACAAATTCGGCAGTCCGCCGTCCACATAGTCCACCCAGACGACCACATTTTCAGAAGGGAAGGTGTGAATGATCACGTTCCCCCTCCGGTCACGGATCGTGGGTCGTGACGGGTCGGTGGCTGACGGGTCGGTGGCTGACGGGGAGCCAAACAACGGCAGCGGACGGCAGCGGCGCAGACGGGCGCGATCGAGCGGACCCTGAAAGCGACCGCCGATCTGTCGATCTCGTTCGTTCGAGGACCCGACACGACGTCTCGTCTGTCGCGGTCGAGGAACGAGAGCGATCCGGCACGCGCACACACGCACACACGCACACGTCCAGGGGGAGGCGCAGGAGAAGGAGAAACGCGCGAGAGAGGGGGGAGGAGGGGGGGGAGGAAAAAAAATTGAAATAAACGCTCGTGTTTTTGTGTTCTCACGACGCGCGCCAACCATGGGACACGAGAGGAAAAAGGAAGGGGGGGAGGAAGCGAACGACGGCTCACTCACCGAGGGGCGTCCAGCAGGCGGACGAGTGCGTGCTTCAGCGAGAACGGCATGCCTCGTTGCTCTTTCGGTGGGTCGTCGGTCGGTTGCGGCGGCGGGAAGGAAGGGAGGGGGATGATGGGGGAGCAGACAGACGGTCCAATCACGCGTCGCCTCACGTCGGCTGGCGCGTATGACAAACAATCTTTGGGATTGGGACTCGCGAGCCTCGATCCCAACCGTTCCTTGCTTACCTTACCCCCCCCTTCCCCCGCGAAATCCTGTTGAGACGCGACTGCATAAGTCACATGTCTCGTGGGATCTGATTGTGTCAGCCCATATACTATATTAGGTATCTGTCCCCTACGGACTCTTTTGGACACTCCGGACCTATACGGACCGCTTTTGTTTATCTTTATTGTCAGAGTCATACATGGCTCTTATTGTTCTCTATTGTTAAGATACCGGTATTGTCTGCTTTAGGCAGCTATTGTTCTCTGCCCTCCAATGGCATTTCTCCCTCTGGCGCACAGACCACATGTATTGTGTTTGGGTCACCAGTGCGCACAGACCATTCTTAACTAAGCGTCCTGTATATAAGGACTGCTGTTTACGCCTTTACACTTCAGAGTTTACTTCCCCTCTGAAGTGTAAGTCCCTTTTACCTTTCTCTGTACACTACCCTTACTCACAGACAGTCCATAGTAACTTGTCTATTAGGTGTGTAAATATACAGAGTTTACTTCCCCTCTGAAGTTAACTTGTCTATTAGCTTTTTGCTATCACCTTTACCTCGCTTGTTAGTTCTGCGCTCAACAGGTTATGGGCCCTGACGCCTAATAACTAACTTGCAACTTTTTTATCACAGATCTACTTGTGTCATCTTGCTCTCTCAGCCGACCACACTTCTGTCGTCTTCATCACCTACAGTGAGCATCCTCTTTCATTTACAACTCGACACATCCTTTCTCGTCCACCATGACTTTGTCATGTGCCACTTTGGCTAGCCTCCTAAGGAGGTTCTCATGAAAGGTCCTATGTGACCTTAAATTCCTCTGTGCGCACTACTCTTACTATATTTTCATTACCCGGTCTTCGTCCGGAAGTGCTTTCATAGGCCAAAGGGGGAAGACCCCTGCGGCTATAAGCCTCTCTAATGGTTGGGTGATACTCGGTTAATACCTGGGTCACTTTAAGGGGTGTGAAGGCCTGGTTAATAGTCAAACCCAGAAGTCCTTCCCTCTGATACAACTAGGAGACGCTACTATACTATAATGATATATACATAGTAGCTATGAGTAGACCTCTGCCAGGAGAAGTATTCGCTCCCCTTGTGCAGGATTCGCTGCATGGCATGTATCACTATTCTAGTTACTTAGTACCAAGACCCTTAATGGTCTGTTCTAGAGACTCCACAGACGACAGTCGCAATTGTTATGGGAGTTGATCCCTTTCATTGCTTCTGGAATTCGCTGTTGGCTCCTCTCTAGGGTACTACCCTTCTACTATAGTTCTTGGGTAGCCCCAGCCCTCATGCTACTAGGCTAGAGATCGACTCGGAGCGTCCTTCGCCGGACAATGCTCCCATGATCCTTCTTGCTTGAAACCTATGGCGTTGTGCATGACTATCCGCCCTTAGTAACATTTGGGCCATGGAGACTAAGTAGTAAGGCAGCCATCATTAAATGATTCCACTACTATAGTATACATCCAAGTCGCACAACTTGAGGCATGACACACTACGTGTTATGGAGTTATAGCGCTCCTTTGGCTGGACCTCTACTTTTCCTACCAAGATCTGGACTGGTTCTGACTGCTCCTCGGAACCAGATTTACAAACATCTCAAATGTCTTTCCATCTTACCTTCCCTCCCTCCGTCGTCCTTTCCAAGTTGGATGGAACCAACTGGCAGACCTGGACCACAACCTTCACGTCCCTGATGCTGATGAATGGGTGCAGTAGGCACCTCTCTCACTCAGCTCCTGCGGCTGTTCCCCAGCACCCTGTCCTACCAGCAGGCGTGGCAGGACCAACAGGCCCCACAGATGAAGGTTTGGCAATTCTGGCCCTATGGGCAAAGCAGGAGGAGGTCATCACTGGCCTCCTATTCCTCTCAGTTACGTCGGAGGTTCTCTCCGGTATTCAGTCCATGGCAGTCTTCCCAACTGTCCATGACAAGTTCCAGCAGCTGGAACACCTCTATGGTCAGGTTGGCTCTATGGCCACCTTCAATTTATGGGTAGGCTTGGCAAATACCAAGCTCCAGGAAGGTACCCCCTTCCTACCTCAACTCCAGAAAATGTTGGACTTGAGGAACACCCTAGTGGAGCAAGGGATGCCCGTCTCGGACATGCAAATGTCCTTCATACTTTTAGACGCGCTTCCCCCCTCCTACAGCACCATAGCAGGCACCATCCTCGCATCTGGCCCCCCTGCCAATCTCCTTCCTCAGGACCTAATCAATAGGTTCATCAATGAGGAATCCCGTATCGCTGGCCCTCCGGCATCTTTCACCAAGATTGCCCCAATCAGGCCCCAGCACTCGCCTCCCCAGGCATCGGGCAGCTCTGCGTCCTCAGACGTAATCTGCCACTACTGCAAAAAACCTGGCCATAAAAAGCCAGAATGTTACAAACTCAAACGGGATCAGGAGAACGCTAAAAAAGGAAGGGCTGGGCAGCGAGGGAAAGCTGCTCAGAATACCATTACTGGAGCGCCGGACTCAATTCCGGCAAACAGGTTTGCTGCGGCCAATAGCATACCTGTACCAAAGAGTCGCCTATTTACTATAGTTAACGGCTCTGGCAAAATAGAAGAGGTACATGAGGTACCTCAGGTCTCCCTTTACATGATGAGTGCCAACCACACTCAGTCAGCATCAAAATGGATGATGGACAGTGGAGCATCAGCACATTTTACACCCTATCTTGAGGACTACGACACCTACACACCTCACAAAGGTGTTGATGTCCTCCTTGGTGACAACACTCTTCTACGAAGTGTTGGAACGGGTTCTATTACAATCCGCACCAATCGAGGCATCGACCTCAAAATATCGGATGTGCTCCACCTCCCAAATACACATTCACGTATTCTGTCCACGCCCTGCCTTACTTCAAAGGGCGCCATAGTTAGCTTTGATGCCACCTCCTTTACAATCAGACACAAAGGAGAGACCATTGCGGAAGGACATAAGGCTCTCGGGCTATATTGGCTCGACGGACATGCTATGAATGCTGTTCGCGCACCTGCATCTGCGAGCCTTGATGTCTGGCATAGGCGCATGGGACATATGTCCAAAGACGCACTAAAAAGATATGCTCAGGAGTCTGTCAAAGGACTCCACATTAATGATTCCTCTGAGGAAAACGGACTTTGCCTTGGCTGTGAACTAGGCAAATCCACCCGTCTACCCTTCCCACCTTCCAAAAAACGTGCTTCAGAACCCCTTGAAGTCATTCACAGTGACCTTGTTGGCCCACTACAGAGCAATTCTATCCAGGGCAACAAATACTTCGCCACGTTCATAGATGACTTCTCCAAAGCTGCAGTTGTCATCTTTATGAAATCAAAGGACCAGTTTAAGGACGCCTTCCTACACTATAAGGCGTGGGCTGAAAAACAACTAAACAAGCCCATCAAATCCTTACACTCGGACCGTGGTGGCGAATACGTCAACAATGACTTAAAGCACATCCTTCTGGAAGCAGGAATCGAGCATATGCTCACTATGCCTTATTCTCCACAACAGAATGGGAGAGCCGAGCGTTTTAACCGTACGGTTATGGAAAAAGGCACTAGCATGCTCCACCATGCAGGCCTTAGCCTTGGCTTCTGGGAACAAGCAGTTCAAACTGCTGTGCAAATATATAACCGCACTCCCACTCGTTCAAATCAGTGGAAAACTCCGCTAGAGCTCTGGGATGGTACAGTCCCAGATGTCTCCTACTTTAGAGTATTTGGCTGCAAAGCCTACTATCATGTACCTGAACACAACCGGCGCAAACTAGATCCTAAATCAAAGGAAGCCGTGTTTGTGGGCTATGAACCCTTTTCAAAGGGTTACAAACTCTGGGATAGACATAGCCGGTGCTTCATCTCTTCACGAGATGTTACATTTGATGAAGACACCTTCCCATCCCGCAGTGTTGTGGCTCAACACTCACAACCATCATCCTCTCCCGCGTCTGGTGAACCCTTGAGTGCTCCCAGCGGTGAGATTGTCTTTGTAGTGCCTAGCCCGCCTACACCAGCTGTTGCCCCTACAGTGCCTCAGACTACACCAGTCTTTGTCATACCACCTACGGCACCTGTAGTATTACAACAGCCTAGCACCCCACCCAATTCCACACCTGCTCCGGCAGACCAGACAATTTATCACACTCCCCCCTCCCAAGCACCTCCACCTACCAATCCTGCACCCACACGTCGTCGTACAACCCGCTCCACAAGGCCAGCTATTGCTGCGCCTATACCTGCCCCTAATTTCAACAGGGAAGTGTCTCCTCCTAGGGAAACCCCTAGATCTCCCAGGAACACTCAGGTAGTCTCGCCTACACGTCCAAGGCGGAGCACAAGGGTACGATTCACGAATCCTCGCTATTACACAGAGGACAACGACGAATTCGTGCAGGGTAGCAGCAGGCTGGGAATGATGGACTTGCTAAATGCTGCTGAGGTACCCGGTTACAGGGACCCGCAGACATACAAGCAGGCCATGGAGTCTGAACAAGCTGGTGATTGGCTTGAAGCATGCCAGTATGAACTGGACGCTCTCACCAAGCTTGATGTCTGGAGACTTGAACCCCTCCCTGAAGGAAGGAAAGTGGTCAAGTGCAAATGGGTGTTCAAAAAGAAAGCAGATGGACGCTTTCGTGCTAGGCTAGTAGCGAAAGGGTTCACCCAACTAGAGGGGGTGGACTTTGACGAAACTTTCTCCCCAGTTGCCCGCTTTGAGTCCTTGAGACTACTTCTTGCGTTGGCTACGCTTGAAGACTGGCACATTCACCAGATGGACGTCAAATCGGCGTTCCTTCATGGGGAACTGGAGGAAGAAATCTATATGGAGCAACCTGTCGGTTTCGTCACAGCTGGCTCAGAGCACCTTGTGTGCCGATTACAGAAGGCCCTTTATGGCCTCAAACAAGCTTCCCGCGCATGGAACCTGCAATTCCATGGGGTCCTTTGCGACCTAGGCTTCACGCGGACGTACTCTGATGCAGGAGTATATGTATATCATCTTCAAGAGGGGGGTGATACACTGTTCGTTATCTTATATGTAGATGACATTACTATACTTGGGAGCTCCCTATCAAAGATCAATAATCTGAAAGCATCTCTATCAAGTCGATATGAGATGACCGATCTTGGTGAAATCCAGTCTTACCTAGGTGTCAACATCACCAGAGACCGTGCAAATCGCACAATGGAAATCAACCAGTCAGATTACATCCGCGATGTGGTTGAGCGGTTTGGGATGCTAGATTCCAACCCAGTATATACCCCTCTTCCCTCTGGCGCCGAGGCACACTTGATCAAATATGACGATCAGGCCTCTACTTCTGAAATAAAGAAGTATCAACAGATAATTGGGTCTCTGCTCTATGCGCAGATTGGAAGCAGACCTGATATTTCCTTCGCTGTTGCGCGCCTTAGCCAATTTGCTTCCAATCCCTCACCCCAGCACCTACGCTTAGCAAAAAATGTCCTGGCATACCTTAACTGTACTAAGGACTATGCGTTACGCTATGCTGGAGGGAATGGTGGAGAAGGCCTTCACGGCTACTGTGACTCTTCCTGGGGAGATCAGGAAGAGAAACATTCCACCTCTGGCTACGTCTTCCTGCTTGCAAATGGAGCCATTTCATGGTGTACCAGAAAGCAGAAGACCATTGCACAGTCTACCACAGAAGCCGAGTACATGAGCCTCTCTGAGGCCTCTAATCAAGCTCAGTGGTACACTACCTTCCTAGGCGAACTAGGGTATGAGGTTACCTCCCCTATTCCCCTACACTGTGACAATAAGGGCGCTGTAGACTTAGCACTAAACCCTGTCACTGGAAGGCGGTCCAAACACATCCTAATAAAGCACCATGTAGTCAGGGAATACGTAGAAAATAAGGTCATAGACCTGATACGTACACCCACTGGGGAAATGGTTGCAGATGGACTCACCAAGTCTCTGCCCAAAGACCCTTTTGACAAAATGGTAGCTGACCTAGGAATGGTGTAACAAGAGACTCAGAACATAGGGTCGATAACCAATCAATGGTCATCAATCCTTGGTCTAGAAACATAGTGCTGTTAAACAGTCAGTGGTCGTCAATCCTGGGTTTATCAACAAGGACGTCACGTTGCCCTGTAAAAAGCACAACATGTTCTCTGATCTCTGGAGCTAAGAAAAACCCTTCTTAGAACCCTGAAGAAGCTGGACCTTGGTCACAAACTCCTACCCTTCAAAAAGTTGTCCTGTAGCAAGGACAAATGAAGCACAAATGACCATGGTTTCTGATTGAGCGTCGTCTTGTCTCCTCTGGAGAAAATAGTCCTTTACCAAGACTTACCAAGATTTCGACCTCAATCCCAATCTTCTGTGTAGCTCTTCACGCTCCAACTTTATCACCTCTGTCATATCATGGACTGCCCCTATCATGGAGGGATGTTGAGACGCGACTGCATAAGTCACATGTCTCGTGGGATCTGATTGTGTCAGCCCATATACTATATTAGGTATCTGTCCCCTACGGACTCTTTTGGACACTCCGGACCTATACGGACCGCTTTTGTTTATCTTTATTGTCAGAGTCATACATGGCTCTTATTGTTCTCTATTGTTAAGATACCGGTATTGTCTGCTTTAGGCAGCTATTGTTCTCTGCCCTCCAATGGCATTTCTCCCTCTGGCGCACAGACCACATGTATTGTGTTTGGGTCACCAGTGCGCACAGACCATTCTTAACTAAGCGTCCTGTATATAAGGACTGCTGTTTACGCCTTTACACTTCAGAGTTTACTTCCCCTCTGAAGTGTAAGTCCCTTTTACCTTTCTCTGTACACTACCCTTACTCACAGACAGTCCATAGTAACTTGTCTATTAGGTGTGTAAATATACAGAGTTTACTTCCCCTCTGAAGTTAACTTGTCTATTAGCTTTTTGCTATCACCTTTACCTCGCTTGTTAGTTCTGCGCTCAACAAATCCCGCCAGAAAGCGAGGGGAGGCGGGAAATTCACGGTCCCACGTTCCCACACCTCAATCCCAGCGGGGAAAAACCACCATCCTGAGGTTCGCACGCCTCGATCCCAGCGGGAAATCCACCGTCCAGGGTTCGCACGCCTCGTGTTGGGTCCCCCTTCGTCGCGCCTCTGACGCTCTCCCCATTCGCAGGCCTCACGCCTGTTACCTTGGCCCCGTCTGCAACGAAGATGGGTAACGTCGTCGGCTTACTTGATATTACCAAAGTCTTCCACGAAGCCCGGACAAGGTCGAGCGCAGTCCATCCGTCTGAGAAGCTCTATAGCGCACTCGCTGGCGTCCAGAGTGAGCTCGGCGCCGGGCTTGGCGCAAACCCCAGACTGCAGCCATGTTCGCCTACGTCGAAGCATTGCGTGAGAAGACTGCCTTGCCCGATCTTACGACCATCAAGGGCTCGCGTACCCAGTGCCGTGGTCGGCCCAAGAGCAACCGTTCGAGATGTCGCACGCCTCATGCGCGAGCGTAGGACGACCGCGGTCTGTGTTATGGAGCCTACGACCACACCGAGCTCTCATCCCAGGATTGCCGGGATCTTCACCAGCAAAGACGTTGTTCTGCGCGTCATCGCTGCTGGTTTGGATGCCAGCATGTGCAGTGTTGTGCGCGCACCCTTCTCCGACCCCCCGATGGCTGCTGTCCTCTTCTGGTCCCTCAACGGCTCGGCGTCCCTTTCCCTTCACGGAGGCCCAGAACCTGTCGGCGCTTCGCCGCCACTCCAGCTCACGGCGCTGCCTTGGACGTCGGTGCGTCCTTCATCCGAAGTTTAACCTTTTTTGTTCTGTTTTAAATTTTTCTGACCGAGACCCTCGCACCTCCGCTGCCTCGGACGTTGGTACGTCCTTCATCCGTCCGAAGTTTAACCTTTTAAACGACGCTGCCTCATTTACATTCAGCTTCTCGGGAACCTTCAAGATCTGAATGCTTCTGGTAAAAGTCGAAATCTCTGGTGCAATTTTGAGGTACGGTGATGGCTGGGGCCATGGTTGTAAGCCCAGAGCGTGACGCAACTCTTGTGAGAGACCGTGAGTTTTGTCCGATAGATATAATGCTCCTACGACCGCGCCGCAGGCCTTTGTGATCGAAGATACTCAGTTCGTTTCAATGACACGAATGTTTCGAATCGCTCACAAACGTCTTGCGACCGTTAGCATAGTCAAGATGCCACGCGCGAATGGTCTCGAAGTGCGGGATCCTGACTGAGCCCTCGCACTTTCCGCCGCCTTGTACGTCCCGTCGGTCGGTGCGTCCTTCCCTCACACTTTCCCTGAGAAACTCTCGGTGCTGCCGCGTCGGACGCTTCATCCGATGTTTTATTTTTTGTTTTTAAAATTCTGGACGAGTCACCCTCAACGCCAGCCTCGTCGTAGATGTATTTTTTATATAATTATATAAAATGAATGAATTAATTATATTTTTAATTAAAAACAATAATATTTTATTAATATAATATTGTTTATTTTAAAACTATTTATTTAATTATAAAACGCTGCGGGCCCAGGAGCGACGTATCGTGGACGGCGGACACAAGCAAGTTTTGCTTCATGTCTTGGTGTCGGGAAAAATCGTTCGCAATATATCAGGAGGAAATACACACGTTCTACACCTCGCTGTGTGGTTCTGCAAGCTGTAACGACCGCGTCGCGTGCCGCTCCTCCCCGTCGAGCTCCGCCTTCGAGTCCTCCAAGTCGTCCTCTGAGTTTTCCACCTTGGCTCGTGCTGCTTCAGCTCGAATGTCGCCCCACGTAATCTCTGACCTCCTGCAGCGATTCCCTCAGCTTCCCGAGTTCGATTTCGACGCCTGCCAAGCGTTGCCGGTTACTGGCGATGGAGCGCTCGAACTTGACTGAGTCTCTCTCTGCTTTCGCCATTGCTACCTCTGCCTTGGTGAGCTCTTCGTTGGCGACGTCGATGTGCAGCTTCAAGCCATTGACTTTTGACTTCTGCGCAAGCAGCCGGGAACCGCCGATGTCGAGGATCTCCCTCTCGAGGGCCTTGATCGCCTCTTCGATCGTACCCGACGGCGACCGCAACCCTTCGAGCTCGTTCCGGGCAGTAGCGATCTCGCGTTCCAGGGATGAGATACGAGAGAGAGCACCCGCATCTGGCTTGCTCGGCGTCCTAAGTCGGCTCGAGCCTCAGCGTACGGGTGAACGACGAGAGTGTGAGGCAGTGCTCACCTGAGGTCGCGAACCCGCTTTTCGGCTTCGATGACGCGCTTCCCGGCGTCTTGGATGTCGAGATTGACCTTTTCAATCTCGAGGTCGATCCATGGCCCGGACCTCCCCACGGCCTCCAGCTCCGCTTCAGCTGTCCGAAGCTCTTCCATAGCCTCTGTGAGCCGCGCGGCAGCGGTTTCGCTGACCTGCTCGTACTCCTGCAGTACGTCGGGTGGAACCGCATCGGCTGCAAGTTTCGAGCCCATCCCACCGCCTCTGGGTTTTGGCCCGCCGCCGGACATCGTGCCGGACGAATCGATGAGTTCACCCGCGAGAGTGACGACTCGCCACCTGCGCGCGCCGAACGCGATACGATTTGCTTGCGCGAGATCCTGCGCGACCAGTGTATCGTGCAATGCTCTGTAGAATGCATGAGCGAACCGCGGTTCCTTCGGTTTGACGAGGTCGAATAGGCGTGGGACGTTCTCTGGAGTCTGGATGGGCCTCATGCCGTTCGTCTCGTCTATCTCCTCGAGCACAAGTAAGTTCGCGTAGAGGTACTCGACGCAGGCTTGACCCTGCTGCGCCGTGTCCGCGACCATGGCGTTGAGGGAACCGCATGCGGTCGTAATTGCGGCGTCGTACTTGTCAGGGATAGTCCCAAGACTTCCGAGTCGACCCTGCTCTGGAGATGAGTTCGCTCGAAAACTGCCACGCGGTACTTACATGAAACCCGCTGACCCGACCTGAGTCCCTCAAGCGCGTCAAACCGTCCGAGACCTCGTTCGCAGAAGCGCTGGCCGCTTGTGACGCTTTGGCTTCCTCGGCGCGTTGCCTCGTGGAGGACGCTTGAACGCGATGCTGGTATACGCGGGTGGTCAAGTCCTATGTATGTACGATGAGCCTCGTAGTAGCCGTTTGTAATGGGCCCACCTGGACTCTCTGCTTTACGGCCCTCGTTTCCTGTTGAATAGACTGCTCCCTATCCTTGAGATTTTCGAGTTCTCCGATCTTGAAGCGTAGTTAGAGAGCGAATGATATAGCTGGAGCAAGAAAACTCACCTTGGCCATCTGGACGCTCTTGACCGTTTCGAGCGCCTCTCGTGCCTCCGCGTCGGCCTGTTCGAGCGCCTCAGACCTTTTGACCAGCATGTCGCGCTCGCTTGTCTTGACGTCGACGTCGGCCTGTTTCTGGTCGACCTTCGCTTTCCAAGGCTGGAGCTCCTTCTGTTTTTGCTCGATCTGATCGCGAAATACCCGGGTCTTGTCTGCAAGACCAATGAGTGCGCGACTGTCTGAGGATGAGAAGATCAATCGATACCTTCGAGACCGTCGCGGATGCCATCCAGTGCCCTTTCCTCCCGCTGTAACTCTCCCTCGTATTGGTCGACTTTCTTCTTCTCGCTCGTCACCTTTGCGGCGTTTTCTTGGATAGAGCGGAGGGCATCGTTCCGGGCGTTCTCGTCCTGTAGCACGAACCGGTCAGCCGGTACGACACGCCGGACGGACATGCGACGCTGAAAACCGTACGTCCTGCAACGACGTCTTGAGTTTCTCAGCCTTGCTATTTGCATGTTGACGCTTCTCCTCCAGACCTACTTGCTGCTTGTCGTATGCCGCCATCTCTCCACGCGATCTTGCTAAGGACCATGTAGTGTAAAGACGCATGTAGGACATACCTGGATGTTCCGTGCTCGCGTTCCTCCGTAAGCTCCTTTTCGATCTAGGAGTCGGGGATCAGCACCGAGTCACGTGTTATCGGCGAGAGACCACAAACCGTTTCTGGCTTGGCTTGCTTCTGCCAGCCCTTCGCACGCACCACACGCACGGAACGGTGCCACGAGTGCTCGCAGGGGCATCAATTCGAACGTGCGGCCGTCCCCGGGGTCCCCGACGCGCATCGCGTGGAGTGCGTCATGGTGGGCGTTGGCTCACTGGATCGAGGCGGTCGCGACGGATACCTCAAAGCCGCTGTAGGGGGAGGTTGGCGGGGCGGGCACTTTGAAGAGCCGCTGGATGGCGTCGAAGGAGTCCGAGACGGGACTGGATCGCGAGCGGGTTGCGAGGCAGTGCTGGGGCGACAGCGTAGAGATAGCTGCACTGCGACGGATGCGGCGGGGGTTGATAGGATGGTTTCATCGCCGGTCGCCGCCTGGGGAGGGTCCACTATATCAGTGGTCAGTCTATTGGCGCGGGTCGCGGTGGGGTTGAACTCACTGGGGGCACAGAGGGTTCGACATCGGACGTCGGTGGCGACGGGCCATTCACCGGCGTGCGGCAGAAAGCTAGGGGCGGAGCGGGAGGGGGCGGGCATCAGAGTGCCAAAGAGACGTGGGCCCGCTGGCACTTAGACAAGACAAGTGTAAGAAACTCGATTGAAAAAAGGTTAAACTTCGGATGAAAGACGTACCAAGGCAGGACCGTGAGCTGTAGTGGCGGTGGAGGGTCGAGATATTTCTGGGCCTTCCTGTTCCGCGCAACACCGACGCCGACGTGTTCCGTCGAGCCCGCCAACCAAGCTCCACCGAAATCGCGTCCGCGCGCGCCAGGTTGAGTCGTTTGGGTGGATGAAGAGCCCCGCGCGGGTTTGGCCCTGGAGCGCGCCTTGCGCGTCGTCGGCAACGGCGACAATGAGGCGAGGGAGACGCGGCAGGCGGGGTGGGGGCTTGAGTGAAAAGTGAGCAGGGTGGTAGCGTAGGACGAACGACGACGACGACGTACCTTCGAGGATCCGAGTCATGCAACTGCGATAACGAACGAACGGCAAAGTGCCGCCGCCGGGGATCGTCGCTCATACGAGCATGTCGAATCTTGACAAGTCGGGGCAAGTGCACATCGGGAGGCGGGCTAATGAATAACACACAATGACATCAACGTCAGTGGTCAGGAAGTGGAACGGGGGAGTGAGCCGGACGAACCGGAACGAATCCTGTGTCGGGGTCGTACGTGTAGTGGGGGACGGCGCCGGGGCTATGCACTCGTGGCGGGTACTGGGGTGCGTTGGGGGGGCCGGCGCCTCCCGAGCCGTTGTTTGCCTTCAGCTGGTTCTGCAGGGCGTTGGCAATGTAGATCTGCGCGGCGCGCCGACGGCAATAGCGCATGTACCGAGCCATTGCAACGAGAAGGAAGTGTGAGCGCGAAAGTTTGTTGAGCGACGTAAAACAGGGGGGGGGGGCGCGTACCAAGGACGAGGCTCAGTCCTACACGTGCTGCGACGCTTAGGGTGCAGTGCTCATTGCCGTGCCTGTGAGAGAAGAAGCATCCAGTCGGTATATCGGGGGGGGGGGGGGGGTTGAGGCGATACCGACCGACGGCGCAGGTGGGGTTGAGGCAGACCATGAGGCCGCGTGGGAAAAGGGTGTGCATGCGGATGGAGAGGGGAAGGAAGGGCATGCCTTGGGAACGAGACGGGAGAGGTGACCGAAGGGAGGCGATTATGGAGGAGGCGATATGATAGAACGAACGCAGTGTAAACCAAACTCGGTCGGATAACACGTGACCCCGTCGACACACAACGACGCGTGCGCGTGGACAATCGCTCGTCGCTCGGTGTTATCTTTGACTCGATCTTCGATGACTGGCTTCGACCCCATCTCATATGCTGGTGTCTTGGACATCATTGTGCCCTCCAAGCCTGTGGGTCAGCTTGATGAAGCAGATGTGTCGGATGACCTTGCGGGAGAGCAAGAAGCTACTATCTCTGACCCTGATAAGCCTGAGGAGTCTGACTTGGATGCCCCTGCCCATTTCTTGGAGCTGCTCACCACATTGAACGATGTGTCGAGGGGGGTATCAGATGGGACACACATTGAGTACTCTCGGTAGGTACCTCCAGCAGGTCCTGCTCATGGCTGGCACTCATGATACATGCCCCTTCCAGCCTCATAGAACAGTGCAAGGGGTTTCTCACACAGAAGAAGCTTGTTGGCCCTGGCGACCCTGAGTTCTTCAGCAACAGGCCTCACAAATATGCCCCACAGTTTATTGTTGCGTGGATCATGAATGAGTGAGCACATTCTGCTTCTTGAGACTTGTGTCCTCACTGGCAAGGTACAGGTGTGATGAGCTCAACCTCGATGGGACCAAGAGGCCATCCAATGAAGTGCGTGCAACATATGGGACTGCACAGAAGATGCGCGCCTCAATGACATATGCTTTTGGTCGCCTTCATGGCCTTGGGTCCATGGATTGGCACTGCAGTGAAGGTGGCAGCATGGTGGGGAATCCATCTGTGTCTGAGATGGTTTCTCGGTACATGCTCAGCTTGCACCGACGCAAGGTCAGAGCTGGAGAGGCTGCCACAAGTGCAAGGGCAATCACTGCTGTATGTCATTCACTATGCCATGTGCCAGTGGCAGGGAAGGTGTACACTTGGAGCTGACATGCTGGTGATGACACAGGACACCTTGAAAAAGCTGTACGACTTCAACAGCAGACCAGAGAACTGGGACCTGAAGGACTACACACCAGGGACAAAGAAGAAGGATGGAGATCAGTGGGGGGGTCCACGTGCACGACGGCTGCTTCAGCTTGCCTTCACATTGGCATTCAGCTGCCTTCTCCGTGTGGATGAGGTGCTCAAGATCCAGAGCCATGATTTTGTCCTGCTAGATGCCCACACACTTGTGCTGACATTGCCATTCAGAAAGACAAGCCAATTTGGGGGTGAGTCCAACCAAAAAAAGCCCTTAAAAAGGGCCTAGACTGATCTCACATCTTGCTGCAAAGACATCAAGCCATTTGTGTTGCACGAGATGCCCGATTCAATGGCATACCTTTGCCCTGTGCAGGCCTATGCCGAGTGGCTGGAGGCCACCGAGATCGAGAATGGCTACGTTTTTCGCCGACTCGGGTCAGGTGACCGGGTCTCGGAAAATAACCAGCCGATGGTGCGCTTCGATTTTCGCGCGCGGGCCTTGTCCGCTCGTTGCGCGTCGTCACTACGACGGGCGACTTACTGAGTTCCGTTTGCTGGTTATAATAGACGGCCGAGTGCTTCCTGGAAATGTTCAGAAACAATCTGATCGACATCGGCGTCGACCCCGCCCCCTATGGCACCCACTCGTTCCGGCGTGGTGGGTGCCAGTGGTTCTCCGTTGACCTCAGGTGGCCGCTCCGGAAGATCTGCGAGTGGGGGGGGTGGAGCGTCGACTTCTCTCACATGACCATAGTCAAGTACTTGATTTCGTGGAACGACGATCCGACGCAGAAACGCGAGGATTTCTTCGACTTCAACCGCGCCCCCGCGTTGAAGTGCTTCGCGTGTGGCCGGACGTGCCACTGCTCCTGAAACGCGCGAACGACTCGGCCAGAAAAGCAAAGCAAAACGGGATCGATTAGTGAACGCTAGTGTACGCTACGACTACGGGGAGAACAAAGGGAAGCGGGGGCGTAAACGAGTACGAACGATTACTACGTGTGTATGTATATGTGGGAGGCTACGACGACGACGACTACGAGAATCCGATGTTGTATGTATGTACGAAAGACCACGCCTGCCCGCCCGCCCGTCAACCTGCCATCTGCAGGCTGCGGTACTGCTTCGCGATCGCCGACTGGTTGTTCTTCACGAGGTGGTCGCTGCCCCGTCGGTACTCGAAGACGGAACTGAATCCGTCTCCGTACTCGTCTTTGGCTTGCTGGGCGAGGCGGCGATTGGCGGCCGCGCGTTCTTCCTTCAGCACCTCGCAGATCGCGGTGTACGACATGGGCTGGTGGTCGGTCGAGAACTTGAGCCAGAAGCCCTTCTCCGTGAGCTCTTGCCAGCTCGTGGCGATGTCCTACACAGGTGGTAAGCGCCGCGCGTCGCAGAGAAAGAGCCGGGGGGCGAACACTTACCCGCCAGTGAGCCCAGTTCTTCTTCGTGCCCGCCCACTGCCCGGACTTACCGTAGCGGTACAGGACGGGCCAGTGCTTGAGCGCGATCGGCACTCCCTGAACGCGGAGCACGGCCTCCGAGGGGCTCCATTCCGGTGAGCCGTCGTCCCACATCCTGATCAGCCGAGGGATGTCCTTCGCAAACGAGATCGAGGGCGGGTCGGGGACACTCTGCTTTGAGAAGGAGAGCACGGCGCCGTTTGCGAGCTTGAGGTACTCCACTGGCAGTGGGCCAGGGTCAGACGCGGCGAGTGTCGGTGGCCGTTCGTGGGGCGCTGTAGCTTGCGGTGGTGTTGCCGTCGAGGGAGGGGCTCCGTCGGTGGCGGTGGCGGTGGCGGCGGCGACGACGGAGGGGGCAGAGGAGGCAGAGGCGGGGGAAGAGGAGGAGGAGGCAGAGGCGGCGGCGGCGGAAGAGGAGGAGGAGGAGGAGGGAGCGACGACGACCGCCATCAGTGTCGCGAGTTCGGCCTGTATTTGCTGGATCCGCTCGGCGAGGGCGGCGTTCTGGACCTGTGTGAGCGAGTGCAGACACGTGAGCATCGCGCCTCGTGAACGGGGAACGAACGAGCTTACCGCCATCGGAGGACCCTCAGACACACCGGCGTCGCCGTGGACGGGTGCCGTCGCGTCGCGACTCACGTAGGGCTGTGACGACGAGGACGAGGACGAGGACGGCGCGGGCGCTGGGTGTGGTGGGCCTCCACGGCCTCCACGTCTCTTGCGCGCGACAAATTCGCGGGCCTGTGGGGGAGGGAAGGGAGGGACGGGTCAGGGCGAACGATAGGCAAGAAGGGACGGGACGGGACGAGGACGTGGACGTACCCACGACAGCAGCGCCGCCTTCTCCTCCCTCGTGCGCATGTCCTTCGACCTCTCGGTGGGGAGGAAAGGCTGGCTCGTCGTCGAGCCCGCGCCGTCGCTGAAGAGGAGCTCGCGTCGCAGAGCGGACAGCTTCGTGGTCCCCTTCTTCTTCGGAGGCTTCGCGACGCCACCCTTCGTGACGCCGGGGTCTCGTGGTCCGCGGTGCCGGTTGCGTGCGCCAGGGAGGAGGCTGTGGGGGGTCGCGAGCTCGGTCAGTCGACGCAGGGGAGGAGGAGGAGGGTCGAGACACGCACCCGTCCCATTCCCGTCGGTCCGCGCTGAACTTCTTCAGCCGGTCGGTCAACGTCGCCTTGTTCCCAGTCTTCGCGAGGTGGAAGCCGTCGCAGAGGTCGCGGAGGGTCGCCTTCGAGAGGTTCTTGCTAAGGAAGGGGGGAGGAGGACGGAGGACGGCGCGTCAGCGTCGTCGAGGCGTGGCGTGGCGGGGGACAAAGACATGGGGATGGGAATGGGGACGGGGACTCACAGGTCGTAGTGCACCACCGCGTGCGTGCCGTCGACGACCGTTCCCGGGAAGGGCAGGCCTCCCGCGTTCGTCGACGACGACGACGACGACGACGGGGACGCAGGCGCGTCGACGTCCATCGGCTCGTCGCGATGGGGCGATCCCGTGCGCTCGGACGCCGCGGCGGTCGACTGTCGGTCTTGTTGTTTCTCTTTCTCTCGTTTCTCGATGAGCTCGGTCATGAGGAGGGCGAGGAGGGCGAGGAGGAGCAGGAGCTGGCAGGAGGCCAAGACTGAGACCAGCGAGACCAGCGAGAGGTCCACGAGAGCGGGAGCAAATCCCAAACGCAGCCTACCGCCATCGCGGACGAACGATCTGGGTTCACGGAGCAGCCATTCAGTTTTCTCAGCGCGGAATCGCCCAAAAGGTGGCAGAGTCGGGGCGGGACGGCCAGAAAGACGAAGGAGGAAAGGGACGGCGCGGCGTGGATGACCAACAGGCGGGAGAGCCCGTTCGGGTTGTTTGCCACCGCTTGGCGCCACGCGCCAGACGCGCGCCAAACAGACGACCCGTTCCCCGGGGCGGGAACCGCCGCGCCACGCTGAATCAGCGATCGGCCCCCAGGCGCTGGTCACCACGCGTGACGGGATCGAGACTCTCGCGAGGGAAGGAACAATCGATGCATCTCTTCGGATACAGCCTCTTATTTGTGTCTTTGGCCCTGTGCTTAAATTACTCTCGAAACCTGCCTTGGTTTCACAACATTGTCACATGGCTAAACTCCCTGACCTTCCTCTCGAAACCCTTCTCGATATTATCGACTGGTCCCTACAGTCATGGGGCCACCCATACGACCGCTTCCTCCAGCTCAACAGCCTTTCGCTGGTCTGCAGATACTTCCACGACATCACCGCTCCCATTATCTTCCGCAAGTATAGGCTTCAGTTGCGTGAAGCCCCGCGCAAGCTCGGCGCACCAGACCCTACATGGTTTCTCACTGGCCCATCCCTCCTGACGTGGAACCAAGTCGGCGTCCGCGCGCGTCTGGCGCATCTCCGGAGAAACGCCGTATTCGTCCGCGAGCTTCGGATAGTCGACTGGGGTCAGTCGTTGGGCAAGGTCTGCCTCGGTGTCGAGCCTGGACCTACGCCATTCGACCCCGCATTGCTACTCGACACTCTGGACGCGCTGTCCGATGTCACTTTGGTCGTCTTCGAAGCCACAAAGCAGTTCCACAGGTGCACTCATTTCCCGGTTGAACTGTGGCATTGGCTGTCGCGGGTCAATCCCGCGAGTGTGTCCTTCGACGGATCCTTCGCGTTTCCCTCTACTCTAGGGCCCTTGCCCTCCATTCAATCGATGTCTCTTTGCGCGAGCGGCGAGTCGGCCAGAGTAATAGAGGTGAGTTTTCACCACATGCCTTTCGCGAGGACAAAAATGATTGACGCCATGGCAGGCCGTACGTCCTGGGCTCCTCGAGATCAGTGTTGAAGCCACGGATCAAAAGAATCACTGTTTCAAAGATACTTTCCGACCATATCCCTCCTTGAAACAGTTGGACATCAGATTCCGTCACTACGGGGATTGGATCCCATGTGGCTACTTCGATTTCACGGCGTATCCAGAAGACGTTAGATTCGCAATACATATGAAAGTGCCAGACACCGAGACATATATCGAAGCGCCAGTGAGTGTAGCCTGTCCCGTCAGAGCAATTGCCTCTGATCTGTCGCCGTCCTCAACGGGGCGCATGGACAGCAACAGAAGAACATCTGAAACGAATATTTGCCGATGACTTTGAGAAGCTTGATGTCCGTCGCGACGATGGATCGGACACGTTCGTCATTTCTCGCCCACCACCGGGACAGACGGTAGGCGTCCGTGACCTCCACCTACCGCAAACAGACGGGGACAAAGGAGCGGTGCTTGGGTTCGAGCAGGCGGTACTTGCAGCAATGCCCGAATACCAATTGCTCAATGGCCCGATTGATGCCGCTTTTTGGAACAACCTGGACGCTTTATTCGCAAAAGTATACACTCAAACATTTGAGGCCTTAGCCGCGTAGAGCCTCTGTCACTAGCCTCTGGGTGGCACCCCAGTTGTGCCTTAGCCAAAAGGTGATGGTATGAGTAACGAGTGCCCGTCACGCGTCACTACTCAGAGCCCGGGATTAGTATGGTCAGAATTGCCGCGGGAGAGTTGCATGCTTGGAGTCGGTTGGGGAGAGGATGAGTGATAAGATCTTGCTTAGCCTTTCTTCTATACGTCTTGAGGGCTTCAAAATTTACTTTGAAACTCTTGTTGAAACCGAAGCGGATGCTTTCGTTGCAAGATTCTTATGCATCGAGCTAGAAGCGGGCGACCCAAGGGTCAACCGACTCATTGTGAGGACATGGTGGTAACGTTACGGACGATTGGGTTGGGAAGCGCTGGTGAGCGCCAGTGTCAATGAGCAGGCGTCTCTGCCCTCTGAAAGCCTCGGACGATGCCTCGGCCTTTCTCAATAGCCGCCCATACAACCAAACAATGCCCCGGCCTTGCGTCTAACCATGCGTCTAACTTACCAGCGTCTTGTCTGGCTGAACAAGATTTTGATCGTTGGTTAGTGGCTTTTTCCAAGGCTTTTTCAGATGAGAATAAAAAGGTCAGATGCCCCAATCTGACTAGAGATACGTAAGGTATTTTCGAAGAGAGCCAAAGAAGTGCCAAAGAGAGAGAAATGCACTGGTAATCCCGGGCCGCCAACCGCGTTCCTTTGTTGCATTCATCACTCATTCATCCCGCTGTACGCTCAACTAGCGTCTCATTCACACATCGTCATGTTCCGGCCTGGCAACACTCCTACCCATTCATGTCTCCCACTTCCTTCCCCCTTCACGATCTGTCTCTCCCCATTTTTTTCTGTCATTTATCGCTGTTCTAAAGCACTGCCGAAATACACATAATTGTCTGGGGTTTGAAAGCCCGCGGGTCGCGCCATGTTTTCAGAACGTCTCCAAGATCGGGTTTCTTATTCTCCCCCTCCGACACACGACACGCTGCTCATTCCTCTATCTCTTACCCTATACAATCGTCCACTTTCCCCATTTTTCGCACTCTGTGGAACATGTGGGTTGGACACTCCCAATACTTGGCGGCGCATCGCCATCCCAGTGCCCATTGTCAGTGTGAAGAGCCTATCAAACCGCAGAAATATTGACTCAAGCGCAAAAGGCTCAAAGACGATTACGGGGCTGAAGATCGAGCCATTCATGCAGGCCACCTTCATCCTCGATCTCTCAGAAATTTACGGCCTAGTGCAAAGGTTCCATTTACGTTACTATACCCTTTTCTCTCCATCACATATGACTATTTAATGGCAGACGCAGTGTCAAGTGCATAGGAACGTCAATAGCGCATGCATGCGTGTCGTGCGGTTTGTTAACATGCAATGTGTCCACGTTACGACGCGACTGTCCGATAAAGATGATTCCGATCGCGGTGTCATAGGAGTGTAGCCCAAAGAGCAAGTCACAGCGCAAATTGCTCGCTGGTTATTTGCCCCATTACGGTTATTTGGTGAGCCCCGGTGACAAAATTCCACGAGGTGTGGCTCTTCCCTCATATGAAGCAACGCTCGACTCGGCGTTATACGAGTTCCTCAGCTTCGTGGACCTGTTCACACCAGGCTCTATCGACGGTGCGTACCCTGTATGCGATTTTCGCTTCTTCCTCGCAGAGGCGTGGCTCGGATCAAGAGCCTCCCACTGGCCGGTGGCCATTGACCGCGCGAATCGCGAGAGTTGAACATTCATTTTAGAACTACGGACGACATCCTTCAAACGTACCTGCCTTGTTTCTGGCTGAGTCCTTCACGGGCATCAGGTCTAGGACATATTGAGCGCAAGTGCACGCTAATCGAGATTCGATCAGAGCGATCGCATATCTTCTAAGTCGACTCGTGCAATTCCATAGAATGCCCCAGTTGGCTTGTCTTGTGGGTCCCCCAATATTCCTAGCTCTTCAGTCGCCGCGGAGCAAATTGCAACCCAGCCCGGTTCGACAGTACGTATTTATCATTTGGAGTCCTAACATTTACAAGCCACGCCCAGTGGTCACTGTTTGACGATTACTCTGGTGCTATTACTTACTACAACTAACATTGCGCGACCTTCGCATGGTTCCATGCATCACTGAGGTTTACGCGGCCTCAAAACACCGTGTTACCAAGGACATTGAACCTGTGATTACGATAAAGACACGGTTTTTGGCCTATTAAATCACCGTTCGATCCCTTTCTCTTCTCGTGTGGTCTTAAGTTCACTGAATCCCATCTCTCTCGGTCGCGTTCCAATCGACCTCTCGCAGTCCAAAGCCATAGAGACGGTTCGTTTAACAAAGAACACCTTGCATCTATGAGTCGCTACATGCACTCAGGCGAAGCTGCGAGGACAGGTGCACTGACATGACTGAACGCCGTCCAGCAAAAGGGGATTTGCGTCTCCCGTTTCGCGACGACTTTTTCAACCGTTACCTTGACACTTTTGGGGTCTGGGAATTCCCAGAAATGTCAACCGTATTCCTTTTGTAAAAATTAAAATTAAATAGATCAGGAAGTCTGTGATAACAAATACAGTACTGTAATTCTTATTTTTTCTACAGCTAAATCCAAAATGGGGGGCCCCTTGAGTAATTATAGATGACAGCTGACCTCCAAATTTGACGTGCGGGGTTCATAGTTAAGTAGTGTTTGAAATTCTCGGGTAATTAGGTATCTCGCAAATATATAGTTATAAAATAGTTATCCCGGGTATCAAATAGTTATCCTGGAATGCTGGGACGGCACGCAGCAAAGGGCCTGCAAAGTTAAGGTTATCCCGTACTCACTGCCTGTTGCGGAAGGTTGTCTCCTTTTTTTGTCCTCCATCTCTCTCCTCCATAATCATGGTTGGCCGTCACATCTCGAATGAGCTCAAGGAAATGGCCATGTCTCTGTCCATCCAAGGTGTTCGCGACTTGGACATTCACAAACTTACGGGAATCAGCATGCAATCCATCAAGCGATTGCGAAGCACACATCACGAGATTGGCGACTTTTCACACAAGCCAATTGTCGCAGGTTGGCCATGCATCCTCACTGCAATGGACAGAAAGGTATGTGTTTCTATCTTTCAATTCGGTCGTAGTCTCATGGAGTAGTTCCTCTGTGATTGTGTGGGTCGCCAACCTGACTTAGCCCTCATGGAGTTACAGATGGAACTTTGTGAGGTCTGCAATATCGAGGCGTCGGTGCAAACGATCGCGCGTTCCCTCCAAAGGGAGGGCTACACTATGAAAATGGTGGGTCATCTCCGTCTGATTACTGCAGCCTCACCATCGACTTTGTAGGTCACGCGGGCTGCTCTGGAGCGAAATGAGCAAGATCGAGAAGCCTTCAAAAACCTCATCAATGGGCACTTCTGCCTGGAACAACTTGTTTTTGCTGACAAAAGCCATTTCAACCGGCTGACATTGAGGAGGCCATACATGTGGTCATTACGTGGTGAACGTGTGTGTTGGTACGAATTCCAATTCCAAGGTGCAAAATACTCCATACTCCCGGCCATCACCCTCGACGGGATAATCCATCTGGAGGTTGTCGAGAATGCTATCACTGGTGCGGACTTCCAACGATTCGTTCAGGGCTTACTCCTGATGAACAGTACACATGTAGGACATACTCACAGTGACAAAGGAGACTGTGGTGAGATTATGTGGGTGGTACTTGAAGCAGCAACAGAGAGATCTAGCAAGTGAAGCAGATGTGGAGTCTGGCACACAACAGATGAGGAACTGGTGTGGTGCCAGAGCGTACAGGGTACTCTACTTATACTATACAGAGATGTGACACTAGTACAACACAAGTAACATAGGGTCACAGAATACAAGGAGCGTTGTTCTACAGAGGGACACAAAGGAGTGTACAGAAGGAGAACAATAGCGCAAAGAACAAGAGAAGTCTAGACTATGATATCATAGTGACATCACAATAAGGATAGAACAAAGGAATGAGTACAAGGATGAAATACAATAGGAGTCCAGAGGAGTCCATGATGTCATTGTACAGTGATGTCATAGATAAGAAAGTCCGAGATTGTAAAGATCATAATCTAATCTACAGAAGTCCAATATATCTTATCTAAAGCAGTCTGTTATCTGTGTGTCCATATGAGCCGCTAAGTGCGTGCAGGTCACTTATCAACAACTCCCACTCATGAACGAATGGCCTCTCCCCAATTCCATACTTGTCGTCGACAACGCGTCAATTCACAAGGTCGCTGGCATTCGTGAAATGGTTGAGGAATGTGGCACATGCCTGCTGTTCCTCCCTGCATATTCACCTGACTTCAACCCCATCGAACTCGCCTTCTCGACCATCAAGGCGTGGCTGTGCGCACACCATGATCAAGTGAACCAAGATTTGGAGTCCGAGAATGGCACGGTGTATAACACGTTATGGGAGGCGGTTCACTCAGTTACTGCAGAAAATGCACAGGGTTGGTATGCCCACTGCGGGTACGATGTACGTGCCTGATATTCTAGTTCTCTGTTGTGTGCACATAAATATATTGAATGGTCATATCATGGATAAACTATAGTTTTTGGGGGTATCTTGCATGTTCACAGCGCTTTCAGCAACCAGCTGACAAAGCTGACAAATCACACCATGGTCACAATTTCTATGTCACTCCCTTCGTCCACCTCAATCTCATCAATCTCCTCCTCGAATCCATCCTTGTTGATCTCGTCCTCCTCAATGTTGGTTGCACCCTCCTCCTCAATCACATCACCTGGAATGGTAAGCCATATCTCTGTTTCCTCTGCCATAGCCTTGCCTTTGACCCCATCGTCGTGCTGCACAGTGTCTTCAAGTTGAGTCATTGGGGCGGTTGGAGCAGCGACTTCGGCGGATGGCGGTTCACAGGGTCCCATAGTGTCCATCAAACTGAGGGGCTCGAAGAACCTGTCTCATATGAAGCGATGGACGCGGTGGGCATTTTCTGTACCGAGGCCAAAACCTGACAGGAGTGACTCGTCCAGCACGAAGAGCTTGAGCACGTTGTTGTATCTGAAGTTGAACAAGTCGGTGTGGCTATCAAGGTATGTCAAACCTGGCACCGGTTCTTCAACATCCATGAGGGTGAGTATCTCATATACCAATGGGACTCACTCTTGCTTATAGCAATCCCACAACAGGTCCTGGGAAGTGTAGGCTGGTGGGGAAGGTGACCTGTTCTCCATGGGAGCGGGTGCTGGTGCTTCGGTATGTACGACAACGTTGCTGACTTGAGTAGCATGTGAGGGACAGTGGCCATTTTTCCGCAGGGAATCACGTCCACAAAAAGGAAGGTGCCAAGAAAGTCACGTTTTCCCTGTCATCACAAAACAGGCATCCCCGAACAACATTCGAGCCCAGTTTGTTTTACTCTTAGTAAGCGCAAATAAAACACATACTTTTTATAAAGACGTATTTCCTTAATTGTACACATTGTCATTGGTCAGCGTCATATGTTTTTTAAATGTTCAAGCAACTTAACAAAACAATAAATATATTCTTATTATCTAATTAAGCTACATCTATTTTTTACCAAGTTGTACTATGGCACGCGAAAACGGGAGGGCACAAACGCAGGGAGACTGCGCGCCCTCCTGTGCGACGCGTGGGGAGGCGGTGGTGGTTCGCCCTCGTGCGCCCCTTTCCACGCGAACAGGCTGCGCGGGAAGGGGACTGTGGCGCCTTCCCCTGTCCGCGCCGCCCCATGGCGGCTTGCTCTCGCACGACCCCATTCCGCGCGAACGGGGTGGCGCGGACATGGGGGAAGGGTAAGGGCCGAAGGGGGACGGGGAGCGGTGTGCCCTCGTGCGCCCCTTCCACGCGAACGGGGTGGCGCGGGGATGGGAGAGGGGGGCGGTGTGCCGTGCACCCCTTCCGCGTGAACGGGGCGGCGCAGATGAGGGGAAAGGAAGGAGCCGGGGGTGACGGAGAGAGGGGCGGCGGAGGCGTGCCTTCGTGTGCCCTCCTTCCGCGCGAACGGGGTGGCGCGGACATGGGGGAAGAGTAAGGGCCGAGGGGACGGGGAGCGGCGTGTCGTTGTGCCCCCCCCCCCCATCCGCGCGAACGGGGCGGCGCGGACAGGGTGAAAGGGAGGGTCCGGGGGCGACAGGGAGAGGAAGGGCGGTGGCGTGCCGTCGTGCACCCCTTCCGGCGTGAACTGGGAAAGGGAGTGCCGGGGGTGACAGGGAGAGGGTGGCGGTGTGCCGTTGTGCGCCCTCTTTCCGCGCGAATGGGGCGGCACGAACAGGGGGTAAAGGGAGGGGGGGCGTGTGCTTTCACGCTCATTCCGCGCAGACGAGGCGGCGCAGATGTGAGGGAGGGGAAGAGAAGGGGGGGCAGCATGCCCTCGTGCGCCCCCCCCCTTTCTGCGCGCGAAGGGGCGGCGGTGGCGGAAGGGGGAAGGGTGGGCAACTCACCCTTGTGCACTTCCTATTGGCATGCTCTCGGGGCGGCAGTCAATGCGGGGAAGGGGAGGGTGACTCACCCTTGTGCACCCTCATTTTGCGCGCGATGCATGGGAAGAGGAAGGGCGTCAGCCTGCCCTCTTGCGTCCCCGTTTCGACACGAATTAGGTGGGCGAGGGGGGCGGGAGGGTAGGAGGGGGCGTCCTACGCAAAACGTGCCTGCCACGTATGCATACGTGGCAGGCACGTTTTGCTTCCGCCACGGGGTCCGGACTGGACCCTTCCCGCTCCCCTTCCTGTTGCGTAGGACGCCCACCCCCTCCCTCATCTCCTCCTGGCCCCCTCGCCCGCCCCATTTGCGTTGAAAAGGGGACGCAAGAGCAGGCTGACGCCCCCTTCCCCTGCATCGCGTGCTGCCCCGTTCGCGTCTAGAGAGGGGCTCACGAGGGTAAGTCCCCCTTCCCCTTCCCCCGCACTGACCGCCACCCCTCCGTGCGTAGAAAGGGGGGGGGCGCATGCGGGTATACTGCCCCTCCTCCTCCACATCCGCCTCGTCTGCACGGAAAGCGAGCGCACGAAGGCGCGCCGGCACTTCCCCCATGTCCCTGCCGTCCCATTCGCGTGGAAGGGGCGCATGCAAGGGCACGCCGCGGCCCCTTCTCCCCATCCCCCCCGGCCTCCCTTCCCCTTATCCGCCGCCCCGTTCGCGTGGAAAGGGGCGCACTACGGCATGCCGTCCGTCTCCCCGTCTCCTCTGCCCCCTCCCATTCCCTGTTCGCGCTGCATTCGCACAGAAGGGGTGCGCACAAGGGCACGTCGGTGCCCCCTTCTTCTCTCACCAGCCCCCTTCCCATTCGCGCGGAACGAGTGCGCACAAGGGTACGCCGCCCCCCGTCACGCGGAAAGGGAGCAAGCACAGCATGTTGCCCCCGGTCCCACCCTTCCCCTATTCGCCCGGATGAGGGGCGCACGACGCGCGCCGCCCCTCTTCTTCGCTTCGCTTCCGGCCTCTCCCTTCCCCTCTTGTCCACGTCACTCCGTTCGCGCGGAAGGGGTGCACGGCACACCGCCCCCCTCTCCCGTCCCCGCGCCACCCCGTTCGCGCGGAAGGGGCGCACGAGGGCACACCGCTCCCCGTCCCCCTTCAGCCCTTACCCTTCCCCCATGTCCGCGCCACCCCGTTCGCGCGGAATGGGGTCGTGCGAGAGCAAGCCACCATGGGGCGGCGCGGACAGGGGAAGGCGCCACAGTCCCCTTCCCGCGCAGCCTGTTCGCGTGGAAAGGGGCGCACGAGGGCGAACCGCCGCCGCCTCCCCACACGTCGCACAGGAGGGCGCGTGGTCTCCCTGCGTTCGCGCCCTCCCATTTTCGCGCGCCATAGTATGACTTGGTAAAAAATAGATGTAGCTTAATTAGATAATAAGAATATATTTATTGTTTTGTTAAGTTGCTTGAACATTTAAAAAACATATGACGCTGACCAAAGACAATGTGTACAATTAAGGAAATACGTCTTTATAAAAAGTATGTGTTTTATTTGCGCTTACTAAGAGTAAAACAAACTGGGCTCGAATGTTGTTCGGGGATGCCCGTTTTGTGATGACAGGGAAAACGTGACTTTCTTGGCACCTTCCTTTTTGGGGACGTGATTCCCTGCGGAAAAATGGCCACTGCGAGGGACCTGGGCGTGACCCCAACTGAGTAACCTGGGACCCTGACACGATGTAGGAAGTCTGCGACACCCCCACACCCGATGTAGGTGTGATGCTGACGGCGATGTGGACCTCTGGTGCTGCACAAGCGCCCTTTGGTTTTTTTGTAGGTGGGTGATCATATGGCTTTATATTCGGTCGCAAGTGCCTTGTCACTTTCCCGATCTCCTTGATATCGGTAAGTCTTTGTTCATCGTCGCGTTTACTGTTTTGTTTTGCTTACAATGAGTTTTGCCCAGTTCGTCATCTCCCTGTGCTCGATAAAAATGTGCCCCCCCTCTATGCCATCTCTCACTGGCTCAATCCAGCAATATTTACGCAACCTGGATGCCTTGCTGCATGCATTGCATAGCAGATGACTCTGCAAATTGAGGAGATGGCTATCTTGGCTCATTGCTTCCGGCGTAGCCTCCGGGGGTATGTTGTCGATGCAGGATCATTTCCCCTTCCCCTTCCCTTTTCCACGTACCTTTTGTTGATTCAATGTGCTCTGCAACCCCGAAAAAGTAAGTATTTGTTTCACTTGTTGAGAGTGTTCACTTACCACATCTTTATCTCCATTGTCACTGCACGTGTCCATGCCGCGAGTGCCTTTTCTCGCACAGTGGCAACGGCCACTTTCCAGTCCGATGGGCAGGTGAGAGATATCCAACCTTGATTATCACTGCTGACCCGATACCCCAGATGCACATCTTCACGAGCATTGAACCGTTCCAATGCCTTGGCTTCGAACTCCAGCCAAGTCATGTCGGTCCAGGCAACAAAGGTCTGCCTGACCTCCCTGTCGACTTCAACCCGAAACTGCCAGACTTCAGGACATCAGTGGTAAGCGTTTCACCGACTACAAGTGACATACCTCCTTCGCTGACTTCCTTATTCGGATAACTTTTCTTTTGTTGGACTACCATTGACTTGTCCCTGCCCTTGCGCGCCGTACGCACATCTTTCCCGACAACCCCAACATCTGGCGCGATGGCAGCGTGGTCTTGAACCTCAGCCTGTTCATCTGGCCGTGTGGCTACTGGATGTGGGACAGGGTTTGGCAACTGGCCAGTGGGGTAGTGTCCGTAACCCCATGGCTGAAGTTGCGCATTCCCAGGATAGGAAGCGAAGTGGGGAAGAGGTGGAGGGTTAGCCAGTGGCGCACCATATGGTGGCATGCCATAGGGTTGTGCGCCATGGGGATGCGCACCATAGGGATGCGCACCATAGGTGTTACGATCGGACTCATCGGTACGGACTGCAGTCTCACGGGGTTCTGACTACCCTAGTATTAGTCAGGGACAGTCGTCTCAGTCAGCGTTGTAGTGGAATCACATGGTACGGACTTGACTCATACCTAGGACAGTCGTAGTAGGGTTCGAGCTGTTATGGCTACTGGGTACCTTACATTCCAGAGGAGCTTCAAAGCTCCTCGTCAATTGTATATCTAGTGGGTAGTGCGAAGACCGAGCTCTTTAGCTTGGTCTTCTTGAATCCTTATCCGATCCTGTTCCCCTCTCTCCTCATCTGTGCCCTTCTCATCCTTTGTCTTCTATCGCGTCTGGCCTTGATCAGGCAGATCACCCAGCAGCACGTGCGCCTGGTGGACTTTGCCCCAGTGCTAGTAGTGGTCACGTTCCTTCTAAGGTCGTGTACTTATATTTGCTAAGTCGCCCTCCGAGTACCTCGCCACTCTGTCCCCGCTCAAGTCGAGCATCGTTAGGACGGGCCTAACGCAACATTAAGACCAAGCTAACCTCACCAACGACACAGTGGCGTCCACAACAAGAGATCGGTGGGACTGGAATCAAGTCCAATCATATACCATCCCGAGCAGAGGAGAACGGAACGTCCCCACACGCTACCTAAAGGCTGCCAGGTGGAGGACACACAGGGGAGAAACCGGATACTTCGTTGACTTCCCTAATCGACCAAGTCGATTCTACCCAGTTGAGTTCAACTTCGAACATACTTGTTGGTGTATACTCGCAACAAACAACGCAGGAGTACGAACGGTGGTCAGACCGACCACACGAGAATATCGGTGTGATATCCTAGAGAGCGAAGTAGTTCCCCAAGCAAGAGTGGGACCCATCGACGGTGCAGTTACCACGAGCACCACAGAAGAAGAGGGCTCCGGATCAGACCAAGGCAGCGAAGAGTCAGAAGAAGATCACCTCTCCCAGGTGAATGCGGAAGAAGAAGAAGAACTAGCAAACCTAGCAGGAGGGATTACGCTTAACGAAGCGCCCCAAGCTGAGCAGATCATCGTTCACCCACCAGACGAGATGACAACCACCCAGTTAGAACCAACGTACACGCTTCAAGTGGACCCGGTACAACTACCGCAAAACGGAGTCCCAGAAGACCTACTCCCCATTGACCCCGGCACAGGACACCAGATGACCGCAGACGACGCGGCTCTCATGAGAGCCATTGGGCCTGACGAACCAGACCCTCCCGAAGGAGGAGGACCACCCGCAGGAGGCCCAGGCGGAGGCCACCCGCACGGAGGAGGCGGAGGACATGGAGGCGGAGGAGGACCGCCCGGAGGAGGTGGATTCCCAGGAATGGCTCCCATAGGTAACCCGCCTCGATCGTCAGATAGACTCCAAGGCAACCCGCCTATGGTCTTCAACGGAGACCGCACCAAGGCCCTGCAGTTCAGAGCACAGTGGAACCTCTATCAAGGAATCAACAGTACGAGCGTGTTACGTACGGCCCGGAAGTGGACACTGACGTCAAGGGTATGACACCGCGTCAGCAGTATATTGTCATGGACTTGTTAGGATCAGTCAGCCAGGTAAGCTCCGGCACATGTGATTGTGTACGATAACGGATCGGATCATGACTCAATGTGACTCATACTAGGATAGCTGTACTAGGGTTTGCTCTACTTACGCTATTGGCTAGTACTTCTTGAAGCGGCGCTTGAAAGCCCGCGCGTATCTGTATAAGTAGAGTACTGCGAAGACCAAGAACGGCATCTTGGTCTTCTTCCAATACCACTACCAGTTCTTCGCTCTATAGGGTACTCCCCCTTGAAGTGAGTCGTCCGACATATTCCTTTAGACCAAGGGATCCCTCGTGACTTAGCCCTCTGCGGACAGTGGATAACTATCCTATCGCCAGTGTCTGTCATCGCGTCTATCTATACCTCAACCCCCGTGTCGCTTCCCCTTACACCTACCTCTACGTCGTCGACCACGACACCTGGGAAGACCTTCGAACAGTTGCTACCCCTCCCCCGTCGCTACCCATAGGCAACGACTTGCACGGTTACGAAGACCGTACCGGAGCCCTACAAGTACACCCAGTCGACTTCCCTCAAGCCAGGGTTAACCGCAACTATATCATCAAGAGGATCGCCACTCACTCCGAAGCCTAAGTCAGGCAAGCGTTCGTGGTAAACGCTACATTAAGACCAAGATCCCAACCGTGGCCAATCCTACCAAGACAACCAAGGACTACTGGGTCCCATTCAGACCATATCACATCGACAGACGAGGAGAGCGAAACGTACCAAAGAGATACTTGGAAGCCACATTTTGGAAAGACGACGCGGAAATACCAGGCTACGTTACCGATTATTTTGACCGATCAGGCAACCAACACATCATCCCCGTAGAATTCAACTTCGAAAACACCTGTTGGACAGAAATCTGCTGGGACGACCTCCACAACAAATACAAGGTACTTCGACCCGCAGGAGGAGGACTCCGCCTTGACATTCTAGCCAGCAACGTAGTCACCAGAGACCAGTGGGGCCTTATTGACGGACAATACGAAGAACCAATACGATCTCCCACACCAAAAACACCAGCACCATCCCCATCACTTGCAAGCAACCCCGAAGATATCTATATTCACCAAGACGAAGCAGAAGAACTAGCACTGGAAAACATCGCTAAGTCTATCCCAGTCATGACCTCTACAATCACCCAAGCACCCGCTCAGATCAGAACAGCCCTTTTCACCCCACAAGATCAACCACGACAACCAGAAGGAAACCCACTGGGAGGGGACCCAGCAGACGGTAACCCCGGAGGAGGAGGAGGCGATGGGGGAGGTGACGGAGAAGGAGACGATGCACAAAACCTCCCACACCCGGGATTCGCAGACATTCCCCACCTCACCGACAGGTTCATCGGCAAAGAACCACCAATCTTCACAGGAGATCGAGACAAAGCACAAGCATTCCTATCCCAATGGAACCAGTTTGCACAAGTAAACATAGCTAACCGAAGCCTCCAAAGCCCATACATCAAAGCAATGATGTTCCTCACCTACATCCAAGGACCCCTGGTCGACGAATGGACCTCAGAAACCCAGAAATGGATCGAAACCAGACCAGACAGGAGCGACCCTTGGGTATGGACCGCAGTGGGACTTGCCTTCAAGCGACAGTTCCGAGACAACATGGAACAAGAACGCGCCAGACTGGAGCTGGACAAAGGATTCAAAATGACAGGAGGAGACATTGACAGCTACGTAACTGCATTCGAAAAGCTCGTTTGACAGGCTGACTACCGCCTGGACGACCCCCTGGTACTTGACAAGTTCACCAGAGGCGTACCCCTCGATCTATACCGCAACGCATACCAATTTCACAGTCCAGTAACCTATCACCAGTGGAAGAACGCCTTAATCGAGCAACAGAAACGGTACCTCCACATGAAAGCACGAGTAGATGGATTCGGAAGACAACTGGCACAGCGTCCCAAACAACAACAACAACAACCCGCAAGGTTCCAACCACCTCCAAGACAGAACCAAGGATGGCAACAGTACCGCAACCGCCCCGACGCCATGGACACCACACCAGGAAGAATCCGTGCCAGGGTCGCAGGATCCGAGGAAGCAAACCCAAACAACCCTCAGGAATGGTGGAACTACACCCAGGGAAGACCACCTTTCCCACCGCGCGGAGGGTTCCTCGCCAGAGGGAGAGGAGGACGAGGCGTCTTCAACACAAGGGACGTAACATGTTATAATTGTGGAAAGAAAGGCCACTTCTCACGAGAATGCCAGCAACCACGTCAAGCACGACAAGGAACACTCGCAGGAAGAAGCGCATATATCGAGGAAGTACCCACCGCTCCACCAAGCGTCGCAGGGGAACCCCTCATCAACCTCGACGAACCGGTACAGGCCAACCGCGGCACCACATCGGTCCAGCAGGTAGAAGATATCATGGGAAGGATTGCGGAACTCCCGGAAGAAGGGAGAGAGATGTTCGCTAGAAATATGGCAGGAAGCCAGGATTTTCCAAGCGCCTGAACCCAACGGCCTGGGTGAGGGCAGTTAATTGTAACTCGTCGTTCATAACGCGCTATCGATCTATGCATGTTCCAGTTTCGATCCGCACGAGTAACTTCATGGCCGAAAGAAAAGCACTGGTGGACTCCGGAGCCACCGACAACTTCATACATCCGGACTTTGTCAAACGGATGCGTCTAGGAACCAAAATACTAGAACGTCCCCGCAACATTTGGAATATAGATGGGACACACAACAAAGGAGGGAAAATCACTCATTGCGTCGACCTTAACGTACAAACTGACGGAAAGCTCAAAGACATCCGCTTCCTAGTCACCAACGTAGGAGGAGAGGACCTCATACTAGGATACCCATGGCTCGCAACCTTCCAACCCAGGATCCAATGGGCAACAGCCACACTTGACACCAAACAATACCCTATCATCATCCGTACCACCAACCCGCTCAAACCATTTGGACTCACAGAACTTCAACGACTCATAGTGGAAATCGAGGAAGAAAACAAACAGCGGGCCCTCCATGAACTGGAAGAACAATCCCTACCGGTACACCTACGAACAACGGCAACAGACATGGCAATAGCGGCACAACAATACACGGAGAAAAAGGAAATACCCGAGGAATACAAAAGACACGCCAAGGTATTCAGCGAGGAAGAATCCCAACGCCTCCCACCTTCTAGACCCTGGGACCACGCTATTGAACTCAAACCAGACGCACCCGACGCATTCGACTGCAAGGTATATCCCGTAAACCAAACAGAAGACAAAGCACTATGGGAATTCCTAGACGAACAACTGGCAAAAGGGTACATACGCCCCTCTAAATCCCCGTATGCATCCCCATTCTTCTTCATGAAAAAGAAGGACGGAAAACTACGCCCGGTGCAGGACTATAGGACACTCAACAAATGGACCATACGCAATCAGTACCCACTCCCCCTCATACCAGAACTAATCGCAAGCCTTAGTTCAGGATGGATATTCTCCAAGTTCGACGTCCGACAGGGGTACAACAATATTTTGGTTAAAGACGGCGACCAGTATAAGGCAGCATTCAAAACCAAATACGGTTTCTTTGAACCAGTGGTAATGTATTTTGGCATGACCAATTCCCCATCCACCTTCCAGGAGATGATGAACGCCTTATGCCAACCCCTCATCGACTATCACGAGAAGAAGGGAACCATCATCTGAGTCTATATGGACGACATCGGTATTGCAACATCAACCACGGAACAGGCACACACCGAAGCAGTACACGACATACTGGACCTACTGGAACAACACGACCTCTACCTCAAACTCGAGAAATGCACCTTCCACTCTCCCTCCCTCAATTACCTGGGGGTAATCATTGAAAAGGGGGTGATTCGCATGGACCCTGTCAAAATCTCCGGTATAACAGACTGGCCCGTACCAAAAACCGTCAAACAGGTGCGATCCTTCCTAGGTTTTTGCAACTTATACCGCGCTTTCATCCGAAACTTCGCCACACATGCACGACCACTCAACAAACTTACGTGCAAGGACACCGACTGGCAATGGGGAACGGAACAACAGCAAGCATTCAACAAGCTCAAAGCACTAGTAACCGAAGTGTCACGGTACGGGAAGTGGACGCTTACTTACGGTGATGACCTCGTTAGTAAGTCGTAATGTGTCATGGACAGATGTATCAGTCAGCGGACTCGTAGTATCACATGCCGATGTGGCATGAGTCATTCCTAGGATAGCGATAGTAGGGTTCGAGCTACTTACGCTATTAGTCGTACGGATTCGGGAGGAGCTTCAAAGCGTCCTCGTATGTGTATAAATAGTGGCTCGATAAGACCAAGATAAGCCATCTTGGTCTTCTTCAATCACCACTTTCTCTCTGCTTCCTCACGAGTGCCTTCGCTTGTCTCCTTTGAGCAAGTCGTCTTCATCGATCGCCTAGTGACTTGGACGTCCTAGTGCTGAAGCTATCTGTGTCACGTGCCTCAACAGACGCTGTGTGCACGTGCCCAAGTCACGTGACTTATATTCAGGATATTCGCTAAGTCGTGAACGCCCTTTCGCAGTCCAAGTCGGACTAACGCCAGTGGTGGCGTTACATTAAGACCAAGATCCCTCACCGTGGCGTTTACAACTCGAGATCAGTGGAGGAACTTCCAGACATACTCCCTTGAACGCAGGGGAGATCGCAACGTACCAACCCAATTCCTAGGAGCTGCTAGGTGGAGAGAATACTGAGGAGAAACAGGCTACTTCGTAGATTTCGCATCGGGTCCCACCCGATACCGACCAGTTGAGTTCAACTTCGACAACTTGTGCTGGGTAGAGATTACGTGGAACCCCATAGACAATCGATTTGACGTTGTACGACCAGCGGGAAGAAACTACAACTGTGACATCGACGCAAGAGGACTACCCACACAAGAACAGTGGGGGCGCATAGACGGACAACCAGACGGAGAACCTAGTACGTCCGAACCCAGAACCCCCGCACCATCAGAAACCAGTGGAGAAGACGAAACATCCAATGCAGGCGACGAGTCAGAAATTGAGGACGTGGTCCAAACAGCTGAGTCCCTTCGCATAAACGAACCCGAAACAATCTACGTACACTCCCCCGCCGTTATGGCAACAGCAACCATGACCCACGAAGAACTGGCCGCGGAAGAAGTACGACGTATCACAGAAGAGGCAGAAGCTCATCTGCAACCCATCAACCCTACCACTGGACACCGTATGACAGCTGACGACGCAGCCATATTTCGCGCGGTAGGCCCCGACATACCAGACCCACCACCAGGAGCGGGAGGACCCGCACCACCCAGAAGGGCAGGAGGACCCTTCGGTCAGGGCCCACCAGGAGGAGGAGGAGGAGGAAGACTCCCGCAATTCGGCGGAGGAGGTGGAGGTCATCCATTCGGGGGAGGACCACCGCCACCAGGAGGACCACC
This sequence comes from Lactarius deliciosus, assembly GCA_021525775.1. Lineage (NCBI taxonomy): Eukaryota > Fungi > Basidiomycota > Agaricomycetes > Russulales > Russulaceae > Lactarius > Lactarius deliciosus. The sequence continues at coordinate 150,009 of JAKELK010000041.1, read as the reverse complement.
ACCTGGAGGACCGCCTGCAGGACCACCCCAAGGCACAGAAAGATTAGTCGGGGAAACCCCGAATGTATTTGATGGCAATAGGAAAGAGTACGAATCATTTCTTACTCAGTGGCACATTTACTGGGGACAAAACGCAGAGGCGCCAATCATGACCAACGTCTATCAACGGTGTCTACTCTTTCTAGGCCTTATCAAGGGACCACAAGTGGCCAACTGGACACTCGGTTTCCTCCAATGGCTCAACAACGAGCTGCGTCTCGGAAGAAGCAGATATGACGACTTCCTGTGGGACACACTTATGGCGGGCTTCTCGGACCGCTTCTCCAACGTCCTGGAGCAAGAAGAAGCCCAAGCCACGCTGGCGAGGGGATTTAAAATGATTGGGGATGACATTGATTCGTACGTCACCAACTTCGAACAACTAGCACGGAAGGCTGATTATCGCCTCAACGACCGCCAAACGATGGACCGTTTTACGGCGGGGTTACCCAAAGCATTGTTCACCAAAATCTACGAGATGGACGACCCACAAACCTTCAACGAATGGAAGGAAGCAGCGATGCGCCGACAGAAACAGTACATTCACCTCCGCGCCCAGCTCAATCTCACCAGCACACCGACCAGAGGATCACCACCTACACGCCAAAACCAACCACGCGGGTACGCGCCACCATGGGCAGCACCGCGCTACCCACCACCACGACACGATCCAAACGCAATGGATACATCCGCGGATCGAACACGCGCGAGACTCGCCATGGTCGGAGACCCCAACCGAGCACCGCATGTCCCTCCATTTCCACCAAGGGGAGGACCCGGACAAGGAAGAGGAGGAGGACAACGCAGAGACATGAGGGAAGTCATCTGCTACAACTGTAACAACCCGGGTCACTTCTCACGGGATTGCACGCGTCCTAGGAAGTCGAGGCCACCATATCAGCAACGCGCAAGCACCAGTCGAAGTGTCGAAACGGACTACTATAGCCAGGAACCAGTATCCGTCAGACGCACCGAAGCTACGCCCGAAGAACAGGCTAAAGGGTGGATGGACACTATACGAGGGGCTAGTGATGAGGTTAAAGACCTCATATTCAAAGACCTATGGACCCAAGAGGGTTTTCAGGACGCCTAAACCCATCGGCCTGGGTGAGGGCAGTTAATTGTAACTCTGTAATCATGACTCGCTACCGTTCGCTCCGAATTCCAGTCTCGATTCGTACAAGTTACTCCATGGCCGACATTAAAGGACTCGTTGATTCGGGAGCCACAGACAATTTTATAAGACCCGCGTTCGCGAAACGCATGGGCCTCGGGCTGCAAACCCTTGAGCGACCCAAGAAAATATGGAATATAGACAACACCGAAAACAAAGCTGGGTCTATCACTCACTTCGTCGACTTAGACGTCCAAACCAACGGAGCTAACAAAGTAATGAGGTTCCTAGTCACGGACATTGGGAACGAAGACCTCGTGCTTGGTTACCCCTGGCTAGCAACCTACGAACCCACCATCAGCTGGACTCACGCCACCATACATGAAAGTATGCTCCCAGTGGTACTCCGATCAATCAATCCCACGGAGTCACGCACCACAATCGCTGGCGCGATCACCCAACAAGAAGGAGAGGATATCGTACAGGAGCTTGAGGAAGAATGCCAGATACGTACCACAGCTACAGAGCTAGCGATTGCCGCTAACCAAAACACTATCGCGGCCATCATACCCGAACCATACCAACGCTTCGCCAAGATCTTCAGCGAAGAAGCGTCTCACCGATTCCCACCCTCGCGACCATGGGACCACGCTATCGACTTCAAACCAGGAACGCTGACCAGTATCGACTGCAAGGTCTACCCCATGTCGCAAGACGAAGACGAACACCTTCGCAAATGGCTTGACGAACAGCTCAAGATGGGCTACATACGACCTTTGAAATCACCATACGCATCATCCTTCTTCTTCATTAAAAAGAAGGACGGCAAACTGCGACCCGTACAAGACTACCGAAGGATCAACGCCTGCACCGTGCGTAACCAATACCCACTGCCGCTCATGGCAGAGCTTATTAACGACTTGGGAAACAGACACATCTACACCAAACTCGACGTACGATGGGGGTACAACAACATACGAGTCAAAGAAGGCGATGAACCCAAAGCCGCATTCAAAACCAAATACGGACTCTACGAACCTCTCGTCATGTACTTCGGACTTACCAATTCACCGGCGACCTTCCAAAATATGATGAACGATATCCTAGGCGACGTCATCCTCCACCATCAATCACGCGGAACTATTATCCGAGTATACATGGACGACATCGGCATCACTACAACCGAAGAAGCTGGTTTACAAGCCCATATCGAAGCTGTCAGCGATGTACTTCAAGTAGCACTCGACCACGACCTTTACTTCAAACCCGAGAAGTGCCTTTTCCACCAACCGCGAATGGATTACCTGGGGGTAATCCTTGAAAAGGGGGTAACTCGCATGGACCCCGTAAAAATTTCAGGCATACGAGACTGGCCCCGTCCCATGAAGGTGCGCGACGTACGCTCCTTCCTAGGCTTCTGCAATTTTTACCGACTCTTCATTCACGGTTTCGCAACGTATGCGCGAGCCCTCAACAAACTCACGCGCAAGGAAGCCGAATGGACGTGGGGCAAAGACGAAGAGAAAGCCTTTCAAACTCTCAAGAACCTCGTCACCAGTGAACCAGTACTCGCACACCCCAACCTGACAGACCAATTCGAACTTGAAGTGGACGCGTCCAGATACGCGGTAGGAGCAGTCCTCCTACAGAAGAAGAAAGATGGAAAACGACACCCCATTGGATATTTCTCGGCCACACTGAATGAAGCGGAACGCAACTATGACATATACGACCTAGAGCTTCTTGCCATTGTCAAAGCGCTACGACACTGGAGACCATTCTTAGTGGGATCCCCACACAAGATCAAAATCTTCTCGGACCATCTTAACCTGATGCACTGGAAATCCCCCCAGAAGATAAGTCGCTGTGTAGCCCGAGAAGTCCTGGAACTCATGGAGTATGACTTCGAGATCCACCACATCAAGGGAACCAACAACGGCCACGCGGACGCCCTGTCCAGACGACCAGACTACAACCGAGGAGAAAACGACAATGAAGGGGTCACCGTACTACCGGAGACAGTCTTCGTTCGGAACCTAACCACACAAACCCCAGAGACACTTGAACAAGACGAAAACACCCTACGGCCATGGGTAGACCCCTACAAACTCAAGAAAGTCGATGGAATCTGGTATCGGCAGGGCGCACGAGTAGTCACCGGTGGACAAGACGCCATACGCACCATCATTGCCAACCATCACAACCCCCCAGTGTACGGCCATCCAGGAATCAAGCACACCACTCGAATCATCGAGCGAAGTCACTGGTGGCCACGCATGTTGAAGCATGTCACCGAATACGTCCAAGGATGCGCAGAGTGCCAACGCCACAAAGTCAATAACTGACCCACGAGAGCACCCTTAGTTCCTATTACACCCGTAACCGACGCTAAACCCTTTGAAGTCATAGCTCTCAATTTTATCACTAAACTACCCATATCCCAAGGACATGATTCAATCCTCACGGTGACCGACCACGACTGCACCAAGGCCTCCATCTTCATCCCCTGCGTCGAAGAGATAACAGCGGAAGAAACTGCCGCCCTGTACGTCACTCATGTATTTCGGAGATTCGGACTACCGGCAAAGATCATTAGCGACCGGGACCCACGCTTCGCGTCAAAGTTCACCCGCGAATTATGCCGAATCCTGGGAATCTATCAGAACATCTCCACGGCTTATCACCCCAGAACGGACGGGCAATCCGAACGCACCAATCAATGGCTGGAACAATATCTAAGGTTCTGGGCCAACGAACGACAGGACAACTGGGCGCGATTCCTACCAATGGCAGAATTCGCTCACAATAACTGGCCACACGAGACGACAAAGAAGTCCCCATTTTCACTCATGATGGGATACGACCCACGCGCTGATTGGATCGATAAGCCATCCCCTATTCCCCAGGTACTCATGCGACTCCAACAATTCCGAGAAGCACGGAAAGAAGCGCAGGACCTTATCCGAAGAGCTCAATCACTATGGATCAAACACTGAGATACGCCCAAGTACCAGGTGGGAGACCAAGTATGGCTAGAAGGCCGTCACCTTCGAACTAACCAACCAACGGCAAAACTCGCGGCGCGCCGGCATGGACCCTTCAAAATCACATGAGTGTTGTCACCTGTCAACTATCAACTCGAGCTTCCCACGCAGTGGAGCATTCACCCCGTGTTTCACATCGATTTACTCACACCCTATCGCGAAACGCCCATGCACGGAGAAAACTTCCAGCGCCCACCACCGGATCTAGTGGACGGTGAAGAAGAATACGAAATTGAGCGAGTTCTGGACACTCGGCGATTCGGCAGAAGCAAGAAACTCCAATACCTCGTGAAATGGAAGGGCTACCCGGACTCGGAGAATCAGTGGGTCAACAAAGATGACGTCTTCGCTGATGAAGCGATAGCGGAGTATGAGCGGAGTTCAACTGCTAACAAAGCGCATATAAGCGAGACCGACGACGCTAAGTCTCCTCCATCTCCTCACACTGGATTCCCTACCGCTCAATCAACCATGTCTCTTCCCACTGCCCCCGCTTCCCCCGTTGTCGCTCCCTTCCTCGGGGAGTCCCTCACCTACGAAGAACTCAATGCCGCCCTCGCCAACATCGCCCCCATCGAAGACGTCGACAACCCCAACACCCCCGAGACATACTGGCTACTCAGCGCCGACGGCCAGCGGCTCAACGCCGTCCCCTACACCGAGGCCCAAGTGCGTCGGCTTCGTGCAGCTCTCAGAGACAGTGAGTCTGCCTCTCCTCGACCTCTCCCAGTATGAATCGAGTACCGGGTCGAAGCGGAAGAAGAACGCGGCGACACATCGATGGGAGGAGTGGAGGTGAGAGGTGGAGAGGTGGAAGCTCGAGCAGCTCACGATGGCAGCGACAAGGAGAACGAGAATCCTCAAGAGGAGGAAACTCTTCACCAAGATGATGCGCGCGCAATCCAAGAGCAGCCAGAACGGGAGTTGAAAGAGTGGTATCCAGCTGAGCATCCGTCCATCATCACCACCACCGACTCTGACCACCTGCGAGAAACCCCCTACACGTTGGACACCGTGGGGCGCCCCCTGTATCAGGGTGACATCGTCCACGATGACACCCCAGTCTCCCACCACCTCGCCGTACTCCACCGCCGTCTCACCGACTCGCGATTCGCCCCTCACGGTTATGTACACAACCGGGGGGAGAAATTTGTCCATTTCCCTATCACCGACTCTCAGGGGGTTACCACCCAAGCACCCTACGTCCAGGTCATCATGAACCCGGACCCCATCGTCCTGGCACTCGCCTCGGACAGCGACAAAACCTACTCCAAACCCCTGTACGCCGAGCCTCAAGTTCGGGAGGTCGGCAAACCTCACTACTCGGTCGAGGAGACATTCGCCCTCATCCGAGGGCACGCCAATCAACACCGGTTGGACACCGCGGTCAACGCCCTGCACGACGTAGGGCTTAAAGCTGAGTTGCACCACTATCGCGAGTACCGACATGAGGCTGAAAGGATCGAGCAGTGCCTCCACGCCCTAGCCCAGGCTTTGGGAGGCGTTCAAGGCGAGCTCACCCGCAGCAAGTTCCGACTGGAGATGGCGGATCTTCACAACCGAGTAGAGTCGGTTCAAGCCGGTTGGTTGGGGGGTATTGGACCTATTCGGCGCCGAGGTCGTCGCGGCTGAAAAGGGGGTGATGTCATGGTACGGGAAGTGGACGCTTACTTACGGTGATGACCTCGTTAGTAAGTCGTAATGTGTCATGGACAGATGTATCAGTCAGCGGACTCGTAGTATCACATGCCGATGTGGCATGAGTCATTCCTAGGATAGCGATAGTAGGGTTCGAGCTACTTACGCTATTAGTCGTACGGATTCGGGAGGAGCTTCAAAGTGTCCTCATATGTGTATAAATAGTGGCTCGATAAGACCAAGATAAGCCATCTTGGTCTTCTTCAATCACCACTTTCTCTCTGCTTCCTCACGAGTGCCTTCGCTTGTCTCCTTTGAGCAAGTCGTCTTCATCGATCGCCTAGTGACTTGGACGTCCTAGTGCTGAAGCTATCTGTGTCACGTGCCTCAACAGACGCTGTGTGCACGTGCCCAAGTCACGTGACTTATATTCAGGATATTCGCTAAGTCGTGAACGCCCTTTCGCAGTCCAAGTCGGACTAACGCCAGTGGTGGCGTTACACGAAGAACCCGTACTCAAACACCCGGAACTAGACAAGCAGTTCGAGCTGGAAGTTGATGCATCTGGATACGCGATCGGAGCGGTACTCCTCCAAAAAGGAACGGACAACAAACGACACCCAATCGCATTTTACTCAAACACCCTCAACGCAGCGGAAAGGAACTACGACATCTATGACTTGGAACTCCTAGCCATTGTAAAAGCATTGCGGAACTGGAGACCATACCTCGCCGGATCACCACACAAAATCAAAGTCTTCTCCGACCACATGAACTTACAATACTGGAGACACCCCCAGAAGATCAGTCGCCGCATAGCCAGGGAAGTACTAGAATTGGCAGAATACGACATAGAAATTCACCACATCAAAGGAACAGCCAACGGACGCGCAGATGCACTATCAAGATGACCAGACTACGACCAAGGAGAGCATGACAACGAACAAGTCACGGTACTCCCAGATCATGTGTTCGTCAGAGCCACTGAAATCGACACAACGGACAACCCAACACGCACGCAACACGATATCAACATTATGGAAATGGAACCAACTAACCCGGTATACACCCAAGACGAAACCATAGTGAAGCGATGGGTAGATCCCCACAGGCTAAAGAAAGTCAAAGGCACCTGGTACAAGGACGGACGACGCGTAGTCACAGGGGATGCACACGAACGACAGCGCATCATACGGGCACATCACGACCCACCGGTCCACGGCCACCCCGGAATCAACCGAACGATCAAAATGGTAGAACGATATTACTGGTGGCCAGGCCTCCGACAAGAAGCACAGGACTACGTCAAGGGTTGCGCCGATTGCCAAAGGATCAAAGTTAACAACCGACCCACACGAGCACCACTACAGCCCATATTCCCCAGAAAAGAAGCAATGCCGTTTGAAACTATAGCCCTGGACTTTATCACTAAACTACCACAAGCAGACGGCTGCGACTCCATACTGACAGTAACGGACCACGACTGCTCCAAAGCGGCAATATTCATCCTGTGCCTCGAGGAGATAAGCGCAGAAGGAACCGCAGCCCTGTACGTAAAACACGTTGAACGTGCTCGAAAGCGCGTGCGTGAGAATTCGTGGGCAGAGGGTGGCTTTAGAGGAAAGGGGGGTTAGGAAGGAAAGCCCAAGTCCGAGACGAAGACGAAACGCGAGTTCGAGTGAGATAGATCAAGACTGCTTTCCCAGACCACGGGAGCAAGGTGAAACCGAAACGTGTACGAAGCGATCGTTACACGCGCGGATTCGGTCGAGACTGAGGAGGGAAGAGGAAAGCGAAAGTCGAAAGCGAGGGAGAGAGGAAGTGGAAAGTCGGAAGTGACGAGGACGAAGGATTCCGGGAGCGCGCGCAAGACGGTTGCGCGAAGTCGAACGAGACGGGAGGAGAGAAGGGCGAAGTCGAGAGTGGTGAAGGAAGGGGGAATTCCGAGAACGCGCGGAGACGATTGCACAAAGTCGAAGGGGTTGACAAGACGAGAAGTGGAGATGCTAGAGTTCTTCGCGAAACTCGTTAAGACGATTGCGAGGAAAAGGAACCTAGAAAGCGGCGGCGAAGAGTCAGTAGATAGAGTTGCAAATAAGAGAGGAGAGTCGATCTTGAGGTAGGAGAGGAGCGTGATGAAGACGGCAAGTCGGGTGCCCTTATGCTTAGGCCTGACCTCGAGGAGACGTCAAAATCACACAGAGAGAGAAAAGATCGAACGAGAGTAGGAGGGGAATCGACAATGCATTGACAACGCGAACACGACAACCTTTATACAGACGATCAGTACCTAAGGCAAACGCAATCCGAAATCATTGAAGTCGAAACTTGTGAGAGACGAAATGTAAGGTGGGGGAAAGGTGAACGAGGAGTCGTAGGTAGGAGGGAGTCCGAGGGGTGAAAACACGAGGCAAATGCGAGGCAAGAAACACGAGTCACAAGTAAAGTAGGGTGTTCGGTGGGCAAGGGCGCATGGCCGAACGACAGCGCCGGAGATATTGACGACGCGCACTACGAGTACAAAGGATGGTCAGAAAGAAGTAAGTAATATCAAGAGAAAACTGGGGCGCGCCTGTGCCCGAGACAGAGAGCGCGAACTAATTCGATCCGGGAAGAGAACGAGGCTTGAGGCACGACGACGCGAAGTCGATCGGCCGAGGGTGAAGACGTGGTTGAAGCGATAGAGGCAGAGAGAATAATGAAGGAATGAGAGGTGAAGGACGCATGGCGAGCTTGAGGCAGTCGGCGTCGCAGTTCGAGATGGGATTAAACCAACACTGGTAAGGCGTGGTGATCGAAAGACGTCCGACGGAGGTGGGAGAGACGGGAATACGATGAGGCAAGGAACGACGGCGAGATGGTGGAGAGAAAGAGAGATGGAGCGAGGCGAGACGAAGAGAATAAGGACGAGTAGGTGAGTTGGTGGCGATGGCCGAGATAAGGCGTGACGGGTGACGACTCAGCGGGAACTGAAGTGGGTGGAAATGGCCGGTTTCGGGCTCAAGGGCCGAGCTACCGTTACAGCGTCCACCTCCATCTCGAATTGTTTTGTAAGATCTGGGTGTGCCAGCACTGGTTCGCTTGTGACCAGCATCTTGAGCTTTGTGAAGGCGTCTTCCTCTGCCTGTCCCCATTGCCACTCTGTGTCTTTCCGTGTTAATCGGTTCAGCGGCCGTGCGTATGTGGCGAATCCTTTGATGAAGAGGCGATAAAAGTTGCAGAACCCGAGAAAAGATCGGACCTGTTTGACCGTGGTTGGTGTTGGCCAGTTGTGGATGCCGGCCACTCTAACAGGGTCCATGCGGGTCACCCCCTTTTCAAGGATTACCCCCAGGTAATCAATTGCCGGCACATGGAAGACGCATTTCTCTGGTTTGAAGTACAAGTCATTGTCCTTTGCGATCTGGAGTATGTCACGTACAGCCGCGATGTGGCCTGCTCGGCCGTTTCGGGAGGCGATGCCGATGTCGTCCATGTAGACACGGATGGTGGTGCCCAGCAACTCGTGTTTGTTGATGGTGGGGCCGCAGAGGGAGTCCATCATGTCCTGGAAGGTGGCCGGCGAGTTGGTGAGGCCAAAGTACATGACAAGTGGTTCGAAGAATCCGTGGCGCGTTTTGAAGGCAGCTTTTTCTTTGTCGCCTTGCTTGATGCGGACGTTGTTGTATCCCCAGCGGACATCGAGTTTAGTGTAGATGTCCGCATTACCCAAGTCCGTGATGAGCTCCTGTATGAGCGGCAGGGGGTACTGATTACGCACGGTGAACGAGTTGATCTTTCGATAGTCTTGAACCGGTCGCAGCTTCCCATCCTTCTTCTTGACGAAGAAGAAGGACGACACGTAAGGGGATTTCGATGGTCAGATGTATCCCTTTTCCAATTGCTCGTCAAGGAATTTGCGGAGGGCGATGTCTTCGTCACGTGACATGGGATAGATCTTGCAGTCGATAGCAGTCGGGGCGTCCTCCCTGAACTCGATGGCATGATCCCAAGGTCGCGAGGGTGGGAAGCGATGTGACTCCTCTTTGCTAAACACCTTGGCGAAGTCCGCATATTCTTCTGGGATTTCTGTTGTGCCGGTGAACTGTTGTGCTTCGATGGCCAACTCCGTAGCAGTGGTGCGTGCCCGGACTGTCTCCCATTCGTTGTAGAGTTGTTGCATGGCGTGGCGCTTCTCTTCTTCGGTGAACTCGGTAGGGGCGAACGCGATTGTCACCCCTCGCTCTTCTGGACGTGTGGTTCGGAGGACCACTGGGTAAGCGTCTTCTTTGATGACGGCGTGTTGCCAGCTGATCTGTGGTTCGTAGGCGGCCAGCCATGGGTAACCGAGGACGATGTCCTCGTTCCCTGTATCCGTGAGTAGGAACCTCATTGTTTTGTGGGTCCCTTTGGTCTGTACATCAAGATCTGCGCAGTGCGTGATTAGTCCTGCTTTGTTTTCGGAGTTATCGATGTTCCATATCTTTTTGGGGGTCTCTAGCTCTTTGAGACCAATCCCCATTCGCTTCGCGAACGCAGGTTTAATGAAGCTGTCTGTGGCTCCCGAGTCCACCAGTGCTTTTACTTCGGCCATGTTGTAATTTGTTCAAATGGAAACTGGAATTCTCAACGATCGGTAGCGTGTGATTATTACAGAATTACAACGGAGCGCCCTCACCCAGGCCGATGGGTTCAGGCGTTTGGAAAACCCTCTTTTCCCCATAGTTCTTGGAGGACCAGGTCCTTTACTTCATCTGGTGCTCCGGCTACTCCCTGGAGCCACTCCTGGGCTTGTTGTTGCGGGGTTACCGCTGCGCGTGCTTGTATTTTTGGTTCTTGGGTGTAGTAGTCTGTTTCCGACCTCCTACTACCACTGCTTTGCGCGTTGTTGCGATGCTGTGGGCAGTCGCGGCTGAAGTGTCCCTTCTGGTTACAGGTGTAGCAGATCACTTCCCTTGCGTCTCGGGGCGGTCCCCTCCCCCTGCCTCGCCCCCTTGGTCCTCCTCTGGGTGGGTAGGGTGGCCTTTGTCGGTCGAGTATGAACTCTGCTCCGGCAAGCCTCCCCTGGGTGTCTTCTGCTTCTGCACCTCGTGCTCGCGTCCTATCCGCGGAGGTGTCCATCGCGTTGGGGTTCTGGTGATGGGGAAGGTTCCTTGGTGCCCATCCGCTCTGGGGGTTCCCCCATGGGCTAGGGCGTGGAGTAGTCCTCGGAGTGGGGGTTTTTAGTGAGTTGAGACGTGCCTGTAGGTGCATATACTGCTGTTGTTTCTTCATTGCCGCTTGCTTCCATGCTTCGAACGTGGCGGGCTCGTACTGTTTGTAGACCTTGGCGAATAACGCTCTTGGTAGTCCTGCCGTGAACAGGTCCAGCGTTTGAGGGGCGTCGAGGTTGTAGTCAGCTTGTCGGGCTAGGCGTTCGAAGGTAGCTACGTAGCTGTCAATGTCTCCGTCCTTCATGTGGACACCCTTGCGCAGTTCTGCCTGCGCCTGTTCTTTCTCCATGGTATTGGTGAATCGCCTGGTGAAGGCGCAAAGGGTCTCTTCCCAGAGGCGTCGAGTGTGTTCGGGGAACCCAGCCTCTGTCTGGCGCATCAGCCAGTCGGTCATATACATCACCCATTCGTTAACTGTCTCCCCCTGGATGTAGCCGAGGAAGAGGAGTGATCGGCGGTAGTAGTTGCACATGATGTCGCTTGTAGCGTTTACCACGAACGCTTGCCTGACTTAGGCTTCGGAGTGAGTGGCGATCCTCTTGATGATATAGTTGCGGTTAACCCTGGCTTGAGGGAAGTCGACTGGGTGTACTTGTAGGGCTCCGGTACGGTCTTCGTAACCGTGCAAGTCGTTGCCTATGGGTAGCGACGGGGGAGGGGTAGCAACTGTTCGAAGGTCTTCCCAGGTGTCGTGGTCGACGACGTAGAGGTAGGTGTAAGGGGAAGCGACACGGGGGTTGAGGTATAGATAGACGCGATGACAGACACTGCCGATAGGATAGTTATCCACTGTCCGCAGAGGGCTAAGTCACGAGGGATCCCTTGGTCTAAAGGAATATGTCGGACGACTCACTTCAAGGGGGAGTACCCTATAGAGCGAAGAACTGGTAGTGGTATTGGAAGAAGACCAAGATGCCGTTCTTGGTCTTCACAGTACTCTACTTATACAGATACGCGCGGGCTTTCAAGCGCCGCTTCAAGAAGTACTAGCCAATAGCGTAAGTAGAGCAAACCCTAGTACAGCTATCCTAGTATGAGTCACATTGAGTCATGATCCGATCCGTTATCGTACACAATCACATGTGCCGGAGCTTACCCGGCTGACTGATCCTAACAAGTCCATGACAATATACTGCTGACGCGGTGTCATACCCTTGACGTCAGTGTCCACTTCCGGGCCGTACATAACATCACCCCCTTTTCAGGATCGGGCCCCAGACCGACCCCGTATGATCTCCTCTCTGAGCATCGCAATGCGCTGTCCCTCCTCTGCTCCCGGGCGATAAGAGTCGCGCTCGTCTTTGATGCGTTTGATGGCATTGGCGCGCTGTAAGCGGAGCACACACTGACGGCGCATGCTTCCAAGCCTGTCCAGCTCGGCGATCTTCTTCTTCAGCTCCTCCTCCTTGCCCTCGTAGCCCGCTTGCAGGCACCGGTACCGGTGTACCTCGGCCGTGACTGTCAGGTCGTTCATGGCCATACAGGCCTGGTCGACCGACTGGCGGTATGCGCTGTTCTGGTCTAGAAAGACCAGATCGTCGTTGGTGTAAGTGGGGGAAGGCTCGTCGTATTGGGGTTCGGCATGCACGGATTTGCCGTATTGTTGGTCGCTGCCTCGTCGATACGCCAGGACGAACGGGTCGGACGTAAAGATGAGCTGCGTATACCGAGCTGGGTGCAGTTGCCCCTGAGCGTCGCGTATCTGGAAGGGGATAAAGTGGACTCCCCTGTTGTGTTTGAACCCGACTGGTGGCGGTGTTTCCATCCGCTGTCGGGAAATTGGACTGTGTTCTTCCGCACGGAAGAGGCGCCTTTGCGCGGATCGTTGACTCGGCGGCAGGACCATCAGCTGTCCGTCTGTGGAGCATAGCGGCGGGGTTTCGTCGTGAGTAGTGGTGAGGTGAGTCCCATATGTGAGGTGGTTGTTGAGAGGACAATGCTCCTCCGACAGGTACCGGTCGTATGCTTGATCTTCTTGTACCTGAGTCTGGTCTTGACGGGACGGAGGTCGGGTCGGAACATAGCCTTGCGGAGATGAGCTGCGTGTGCTGACTGCTGTAGGTGTTGGCGAAGGAAGAAGGGATGGGACGGGGGTAATTGGACGACTGGGGCTTGGTTGAAGGGGCTCGGGAATCGACAGGGGTGACGGTGGCGCGTTCTGGATGATAACGGTAGGCTGGATTGAGATGGGGAGTAGGTCGTCGAGGACATAGTGTACTTGGACTGGGGAGTGGGACATGAGTAGATGGGAGTGTATGAGTGGGAGATGGGGACGTCTCTTGGGAATGTCCTGTGCTTATATGCACTTCTCTCGCGGGGTTTGAACGTTTGAACTCCCGAATTGCTTCATCAGCAAATACGTCATCCTTCGAGACCCATTGGTTATCGGAGTCCGGGTATCCGCGCCACTTGACCAAATACTGCAGTTTCTTTGTCCTGCCAAAACGCCGAGAGTCTAGAATCTTCTTGACTTCGTATTCTTCTTCACCATCAATCAAATCTGGCGGCGGGCGCTGATAGTTGGGTCCGTGTGTGGGAGTTTCGCAATAAGGGGTCAGGAGGTCCGTGTGGAATACTGGGTGGATGCTCCACTGCGTGGGAAGTTCTAAGCGATAGTTGACTGCGGACATCACCTGAATGACCTTAAACGGGCCATGTCTCCTGGGCGCAAGCTTTGTGGTTGGTTGGTTGGTACGTAGGTGGCGTCCTTCTAGCCATACCGGGTCTCCTATCTGGTACTTGGGCGTATCTTTGTGCTTGATCCACCCCTGCTGCGCTTTGATCATCAGTTCCTGGGCGCGCGTTCTAGCCTCTTGGAACTGCTTGATGCGGAGTGCCACCTGTGGGATAGGGGAGGGGCGATCGGTCCAATCAGCGCGTGGGTTATAGCCCATGAGGATATTAAAGGGGGACTGCCTGGTAGACTCATTGGGCCAGTTGTTGTGTGTGAGTTCTGCCATGGGTAGGTAGCGTGTCCAGTTGTCCTGTCTTTTGTTAACCCAAAACCGTAGGTATTGTTCTAGCCATTGGTTAGTGCGTTCTGATTGTCCGTCCGTTCGTGGGTGATAGGCCGTGGATATGTTTTGCTCAATGCCTAGGATCTTGCATAGTTCGCGTGTGAACTTTGATGCGAATCGGGGATCTCGATCGCTAATGATGCGCGCTGGTAGTCCGAATCGGGTGAAGACGTTGTAACGGTAGCTCGGCCCTTGAGCCCGAAACCGGCCATTTCCACCCACTTCAGTTCCCGCTGAGTCGTCACCCGTCACGCCTTATCTCGGCCATCGCCACCAACTCACCTACTCGTCCTTATTCTCTTCGTCTCGCCTCGCTCCATCTCTCTTTCTCTCCACCATCTCGCCGTCGTTCCTTGCCTCATCGTATTCCCGTCTCTCCCGCCTCCGTCGGACGTCTTTCGATCACCACGCCTTACCAGTGTTGGTTTAATCCCATCTCGAACTGCGACGCCGACTGCCTCAAGCTCGCCATGCGTCCTTCACCTCTCATTCCTTCATTATTCTCTCTGCCTCTATCGCTTCAACCACGTCTTCACCCTCGGCCGATCGACTTCGCGTCGTCGTGCCTCAAGCCTCGTTCTCTTCCCGGATCGAATTAGTTTGCGCTCTCTGTCTCGGGCACAGGCGCGCCCCAGTTTTCTCTTGATATTACTTACTTCTTTCTGACCATCCTTTGTACTCGTAGTGCGCGTCGTCAATATCTCCGGCGCTGTCGTTCGGCCATGCGCCCTTGCCCACCGAACACCCTACTTTACTTGTGACTCATGTTTCTTGCCTCGCGTTTGCCTCGTGTTTTCACCCCTCGGACTCCCTCCTACCTACGACTCCTCGTTCACCTTTCCCCCACCTTACATTTCGTCTCTCACAAGTTTCGACTTCAATGATTTCGGATTGCGTTTGCCTTAGGTACTGATCGTCTGTATAAAGGTTGTCGTGTTCGCGTTGTCAATGCATTGTCGATTCCCCTCCTACTCTCGTTCGATCTTTTCTCTCTCTGTGTGATTTTGACGTCTCCTCGAGGTCAGGCCTAAGCATAAGGGCACCCGACTTGCCGTCTTCATCACGCTCCTCTCCTACCTCAAGATCGACTCTCCTCTCTTATTTGCAACTCTATCTACTGACTCTTCGCCGCCGCTTTCTAGGTTCCTTTTCCTCGCAATCGTCTTAACGAGTTTCGCGAAGAACTCTAGCATCTCCACTTCTCGTCTTGTCAACCCCTTCGACTTTGTGCAATCGTCTCCGCGCGTTCTCGGAATTCCCCCTTCCTTCACCACTCTCGACTTCGCCCTTCTCTCCTCCCGTCTCGTTCGACTTCGCGCAACCGTCTTGCGCGCGCTCCCGGAATCCTTCGTCCTCGTCACTTCCGACTTTCCACTTCCTCTCTCCCTCGCTTTCGACTTTCGCTTTCCTCTTCCCTCCTCAGTCTCGACCGAATCCGCGCGTGTAACGATCGCTTCGTACACGTTTCGGTTTCACCTTGCTCCCGTGGTCTGGGAAAGCAGTCTTGATCTATCTCACTCGAACTCGCGTTTCGTCTTCGTCTCGGACTTGGGCTTTCCTTCCTAACCCCCCTTTCCTCTAAAGCCACCCTCTGCCCACGAATTCTCACGCACGCGCTTTCGAGCACGTTCAACGCATCAGGCTTCGCAGTGGGTGCTGTACTCCTACAACGCAAGGAGGACGGTAAACGACACCCCATAGGCTATTACTCTGCGACGCTCAACGAAGCAGAACGCAACTACGACATCTACGACCTGG
Source organism: Lactarius deliciosus (assembly GCA_021525775.1). NCBI lineage: Eukaryota > Fungi > Basidiomycota > Agaricomycetes > Russulales > Russulaceae > Lactarius > Lactarius deliciosus. Next base: position 134,207 of record JAKELK010000041.1, on the reverse strand, counting down.
AACTACTAGCCATCGTCAAAGCCTTCCGCCACTGGAGACCCCTACTCGCAGGCTCTCCACACAAAACCAAGGTATTCTCCGACCACCTCAACCTGCAGTACTGGAGGTCGCCACAAAGGATAAGCAGACGCATCGCTAGGGAAGTACTTGAACTATCCGAATACGACTTTGAGATTCACCACATCAAAGGCACAGCCAATGGAAGGGCAGATGCACTCTCCCGAAGACCAGACTATGACCAGGGGGATAACGACAATAAGGACGTAGTGGTCCTCCCCGACGCGCTCTTTGTGCAAGCCACACAGGTAGAAACCGTCATGCCAAACACCCTGACGATAGAACCCAGAGAGATGGAGCGGCCGGACGCGACATACCATCAAGACAAGGGCTACCTTCGCCCATGGATAGACGCACATCGGCTAAAGAAGATCGAAGGCACTTGGTACAAGGATAGAAGACGGGTGGTGACTGGTGGACTATATGACAAGAGAAGTATCATCTCCGCTCACCATACACCACCGGTTTATGGACACCCAGGTATTAACAAAACCTCACAACTGGTGGGACGCTCCTACTGGTGGCCAAACCTCGCCCAAGACGTCTTGGACTACGTCAAGGGATGCGCCGAGTGCCAGAGGCACAAGGCCAACAACCGACCAACCTGGGCACCACTGTCCCCGATCTATCCAAACCCTGAAGCACTCCCCTTCGAAACCATCGCCCTCGACTTCATCACCAAGTTACCCCAGTCGCAGGGGTTCGATTCAATCCTCACCATCACAGATCACGACTGTACCAAGGCGGCTGTCTTCATCCCCTGTCAAGAGGAAATCACCGCAGAGGGGACCGCCGCTCTATACGCTAAGCACATCTTCCTACGATTCGGACTCCCCTCCAAGGTTATTAGTGACAGAGACCCACGCTTCGCATCCAAGTTCACACGAGAACTGTGCAAGATCCTGGGGATTTCACAGAACGTCTCCACCGCCTATCACCCCCGAACAGATGGACAGTCAGAACGGACTAACCAGTGGCTCGAACAGTATCTCCGCTTTTGGACCAATGAAAGGCAGGACAACTGGGCAACGTATCTCCCTATAGCGGAATTCACGCACAACAACTGGCCCCACGAAACCACCAGGAAGTCCCCTTTCTACCTCCTAATGGGATACAATCCGCGCCCTGATTGGATTGATAGGCCATCACCCATACCCCAAGTGGCGCTGAGAATCGACCAATTCCAGGAGGCTAGAGCACAGGCCAAGGCCCTCCTTATCAAGGCACAGAAGTCATGGGTCAAACACAAAGATACGCCCAAGTACAGGGAAGGAGACCTCGTGTGGCTAGAAGGACGCCACCTGCGCACCAACCAGCCAACCACAAAGCTTGCGCCCAAAAGACATGGTCCCTTTAGGGTCGCACAGGTGATGTCCTCCGTCAACTATCGCCTCGAACTTCCCACGCAGTGGAGTATCCACCCGGTGTTCCACACCGATCTTCTCACCAGATACCACGAGACCGCAACGCATGGGCCTAACTACCAGCGCCCACCACCGGATCTGGTAGAAGGCGAAGAGGAATATGAAGTCGAGAAGATTCTAGACTCGCGAAGGTTCGGAAGAACACGGAAACTGCAATACCTTGTGAAATGGAAAGGGTATCCCGACTCGGAGAACCAGTGGGTCAACCGGAGCAAGGTATTCGCCGACCAGGCCATCCGGAACTTCAAAGCATTGAACCCCGCCAGGGAAACACACATAAAAGGAGTCCACTACGAGCTAAGTCCCCCAGCAACTTCTGCTATAACCCGCCAACCTGCCTACCTTTGCACCATGTCTTCCTGCTCGCTCCCGTCGCAGTCCACCATCGACACCGTCACCAGAGCCCTGTCCACCACCCATGGGCCCGCCACCCGCGAGGACGCCCTCACCGTCCTCCGAGCCTTCCCAGACCCCACCACCGGAGGGAACGCCGACTCCCCCGGTGCGCAGCCTCTTACCTATGAGGCGGTCCCAGAAGAAGAAGAGCGTGCCCTACTCGAGGGCCAGGCCGCAAATAGCCTCATTCAACACCTTGACGGACACGGTGACAGTGAACCTGTCCAAGTACCACACCGAGTTCGGGCCCGTGCGGCCATGGAAGGAGGTGGTGAAGGAGTGGAGGGACGAGCAGCTACAAAGGGCGCAGCTGAAGCAGCAGCAGCTGAGGCATCGGCGCCTGATACAGCAGACTGGGGTCTGGACGAGGACGCTCCCAACGACTACCCAGTTACGCACCCCCTCATTTCCTCCACCACAGACACTGATGACCCACGCGAAACCCCCTACTCACTCAACACCGACGGATCCCCTATGTACAAGCGGGACCTCGGGGTGTTGGGTGGCCCCACCCACCAGCCCCTCGTCACCGTCAACACACGAGTCCCCAGTGGCTTCAAAGCCAACACTGGCGCGGACTACTTCCCCTTTCGCATCGTCTCCCCCGACGGGGTTGAGCGCGAGGCCCGATACCACCAAGCGATCATGGGGCCGGACCCTCTGGTGGTGGGCATCATCGACGAGTCGGACAAGGTCTACGCTCGCCCCCTCTACGCCACCCCCCACTACGTGTACGGCGGCAAGCCCATGTACCCTGCCGCGGACATGGTCCTCTTCACAGAGGCCTTCGAAGACCGGGCGCGCGTCGACCGCTGCCTCGACTCCCTCCACGACCTCTCCCTCACGGCGGAGGTCCATCGCTACCGCCTTGCCGACCGGGAGCAGCAGCGCCTCAACCAGCGCATCGACGACCTCATCGCCGCCCTGGGGGAGGTTCAAGGTAAGGTAGCAGGCAGTCGGCGCCGGCTGGAGATGGCCAATGCGCTGGAGCGCATCGAGGATGAGGCGGGCACTATGGTGGACTACGAGTTGACGAAGAAGAAGACCCGCAGGGGTAGGAGGGGTGCCCAGCAGCCGCAGCGCACGCGAGTTCGCTATTGTTACGTTCCTTCTGGACGTATCAATCCGACTTGGATTTGGGACCGGTTTGCTGAGTATACGCGTCGAAGGTCTTCAGTATCCCGTAGGCGACGGCTAGGGCGATACGCAAGGCGTGACCGAGGTAGGCAAAGCAGAGAACGATAATGGCGAAGTCGAGTATGATGAAGGAGGAGTCGGCGACGTGCACGACTTATAGCAGGGAGCTGATGACGACGAAGAGTTATGCACACAGGACAAGGAGCTAAGGCGCAGGAAAGGGAAGGTATTCCTCAAGATATCAAAGCTAAGGGGTTCATACGCGAACGCCCCTCTACTTATACTACTAGGGCTGGAGCTTTCAAGCCCAGCAACCCTAATACACAGCCACAAACCCTAATATCACAACCCAATCACAAGCCGTACAAGTCAGCAGTCACATCAGTCACGTATCACACTCCGATCCGGGCGCAAGCTCATCCGGACCCTTCTGGACCAGCTCTAGGCGGGTCACGTGCCAGGTCACGTGACGGCCAGCTCTCGTTCCTCTAAGTCGATGGGAAACTCGCCTCGATGTGCCTCCAAGCGTCGTAATGCTCCTGAGTCATAGACCCAAACGCGCGGACGTCGTCCTCTTCAAGGAACTCCTCGGGCATCTCGGGCACAAACGCAACAGCTATGAGGAGGAGGGCTTTGGAGCATCGGGGCGTCACACCTGAAAAGGGGGTGATGTTACGATCGGACTCATCGGTATGGACTGCAGTCTCACGGGGTTCTGACTACCCTAGTATTAGTCAGGGACAGTCGTCTCAGTCAGCGTTGTAGTGGAATCACATGGTACGGACTTGACTCATACCTAGGACAGTCGTAGTAGGGTTCGAGCTGTTATGGCTACTGGGTACCTTACATTCCAGAGGAGCTTCAAAGCTCCTTGTCAATTGTATATCTAGTGGGTAGTGCGAAGACCGAGCTCTTTAGCTTGGTCTTCTTGAATCCTTATCCGATCCTGTTCCCCTCTCTCCTCATCTGTGCCCTTCTCGTCCTTTGTCTTCTATCGCGTCTGGCCTTGATCAGGCAGATCGCCCAGCAGCACGTGCGCCTGGTGGACTTTGCCCCAGTGCTAGTAGCGGTCACGTTCCTTCTAAGGTCGTGTACTTATATTTGCTAAGTCGCCCTCCGAGTACCTCGCCACTCTGTCCCCGCTCAAGTCGAGCATCGTTAGGACGGGCCTAACGCAACAATAGGGATGTGCACCATAGGGATGCGCGCTGTAGGGATGTGCACCGTAGGGATGCACACCATGGGGATGTGTGCCGTGGGGATGTGCATAGGCAGGTGGTGCATTCGCGTCCAGACTGGCAGTATGATACTGACTATTGTCACCCGGAACAGGATCTCCTCCAGCATGCAAGGGCTGGAATGGTGGTGGTTGTGATGGTGGAATGAACGAGTGCTGCTGCACCGCTGGTGGTGGTGGTGGTGGTGGCAGCATTGGGCCCAGAGCTGGACCAGATGCACTTGGGCGTATTCAACAAGCTCGAGGAGGCATGAACAATGTAAAGAATATGACGAATGACACCAAATGGTGTCAAGATCACTTCAAGTTTATACTCCATGGTGAACCTTCTTTACGTTCCAATATCTTGCCACTGTCCCAAGCGCTGTCCTCTGGCAGCTGACTGGTGCCCACAGCCATTGCCGCGTGGCCTCTGCCTGCTAGGGCAAAGGGCAATGACTTTGTGCAGAGGGGCGCTCGGGCTGTCAGAACCGACATGGTACATCCGTCTGCCACCCGTCTCCGAGGATAAGGGTCAGTACAGTATGCCCAGAGGTGGGCAAGGCCAGGCAGTCAGTAGCAGTTTCAAACCTGTGAAAGTTCTTGTCAGGGGGCTACCGCTACCCTGACCGCTGCGCCTTCCGAGACCATTTAGGAGCCTACCAGTCTTATGACCTACCAGGGGAGTTGGCTGGCATAGCACGGCGTGGCGTGACCCCTGGTAGACTGGTTGCAAGTGGGGTGAGTGTGAGTGGGGAGGAGGGAGGGCTTCCTGCTCGGCTTATATCGCCAGCCAGCCAGCATGGCATTGGCACTGCGCTCCCACACGCACTCCAGGCAGCCAAAATGGGTAACCCCTTTTGAGGCCCCAGCTGCTCTTTCTTGACCCCATGTGGTCCCCATCAGCGAGGTCATATCGCTGTGGGACCCCTCTGCCATCTGAAGATCTGATAGCAGCAAAGTTTGTACATATTGTGGCCACCAAAAACACGGGATTTGTCAAGTCTTTCGATCTCATTGGCAATGCCAGCAGCTGGCCATACGCGCAAGCCAATGTGTGTGTGCCAGCAAGCCCGCAGAACGTTGCACAACAGCACCCACTCTGATTCTGTAACTACACATTCAATATACTACATGACTCTCCCTCCTATCCCGTCGGATGAATCATTATTTTTTTTTCTTGAACTTGATTAGAGCGTCAACGTGGCGATTGCGATTGCACACTTGAGCTCGACTTGGTGTCAAAATTCATCCGCAGATTAGTAATTTTCACTTTTAATTACAACAATTATTTATTTTGTTTTGTTTTTAATTACCACAAATAATTTTTCGTGAGAAAAAGCTTCGGCATGGTTAACAGTACGCCCTTTCAGACTCAGCCTGTACGCCTAATGTGGTCGCAAGGGGCCCCCCATTTTGGATTTAGCTGTAATCAGATCTCAGTTTACCAGTTATCTTCATCCTCCGCTTACTCCGCCACTTATTGTCCAGCCCAGACTGTAAAACGTTTCAACGTTTCAGTGATGCTACTTGGCTCGCATACAATTGACCTCCGGCCCTCCGGGTTCACTAGTTCACTGGCCAGTGGCCACAAAGGTCCACACCCTCTGGAAATTACACGGTGGAGTACATCGAGCTAATATTGTACACAATCGTACTAGCGACAATCCATCACATCAAAGGTACATTATCAATGGAAGGTTTCGCCGGTTCACTAGTTCACTATCAGTAAGGTAGACAAGCGACAGTACAACTATACGTTCTACTCTCCCGATAACAACTCTGCGATCTCGGAAAGTCCGCTCGATGACGCCATCTGAAATGGGGTCCGGCCTTTGTCATCCTTGGCACCTACATTTGCGCCATGGCTAAGTAGCAGGCGCACGACGTTACCTTTCAAGGCCAAATGGGAAGATGCCGCCAGGTGTAATGGTGTTGAGTGTCTCCCATCCTGAGCGTTGACATCTGCCCCATTCAGGATCAGTAGTTTGACAGTGTCGCCACTCCCCTTGGACGACGCCAGATGCAACGGTGTTGAGTGGGTTTCATCCCTCGCAGTCACGTCCGCCCCGTGACGAATCAATACCTGCACAATTCCAGTCGTCTGATCCAATGGGTCCCGACGATATCCCTCGACAAGTCTCTCGCCCTGTTCATTTCCATCGGCCAATGTCGGACAAAAGAGTCGCACAGATTCGGTACTCACCTGGTCAGATGCTGAGTGCAAAGGCGTCCTGTGGCTCACGTCCCGTGCGTTGACATCCGCGCCATGCTCGATTAATAGTCGCGTAATGTCACGAGTCCCCTTTGACGACGCCAGATGCAAAGGCGTCACGCGGTCTCCATCCAGTGCATTGACATCTGCGCCGTGCTCGATCAATAGCCGCATAGTTTCAAACTCCTGGGATGACAGGTGCAAGGGTGTCGAGTGGTTCCCATCTTGTGTATTCACGTCTGCCCCTTGCTCGATCAATAGTCGCGCGGTCTCAGTCTTCCCCTCGGACGACGCCAGGTGCAGAGGCGTGTTGCGGCTCCCGTCCAGTGCATTGACATCCGCGCCGTGCTCGATCAATAGCCGCGCGGTTTCGGTCTTCCCCTCGGAAGACGCCAGGTGCAGAGGCGTGTTGCGGCTCCCGTCCAGTGCATTGACATCCGCGCCGTGCTCGATCAATAGCAGCATAGTTTCAAACCGTTGAGATGACAACGCCAGATGCAAGGGCGTCGAGTGGTTCCCATCTTTTGCATTGACATCTGCTCCATGTTCGATTAAAAGCCGCGTAGTTTCAGTGGAAAACGCCGACGCCAGATGCAAGGGCGTCGAGTGGTCATCACTTTTTGCATTCACATCTGCCCCTTGCTCGATCAAAAGCCGTGTAGTTTCAGTGTTACCCTCGGACGATGCCACATGCAAAGGCGTATCACGACTCCCGTCCAGTGCATTGACATCGGCGCCGTTCGCTATCAATAGCTGCACAACTCCAAGATCGTGGTATGACGACGCCCAATGTAAAGGAGTATTTTGGCCCCCATCTGGCATGTTGACATTGGCGCCGTTCTCGATCAATAGCTGCATGGTTTTAAAATCTCGTGATGACAACGCCAAAATCAAAGGGGTATTCCCGTTCTGTGCGTTGACATCCGCGCCATGCTTGATCAATAGTCGTGCAATTTCAGGGGACTTATTTGGTGACGACAGATGCCGATGCAGAGGCGTGGACTGAGTGTCATCTCGTGCAGTCACGTCTGCGCCGTGCTCGAGCAGTAGTTGCGTAATTTCAGGATACCTCCTTGACGATGCTAGATGTAGAGGGGTTGCGCGGTTCCCATCTGGCGCGTTGATGTCCGCGCCATGCTCTATCAATAGTTGCGCGATGCCGCGAGTCCCTTTTGACGACGCCAAATGCAAAGATGTGGAGTGGGTGTCATTTAGTGCGGTCACTTCCGCGCCGTGCTCGAGCAATAACTGGATGGTTTCGGCCTCCGCACTTTGCCCCCCTCGGTGATATGCTGAGGGGTAGCTGATCTGTTCTTTCACATCAGCCCTGAAGAGTCGTGCAGATTTGACACTCACACCAGACGACGCCAAGTGCAAAGGCGTCAAGCGGTTCTCATCCAGCGCGTTAACATCCTCGCCATGTTTGATCAGTAGTCGTGCAATTTCAGGAGACCCCTTTGACAACGCCAGATGCAAAGGCATATTGTGGCTCGCGTCGAGCGTGCTAACGTCAGCGCCATTCTCGATCAATAGGTGCATAGTTTCAAGGTTCCACGAGGATAATGCCAGATGCCAAGGCGTCTTGTGGTCCCTATCCCGTGCGTTGACATCCGCGCCGTGTTTGATTAATAGTCGCACAATATCAGGAGACTTGATTGAGGACGCCAGATGTAAAGGCGTGGAGTGAGCGTCATCCCGTGCGGTCACGTCTGCGCCGTGCTCGAGCAATACTTGGACAATTTTGACATTGCTTGCGAAGTAGCTGTCGTGACTCTGTTCTTTTACATCAGCCTTCTGTTGTAACAAGAGTCGCGCGCGTTTGACACTCACAATTGACAACGCCAGATGCAAAGGCGTGGACTGAGTGTTGTCCTGTGCGGTCGCGTCCGCGCCATGCTTGAGCAATTCCTGGACAGTTTCAAGCCTCCCCTTTGATGACGCCAGATGCAAAGGTGTCTTGCTGTTCCTATCTAACGCTTTGACATCTGCGCCGTGCTCGATCAATAGTCGCGCAATTTCAGGAGTCCACGCTGACGCCACCAGGTGCAGAGGCGTGGAGTGGCTGTCATCCAGCGCATTGACATCCGCGCCGTTCTTGATCAATAGTTGCACAATCCTAGGAGACCCCTCTGATGACGCTAGATGCAAAGGCGTAGAGTGAGTGTTATCCCGTGCCGTCACATCTGCGCCGTGCTCGAGCAATTCCTGGACAGTGTCAAGAGTCCCCTCGGACGACGCCAGATGCAAAGGTGTTTTGCGGCTCCCATCCGGCGCATTGACGTCCGCGTTGTATTCAATCAATAACTGTACGGGGTCAAGTCGCCTCGAGGACAACGCCAGATGCAAAGGTGCCTTGTGGCTCCCGTCATAAGCGTTGACATCCGCGCCGCGCTCGATCAAAAGCCACATAGTTTCAAGACTCGAACATGAAAGCGCCGAACTCCAGGATAACAATGCTAGATGCAAAGGTTTCGAGTGGTTTCCGTCTTGTGCGTTTACATCTGCCCCGTGTTCGATCAAGAGTCGAGTAATGTCAGTATTCCACTCCGACGACGCCAGGTGCAGAGGAGTCTTGTGCCCCCCATCCAGTGCATTGACATCCGCGCCGTGCTTGATCAATAGCTGCGCAGTTTCAAGACTCCTCGAGGACAGTGCCAGATGCAAAGGCGTCATGAGGTTCCCATCCAGAGCATTGACATCCGCGCCGTGCTTTATCAATAGCTGCGCTGTTTCAAGACTCCGTGAGGACAACGCCAGATGCAAAGGCATCATGCGATCCCCATCCAGAGCATTGACATCCGCGCCGTGTTCGATCAATAACTGCGTAGTTTCGATATCGATATCCCATGGGGACGACGTCAGATGTAAAGGCGTCGTGCGTCTCCTATCCTGTGCTTTGACATCCGCGCCGTGTTCGACCAATAGCCGCACAATATCAGGAGACCTCCGAGTCTTTAATGCTAGATGCAAAGGCGTAGAGAGGGTGTCATCCTGTGCAGTCATGTCCGCACCGTGCTTGAGAAATTCCTGGATAGTTTCAAGCACCCCCTTTGACGACGCCAGATGCAAAGGTGTATTGCCGTTCCAATCTAGCGCATTGACATCTGCGCCGTGCTCGAGCAGTACCTGGACAGTTTCGGTCCCCTTCCATATCCGGTATAGTGCGTGTCCCTGTTCTTTCGCGTCAGTCCTGTCCTGTGCTATAAAGAGAGCGTGTAGTTTTGACACTCACCTTTGAGGGCGGTATAGCTAAATGCAAAGGTGTATTGTAGCTCCCGTCCAGCGCATTGACAACCGCGCCGTGCTCGATCAATAGTCGTACATTTTGAGGAGAGAACGCTGATGACGCCAGATGCAATGGCGTAGAGTAAGTGTCATCACATGTGGTCACGTCTGCGCCGTGCTCGATCAATATCTTCACGACTTCAGGACTCGACAAAGACGATGCCAGATGTAAAGGCGTGGAGTAAATGTTGTTCCGTGCGGTCACGTCTGCGCCGTGCTCGATCAATAGCTTCACGACTTCAGGACCCGACGAAGACGATGCCAGATGCAAAGGCGTGGAGTAAGTGTCATTCCGTGCGGTCACGTCTGCGCCGTGCTTGATCAATAGCCTCACGACTTCAGGACTCGGTGAATGCCGCGCCAAATGCAAATGCAAAGGTGTAGAGTGAGTGCCATCCCGTACGTTCGCCTCCGCACCGTGCTCGAGCAGTACCTGGACAGTTTTGGGCTTCGGGACATTAAGCCATGATACTCTGTCTGGAATGTGGATCTGTTCTTTCACATCAGCCCTTATCCATAACAAGAGTCGCACAGTTTTGACACTCACCGCACGATGCGCCACAGTCACCGGCAATGACGCCAGATGCAAAGGTGTCTTGCGCATCCGATCCAGCGCATTGACATCCGCGCCGCGCTCGATCATTAGTCGCGCAATATCGGGAGACTCATACGACGATGCCAGATGCAAAGGCGTGGAATGAGTGTCATCCCGTGCGGTTACGTCCGCGCCGTGCTCGAGCAATACTTGGACAGTTTCGGCCTTTGTGTCAGGCATGTATATCGAGTAGCGCGTGTCACTCTGTTCTTTTACATGAGTCCCAAATCGTAACAAGAGTAGCACAGTGTTGATACTCACCGAAGAAAGTGCCAGATGCAAAGGCGTCTCGTGTCTCATATCCTGTGCGGCGACATCTGCCCCGTGCTCCAAAAACAGCCGCACCATTTCGACGTGTCCAGCTTCCGATGCCAGGTGCAACGAAGTACGGTCTTCTTTGTTCTTAGCGTCGACCATTATGCCATGCCTTTGTAGTAGCATCCGAACGAATTCAATCCGCCAATTCTTCGCCGCCAAATGGAGTGGTATCTCGTGGTCGTCTCCTTGCGAGCTCACATCGGCACCATGGGCAAGTAGCCACTGCGCAATATCAACAGATCCCTCTACCGCTGCAGCGTGCAGCGGAGTCCTGTTGTTCTTTCCCCTAATACCTACGTCTGCGCCACGCTGGTATAGTAGCTCTGCGATGTCGAAGTGTCTTTTGTGCAGCGCAGCGACAAGTGGACAGAAGCATCGACCGTGGGTAGCATTTACGTGATGTGGGTGCTTATTGACAAGATATGCTGACAGGTCACGGAATCCGCACAGTGAAGCATAGTACAGGGGAAATCCGCGTCTCCATCCAGGCCTGTAATCTCTCTCGAAACTATCCCACCCCGTGTCAATGTCATGCAGTTCGAGCCACGCTTCGAAGTACGGTTTTTCCGGGTCAAAGAGTGACTGTATCCCAACTTGTATGTGTGCCAAAACCGTCCCGAACGTAGCATGGCCAACCCAGTGTGCAGCGGCATATTTGGCCAGAGGAGAGCTACTTTTGGCCTCGGCATCATCCGCGCCGTCGTCCGATTGGAGTAGGACTCCCAAGCAAGCCTTGACGATGACGGTGTGCGCCGGCTCGTGACGGATGTGAAACTGTGAAACGTCTGCGCTTGAAGCCAGGCGACCAGAGACCAAGAATTCTTTCACCGAAAAGTGCGAAAATTGCACCACCCGGTGACGGCCGTCGTCGACAACAGAAATCAAGCTGGAGCACGTAGACAACACAGTCTCTGTCTGGTCTTCCCACCGCCAATCCTTCCTCAGTTCTGGTATACCTTCTTCCGCCCCATCGAAGTCGAGCGCAAGAATCTCTGCGAGCTCCTCAACGCGAAGTGGACGGCTGGCCACTGTAAGGCATTGTAACAGACGATAAGCTTGGCGTCGGTTGGACGTCACGATTTCCTTCAACACCCGTTCATATGTCTCGTCCAATGACGTGGGCAATTCCTTTAGAACACGCGGGATGTTCTGGGGGAGGCAATGTTGAAGAGTTTCCAGCTGACAAAAGACCCATCGGAACCTCAAATGAAATCAGTCAGGTTCGTCGGCATCTTTAAAAACGCTCTCACATTCCGCCCGCTCCTTTCGTGAGCGTCTCAATAACCAGATCTTTATCTGAATCCCTCCATCTCTTCATCTCCCTAACCGAGTTTGAGCGTACCACAGATTCGACATATTTGACGATATCCTCCTGTTGTCCGCCTTCATCGTGAAGAGAGACTGAATGAGACGCGACTATTTCAAGAGCGTCCTTGATGTCGACCTCTGGACGGCTTGTCACGCAAATATGAAGACTTGGAAGCCGCAGGTCGACGAGGTCCTTCACGAGGTCAAGGACCTGTTTGCGAGAGGAAGGAACTCCTGAGGTATTGGGACACTCGTCAAGAGCATCCAAGATAAGATAAGCTGGACCTTGATCTGGGAGAGTGAGCATGTCCTTCAGGCAGCGCATCAGAGTGTCGTCACTGGGTTGACGCGCGCCATCGTCATGTGACTTGTGGAGGCGAGAGTATATGTCACAAAAGGGATCGGAACGGGCAGAAAGTTGCGTAAGAAGTGAGGGGAGTAGATTGCGACGGGATCTCTTGTCGACGTCCCGAAAGTCGAAATAAAAATAAGCCATCGAAGCTAATCCGGCCTCGTACAGCGCGGTAATCTTTTGGATTATTGAGGAACTGCTCAGTAATCATAAGTTTCCTAGAGCCACAAGGGTTAAGGAAGGACTAACCATAGAACACTCTTTCCAGAGCCAGCTACGCAACGGGCGTTCCGTCAAATCACCAGAGCTATCCAAGATAAGAAGCGCGTACGTTTCCCATGGACCCACAGTAGGGAACCGGTTATCATCCATTCCTCAAAGATGTTGCTAATACAGAACCATTCGGCGGTTCCCTTGTGTTGGAGATTGCATGCAATGTTGTGATTTGTGGACGTATCGGAAGGAGACTGCCATCCCCTAAGGTTCACTCGCAATTGCATCCCTGCGACCGTGTTAGATACTATCAGGGAAGACAGGACTGATGACAAACGTTTTACATCGCCAACGTCGTATGCTATTTGTCGCATCACCATGTTCGCTTCTGTCGCTGCTTCCTTGCCGTCTAGTCGATGAAATATTAGTGGTGGTGTCGGTGACCAGCAGAGCACAGTTTGCGCACCGTCAATGACGATTTGCATATGTTCCTTGATCATTTTGACATTCTCATCTACGTCCCGAACATCATTCTTGACGCCCTGCACATTCTTGTCGACGTCCTTCACTTGGGTCCCGATGCCCTGCACATTCTTGTTGACCCCTTCCACTCTCTCGGCGATGTCGTGGGCAATCCTCAGCGACTCCGCGTTAGCCATTCGAGCCTCGTCATTCGACATTTTGTCTAGCTTTTTCAAGCCATCGTCAAGCTTCGTTATTCCCACAACCCTCTTCATGAATTTTTCTGATTATACATCAGCTTCGAGCAACCTGAGGCGAAGGACGAACTCGCTGAATCGACTCTGCTTCATTTCCTTCGTGGCGGTCCCAAGGATATCTAGAACCTCGACCATTATCTTCACCATCATATCCGTCATCGCCGGAGTAGGCGGGACATGCGTGTAAACTTCAAGTCTTCGAAAGACATTTTCGACGCGTTCGAAGACATCGATAAGGAGATCTTGGCTTGCTTCGACATCCCTAGCCGCCTAAGAACCCCCGATGTTATATGGACCCGCACAAGTAGGTAAATAAGAGCACGCACCAAGAGGAGAACACCGGCGCCAGCAAAAATCACCTTGGCCGGAGGGAAAACCTATCAAATCGGTATCAGCGCGGGATCACCAACAGATCGATTGATATGTACCAGGCCAATGCCTTCGCCAAGTGTCGCAGAAAAGGCATAGAGCACGTTGACCGTTGGGCCAATCCATTGCCGCAATCTCTCGTTACTGCTCCGGAATTGCTCGAACTGGTGGACCTGGTCTTGAAGTACGGTCAGAATTGCTGCGGAAGAGTCGCATGCTTGGAGCTGGCTGGCGAGAGGATGATCGATAAGATTTTGCTTAGTCTTTTTTTCATATGCCTTGAGGGCCTTTTCAAAGAGGACATTGAAATTGGAAACGGGTGGTGTCGTTGCGGGGTTCTTAGGCACTGGGCTAAAAGCGAGCAATCGACTCATGTTGAAGCAATGGTGGTAAGGTTGCGGACGATAAGGTTGGAAAGCGCTGGCCTGGGTACTGCCTGGGTGAGCATGCGAACGGCCGCTTTCCCCCGGGACTTGCCTGGCCTTTGCTGGATGTGGGTGATAGCCGCCCAAAGACTGTAAGTTAGCGTGTCTTCGGGCGAACGGATGAGGTGGCACGTGCTGCCGTCCATACACCCGATCCGCTCCAGGAGGGCCCATCGCGACCTCGCCTCGGATACGCCTGATTCCCTTCCGAACAGGCCCTAAACACCTCATCGAGGCCTCATGGGCCTCATCCCCGATCAAGCACTTCGTGCTTCCGCCCAGTTTCTACTCAAGACTCAAGAGCTAGTCCTTCAACTGATGTTTGTATCCCTGTACCATGCACCGGTCCCCTTCCCCCAGCGCTGCGCAAGCCTAAGCGGAGAGCAAGGCAATGACTCTTCACAATACAGTACCGTGCTCAATTGGATGCGTCTTACTATTATCCCGTACCCTCAACTAACACCGCTGGCAATGTCCTGCGTACCCAACCGTGTCCCCTCATTTGCTATGATAGGCAGGGACTGCTTTCCTCACTCATGCTCCCCTCCTTCCTCTCCCTCCGTTTTCCACTTTCATTTGTTCCTGTTTCAAGCACTCCCTGAAATTCTTGTTAGAGGTTTGTGTGGCCACAATGACGTGGGCTGTCACCACGTTTTCAGAGCAGCTCCAAGGTCTTTCCCCTCCGAATCGTGCACACGCATTTCTCATACTGCGCGTCCGCGAGACTTCTCCAGAAAGATAGGCTCGTGTGGGACGCGTCCAGATTGCTTTTGCGTTCCCTGCGAGTCTTATTTTTCACACCCGGATCGGCATGGGTGAGGCAGAAGCATGCGCCACGGGTATGTACGTATATGCTTCGAGCTTCAAGTGGTCAAGATCACCGGGACGACGAAGTTATCAAGTATACCATGGGACCCAGAGAAGAGGCGTGTTCCCGGCCGGTTAGGAGACGCCGACGTCTCTGGCGGCGGATGTCGGGTTGCAACAGTCTCATGATACCTTGTCGACGACAACTATGGATTCGAACCAGGTAGGTCTGTTGTTTGAATGCTCGAGAATCCCAACTGACGCCGTCAAGATACCGTAATCACGTCAATCACTGCCGACCATTTGCGACTCATCTCTCCCTGCTACCTTCACCTTCCGATACTTATTCTTTCAATCAGTCCGATGAATTTTCTCCTCACAAGCGCATCTCACTACCTTCCAAGTTGGTGAATGGTAAACAACCCAATTCCTCCCAGGACCCGAGTGAGAAGCGAAAATAAATTATCGTGTTGACAACCAGGTGTGCTTTAATGTGGCCAGTTGCGTTATCTGTTACCATCTCCAGGATATTCCTCGAGCGCTTGGTCAGGGAGACGTACATTAAATCGTATTTGCAACCTAGGTGTCAAGTAATCTAGCTTTTAGCTTCTTCGAAATGATAGCTGCTCATGTTGAAGGCATTTTCCATGTCGAGACGGGCGTGAAAGTGAACTAGTTCGCGACCTACGTGGCAACCCACGATACCTGTTGAGAGCCAGGTGCTTTCTTTCTGCGTATGATGGGCGCGCATGATGGCCACGGGTGCAGCCGTAGGCCGTACACGGGACGGCAATTCAATGGTGACTAGCAGCACTGCAGCATCTGCTGGGTCCGGCCAGCTGACGGGTACGCCACCGTTAGGGGTCCCCGTTAGGCCTGTCGTTTGACCCATCCCTCAGGGCTGTTGCCCGTGCTAATGCTCACTACTGGTGCTGCGATCAACTTCCCTGCTGTTGCGTCGCTTGTTAGCGACATTTCAACAGGCCCGCGTTCGTTCCAATGACCCAACTCGACTCAGCTCAAGTCACGCCTCACCGCGACGCAGCAACTAACGGATATACCAGACGCGCAGCTCTGTGGTGCGCATACGTCGCACGAGGTGTTGGAGTGAAAGGACATGACACGGGTGGCAGGAGCCTCGAGGGGGAATTGCGCTGCTGCTCTCGAAACGTACGGTGACTAGCGGCGGCACTCCGGTCCGCACTCGTGTTGGCGGAGAGACTCCCGCGGGCAGCGGTGCCAACACTCCCTACGGGAATCGGCGTACGGGTTTCGGTGCTGCGGTGCTTGAAGAAGAAGAGGAAGAGGACACGCTCGAGGAGGAGATGGAGCGTCTCGGCGACGCATTTGGTGAGGGAGCTCGCGGGCGCGCTTACGTACTGTGACCGGGTCGAGTACCGCGACGAGCGCGACTACAACCGGTCTGTCGACGAGCTCAAGTGGCGCGCTCCCCTCGACAACATTTACGACGCCTGGGATTGGAACGGCCACCCCAAGCGTCGCACCGCAGCCGTGCCATCGCCCGCTGAGCTTATGCCAGTCACGGCGCTGCCGACGGGCGAAGCGGAAACGCAAGTCGGGCTCGCAAAGGTGGCGGAGCCAGACGTCGACGCGTTAGTTCATGGCGTACGCGGCGATCGTGCCTGAGTATTGTCGGCTAGAAGGGATGCTGGTGAAGGCGCTGGTGTGATGGATCGTTCGATTGTGTTCTTGCTCTGACCTGCTCTGCTTGTTTGCGAGATTCTCGTCGCTTGTTCTTTGAAGAACAAGGAAAAGAAAGGAATGGCACCATCTACATCACACGTACCCCGTTGCATATCCACCCTCGTAGTAATAGTGACCCCGCAACACTACGACCAACATGACCTGTACGCTATCCATGAAATGTACGTCAAATTTAGGATTTTTGCAATCTTCTGCCGTTGCGGCGGTGGCGGTCGTATCCAAGTCCACCTCACCTCACCACAACCCACGCCCTCGCCTCCGAATCGTGATGCACAGAATCACGGCGGCACGCAGGGGCTCTGACAGTCGTTTTTGTGTTTTATGTCTCTACCATTTCTCGGCCCCGTAGACTGACTGATGTATAGGTTCCCTGGCGACCCACAAATTCGGCAGTCCGCCGTCCACATAGCCCACCCAGACGGCCACATTCCCAGAAGGAACAATCAATGCATCTCTTCGGACACAACCTCTTATTTGTGTCTTTGACCCTGTGCTTAAATGACTCTCGAAACCTGCCTTGGTCTTACAGCATTGTCGCATGGCTAAACTCCCTGACCTTCCTCTCGAAACCCATCTCGATATCATCGACTGGTCCCTACAGTCATGGGGCCACCCATACGACCGCTTCCTCCAGCTCAACAGCCTTTCGCTGGTCTGCAGATACTTCCACGACATCACCGCTCCCGTCATCTTCCGCAAGTATAGGCTTCAGTTGCGTGAAGCCCCGCGCAAGCTCGGCGCACCGGACCCTACATGTTTTCTCACTGGTACATCCCTCCTGACGTGGAACCAAGTCGGCGTCCGCGCGCGTCTGGCGCATCTCCGGAGAAACGCCGTATTCGTCCGCGAGCTTCGGATAGTCGACTGGGGTCAGTCGTTGGGCAAGGTCTGCCTCGGCGTCGAGCCCGGACCTATGCCATTCGATCCCGCATTGCTGCTCGACACTCTGGACGCGCTCACAGATGTAACTTCGGTCGTCTTCGAGGCCACAAAGCAGTTCCACAGGTGCACTCATTTCCCTGTTGAACTGTGGCATTGGCTGTCGCAGGTCAATCCCGCGAGTGTGTCCTTCGACGGATCCTTCGCGTTTCCCTCTACTCTAGGGCCCTTGCCCTCCATTCAATCGATGTCTCTTTGCGCGAGCAGCGAGTCGGCCAGAGTAGTAGAGGTGAGTCTTCACCACATGCCTTTCGCGAGGACAAAAATGATTGACACCATGGCAGGCCGTGCGTCCTGGGCTCCTCGAGATCAGTGTTGAAGCCACGGATCAAAAGAATCACTGTTTCAAAGATACTTTCCGACCATATCCCTCCTTGAAACAGTTGGACATCAGATTCCGTCACTACGGGGATTGGATCCCATGTGGCTACTTCGATTTCACGGCGTATCCAGAAGACGCTAGATTCGCAATACATATGAAAGTGCAAGACACCGAGACATATATCGAAGCGCCAGTGAGTGTAGCCTGTCCCGTCAGAGCAACTGCCTCTGATCTGTCGCCGTCCTCAACAGGGCGCATGGACAGCAACAGAAGAACATCTGAAACGAATATTTGCCGATGACTTTGAGAAGCTTGATGTCCGTCGCGACGATGGATCGGACACGTTCGTCATTTCTCGCCCACCACCGGGACAGACGGTAGGCATCCGTGACCTCCACCTACCGCAAACGGACGGGGACAAAGAAGCGGTGCTTGGGTTCGAGCAGGCGGTACTTGCAGCAATGCCCGAACACCAATTGCTCAATGGCCCGATTGATGCCGCTTTTTGGAACAACCTGGACGCTTTATTCGCAAAAGTATACACTCAAACATTTGAGGCCTTAGCCGCGTAGAGCCTCTGTCACTAGCCTCTGGGTGGCATCCCAATTGTGCCTAAGCCAAAAGGTGATGGTATGAGTAACGAGTGGCGCGTCACTACTCAGAGCCTGGGATTAGTATGGTCAGAATTACCGCGGGAGAGCTGCATGCTTGGAGTCGGTTGGGGAGAGGATGGGTGATAAGATCTTGCTTAGCCTTTCTTCTATACGTCTTGAGGGCTTCAAAATTTACTTTGAAACTCTTGTTGAAACCGAAGCGGATGCTTTCGTTGCAGGATTCTTATGCATCGAGCTAGAAGCGGGCGACCCAAGGGCCAACCGACTTATTGTGAGGACATGGTGGTAACGTTACGGACGATTGGGTTGGGAAGCGCTGGTGAGCGCCAGTGTCAATGAGCAGGCGTCTCTGCCAAGGTCTCTGCCCTCTGAAAGCCTCGGACGATGCCTCGGCCTTTCTCAATAGCCGCCCATACAACCAAACAATACCCCGGCCTTGCGTCTACCTGGCTGAACAAGATTTTGATCGTTGGTTAGTGGCTTTTTCAGATGAGAATAAAAAAGTCAGATGCCCCAATCTGACTAGAGATACTGTAAGGTATTTTCAAAGAGAGCACTGGTAATCCCGGGCCGCCAACCGCACGCTCAACTGGCGTCTCATTCACACATCGTCATGTTCCCTGGCAACACTCCTACCCATTCATGTCTCCCACTTCCTTTCCCCTTCACGATCCGTCTCTCCCCATTTTTTTCTTTCATTTATCGCTGTTCTAAAGCACTGCCGAAATACACATAATTGTCTGGGGTTTGAAAGCCTGCGGGTCGTGCCATGTTTTCAGACCGTCTCCAAGATCGGGTTTCTTATTCTCCCCCTCCGACACACGACACGCTGCCCACTCCTCTATATCTTATCCTATACAATCGTCCACTTTCCCCATTTTCCACACTGTGGAACATGTGGGTTGGACACTCCCAATACTTGGCGGCGCATCGCCATCCCAGTGCCCTTTGTCAGTGTGAAGAGCTTATCAAACCGCAGAAACATTGACTCAAGCGCAAAGGACTTAAGGGCGATTATGGGGTTGAAGATCGAGCCATTCATGCAGGCCACCTCCATCCTCGATCTCTCAGATATTTACGGACTAGTGCAAAGGTTCCATGTACGTTTCTATTCCCTTTTCTCTCCATCACATATGTCTATTTAATGGCAGAGGCAGTGTCAAGTGCATAGGAACGTCAATAACGCATGCATACTTGTCGTGGGCTTTGTTAACATGCCATGTGTCCACGTTACGACGCGACTGTCCGATAAAGATGATTCCGATCGCGGCGTCGTAGGAGTGTCGTCCAAAGAGCAAGTCACAGCGCAAATTGCTCACTGGTTATTTGCCCCATTACGGTTATTTGGTTAGCCCCGGTGACAAACTTTATCGAGGTGCAGCTCTTCCCTCATATGAAGCAACGCTCGACTCGGTGTTTATACGAGTTCCTCAACTTCGTGGACCTGTTACACTAGCCTCTATCGACGGTGCGTACCCTGTATGCGATTTTCGCGTCTTCCTCGCAGAGGCGTGGGTCGGTTCAAGAGCCTCCAGGTGGCCATTGACCGCGTGAATCGCGAGAGTTGAACATTCATTTTAGAACTACGGATGACACCCTTCAGGCGTACCTGCCTTGTTTCTCCGGCTGAGTCCTTCACGGGCATCAGGTCTAGGACATATCGAGCTCGAGTGCACGCCAATCGAGATACGATCAAAGCGATCGCAAATCTTCCAAGTCGAGTCGTACTATTCCATAGAATGCACCTCAGTTGGTTTGTCTCATTGGTCCCCCCACATTCCCAGCTCTTCAGTCGCGGAGCAAATTGCAACCCAGCCCGGTTCAACAATACGTATTTATCATTTGGAGTCCTAACATCTACAAGCCACGCCAGTGGTCACTGTTTGACGATCATTCTGGTGCTATCACTTACTACAACTAACATTGCGCGATCTTTGCATGGTTCCATGCGTCACTGAGGTTTACGCAGCCTCAAAACAACGTGCTGCCAAGAACTCTCTTGGACATTGTACTTGTGATTACGATACTACCTCAGATAAAGACACGGTTTTCGGCCTTGTAAATCACCCAGTAATTCCTTTCTTTTCTCGTGTAGTCTCAAGTGCACTGAATCTCATCTCTCGGCCGCGTTCCAGTCGACCTCTCGCAGTCCAAAGCTACGGAGACGGTTCGTTTAACAAAGAAAATTCTGCATCTATGAGTCGCTACATGCACTTAGGCGGAGCTGCGAGGGCAGATGCACTGACGTGACTGAACGCCCTCCAGCAAAATTGTAGTTGAGGATTTGCTCGTCTCCCGTTTCGCGACGACTTTTTCAACTGTTACCTTGACACTTTTGGTATTCCTTTTAAAAATAAAATAAAACTAAATGAGGAAGTCTGATAACAAATACAGTAATTCTTATTTTTCCAATCAGATCTCAGTTTACCCTCAGTAAAAAAGGTTAGTCAGCTGTTGGTCGGTTGTTGGTCGTCGGGTAGTCAATATGACCAAAAAATGTATATTTGCAAGAATTCTGAGTTTTGGTGACTAAGGATTGACTAAGAATAGCTAGGTTGAGGGGCTTTACCGAAGTCAAGCAAAGTCAACACTGGTCAACACTGAGTCGTCCGATGTCATTTTTAGTCGTCGAGGGACAAATCCGTAGTCATATTTTGTCAATTTGTCATCTAAATACAATCTTTCTTGGTCTACTCAGGTCGACCAATGGCTACATCAAGTCAATGATGGCTAAATCTGTAGTCGATCTCAGTCATCCTATGTCCGATTTAAGTCGTTCCCAGGTCCGAAAAGTCACATCAAGTCAATCCGTAGTCGGTTGCAGTCGGCCGAAGGTCATTTTTCTAGTCAACTATTGGTCAAACTTAGTCGTCCCACGTACTTTTTATGCATTTCGCAGTCAAATTTTATTCATCTAGTAGTCACGCTAGGTCGAGGAGTATCAAGTCGTGTATGTACGTCGGCGAGTCCAAATATTAGAAAAAAAAAACCTCAGAACCAAATACGAGCGAGCAAGTGAGGGTACGCAGGAATCAAGGGCAGTCATAGCCACCTGTGCACAGCGGTGTATTCGATGGGCATACGCTATGGTCACGCAGCGAGTGGCTTTTGTGGCCCTTTTCTCAACTTGCGCTGGTAACGTGGTAACAGTAGGTCAGAGTTGGATACTGCAGACGATGAGAATCTTACCTTCTCGATAATTTCCTTGATGGTCGCATCGGAAATGTGCACGAGCTCAGGGGGACTTGACAATGACATCGATAAGATCTGCCCAGGCTATAGGTAATATTACTGGGCTTAGAACATACGACGTACCGTCCTTCCACTTCCCCTTCAGGGCGCTGAGCTTGTTGTTGCTGAAACAGGCCAGGAGCTCCGAGACTTGAAGTTGCTTGAGCGATGCGACACTTGCGCGAGCGCCCTGGAGGCTATGTGTGGGAGAGGGCATCACTACCAAACACAGACGTACCTCATCTAGCCCTGCTGAAGGTTCCACGCGTTCCGTGGAGGCGATGGGCTGGGTGATTGAGTTGGTTCCCGTGGGAACCTCTGGAGTTTTGCTTGCAGCAACATCAGCGAGAGGAGCTGGCCGCTTAATCTTGATCAGGGGCAAACACGGTGGTGACATTGCAATGTCCCGATACGAAGGAGCGGTGGGTGGGACACGGTTTTGAGAAGTAAGCACCTAAGACAGGTTATTAAAAAAAAAGGGAGGGTGTATTGAATACGTACCCCACCGGCGCCAACCCAGCAACTCTCGAGACACTCGAGGACCTTCTCGAGGTAAACATCGCTAATGAATCCACTCGTCTTCGGTGTTCCGGCGTTCGAGCACATCGACCTTGCGTCTCGGCACGTCTTGATGGCAGCTGCCACGAGCTTGAAGGCAGTAGCGACGCTGCCAACCTTCTCCCAGCTGGTGAGCGAGGACGCCGGGCTGATACCACCCGCTGTGAACTGGTAATGCCCCCTAACTTTCGTACGTGTTGTCCTTGTCAATGTCAGGTGAACATGGGACCGCCGATTGGACACGCTCGAGGAGCGTCGCGACTTGCTCAGATGGTTCGCCTTCCTTGAACGACAACTGCGTGTTCATGGAGTAAAGGAGCTGGGGGCCGTTTGTTAGGGATGGGAACTCGGACGTGAGGGCCGCTGCGGGGACAAGGACAGTGTCAGTAGGGGGATCGGTGCAGGGCGTTTCAACCCACCAATGAGGTTGTCAGCTGGGAATTCGACTTCATATCAGTATACAGTAACTGTACACGTGAGACAGACGCACCTGATGGATCGACATGAAGAGAATGGAGACTTGTCGGCGCAGGTTCCGCACAGATCGCCTTGGTGCGACTAAGGAATGTGGGAGCGATCTTGCGTGCGGGAGGATGTTGGTTCTCTGTGCACCAGTACCACTTGTCAGTGGGTTTGGACTGTTGTCGAGTAGAACACTCACGGTTTGAGAGTCCAGGGCCCACAGTCTTCTGTCTGGAAAGCACGGTGTTGTCTTTGTTGCACTTTTGGGCGTGCGATGCCGAAGGTGATTTGGGGCCAGGGCTCAACTCAAGAGCCCGCTTCATCGCTTTCATGGGTGCTACCTCCCGAATTTGCGGGTTGAACGCAGTCGGTGGCTCCGGAGATTGGCTGAACTGTGGGGATGTGGCAGGCACGGAGTTTGTCGTAGCCTTGACTTTCTCTTTATTTCGCTCCAGAAAAACCTTGGTGATAAACGCATCAGCCTTCCAATGGGCTGAACACAAGCGAAGGAGCTTTTGCTCTGCTTCGAGGTCAAGCACGGCTTGATAATGCTCAGCCATGAAATATTTCTTGATGAAGGTCTTGGGCCGTGTCTTGAGGCCAGCACCAGCTGACCGGGGGTCTGAGTTGATAAATTTAATGAGCCTCTGAACGATAAGTTCCGCTGAGCGTCACATGTTTGAGAGTTCAAATGTGGAGATCTTTGAGCCGTTCGGGCGGCGGATGGCAAGGGACAATCTTGGTCAACACTTGTTATCGTCTGTAATGATATCGCCCAGTGTCTTGTCGGTGTAACAATCATCGAAGTCCCAGAGCACGGTTGTCAGAAGAAAATCTGGGCGGAGGGGTGGCGGCTCCACGCGTTCAAGGAGATCCTCGATGGCCTTGTCCTTCATGACGTCAGTTCTTGCCTGTTGAGATGCGGAATCGCTGGGCCCCAATGACGATGCGCGAGAGTCTGCACGAGAATTCGCGCGGCAAGAGTTTACACTGCGGGGTACCGCTGTCATAGGATTGCGTCAGCGATCACCTGGGTTCGAAAGCAAATTACCACGCACCTTGGTATATGTCAGGGGGCAGGCCTTCGCTCCTCGCGGTACGAAACTCTGCGAGCTCTCGTTCTACATACGTGGTAAGGACAGAGGTCAGGTGGTCGTGATCTCGGCGAAGCTTGCGGTAATGGGGGTTATGTAAGAGTTCCGAGTCGGTGAGAGCCGCAATGGCATCAAGAGGGAGCAGCTGCCTTGCCAGTGGAGCCGAGGTCTTGCGTGGAAATGAAGGTACTGTTGAAGGATGAAGACTAGAGCGTAGTGTTGAGCCGGACATGTGGGAACGTGGAGGAGCAAAAGCAGAGAAGCCGTCGGTGTCAACGGTTGAGCGTTGTCCAGAAAAGTCTATCGGCGGTCTTGACCTCAGTGAGTGTTTTGGCATGTACTGGACGTCGTCGTCCTTGTCATCACGGTTGCATACCGTGCCCAAGTTTGAGAAGAGCCCTGGGGGGGTATTGTCAAAGTCATCATCGTTCTCAAAGTTCTTCTGGAAGTCATCCTCGAGGTCAGACATCTTTGGAGGCGAGGCGGCTGTGAGCATATACAAGGATGAAAAAGGTTGACGAAGAAAAAAGTTGACGTGAGGTAGAACGAACACGTGCCATTCCCACACTCCGCACCAGAGTCCGGTTGCCCTCGCCTCACACTCACGCTCATACTGTTACTCTCATCAGCTGTGTGAATATGACACCTCAACCTGCTTCAAGACACACCTGTCCATGCTCCAAGTGCTATGGAAGTTCCAAAAGCGTCACCAAACGCACGATTGAGACCCATTTGCGGCAAGATCAGCTCTTTCTACAGTCACTCCCACCCAACGCAGATTCTGCCCATCTCGTGCGATCGTGCATCGATCAAACGATCCAACTCCTTTCTCAACTCCATGGAGGCTCTGGGCTGCTTTATGCAGTACCCGATGTTGATAGATCTCGCTCAGACGACCCAGAAGGTATGTACTATTATTATTATTATTATTATTATTATTTTTAACCCCAAAGCGGCACAGATCCCCTAGTTCAGCTGACTAACACCTATTCCGAGGATGCTGAGGACTCCAGGCAGCCTGATCACTATCAAGGGGAAGCTATAGAGCCTGGTAAGCATATTATTCTAATATAAATTGTATGCTTGCTTACTGCTGCATGGTGTTAGATGATCATTTCAGTCCTGATATGGACATTGATCTGGGCACTTCTGATGCTATGACCCGGGCTGGTGCTTATCTAGGGATGGACCCTAATATCTCTGACTCAGAGATGGACCACAGTGGACTGTCTGGGGCTGGCTCTGGTTTTGTGGGCTCTGACTCTGACTCTGATGATGAGGCTGAGGCTGAGCTTCATCCTGCTTTGGTGCCCTCCTCAATAAGGCATCCAGATACTTCTGACCCTAGCTCCTTTTCTGAGAGGGAGCCAGCTGGTGTTAGTTCTGATGAGGGTGATGACTTTGGCACTGGTGCTGACCTTCCCGAAGTCGTGAGAAGGCTTCGGACACAGCTTTTATCTGGCTATACCCCTCCCAATCACCCATGTTACGTTCCTTCTGGACGTATCAATCCGACTTGGATTTGGGACTGGTTTGCTGAGTACACGCGTCGAAGGTCTTCAGTATCCCGTAGGTGACGGCTAGGGCAATACGCAAGGCGTGACCAAGGTAGGCAAGGCAAAGGACGATGATGGCGAAGTCGAGTATGATGAAGGAGGAGTCGGCAACGTGCACGACTTATAGCAGGGAGCTGATGACGACGAAGAGTTATGCACACAGGACAAGGAGCTAAGGCGCAGGGAAGGGAAGGTATTCCTCAAGATATCAAAGCTAAGGGGTTCATACGTGAACGCCCCTCTACTTATACTACTAGGGCTGGAGCTTTCAAGCCCAGCAACCCTAATACACAGCCACAAACCCTAATATCACAGTCCAATCACAAGCCGTACAAGTCAGCAGTCACATCAGTCACGTATCACACTCCGATCTGGGCACAAGCTCATCCGGACCCTTCTGGACCAGCTCTAGGCAGGTCACGTGCCAGGTCACGTGACGGCCAGCTCTCATTCCTCTAAGTCGATAGGAAACTTGCCTCGATATGCCTTCAGGTGTCATAGTGCTCCTGAGTCATAGACCCAAACGCGCGGACATCGTCCTCTTCAAGGAACTCCTCGGGCATCTCGGGCACAAACGCAACAAGGGATTTGAACATCTCTATGTTGGCAATAATCCATCCAAAATTTCCCACTGCAGACTATGCATCTTTCAGCTCATTCATGTTCCCTTCCACATTTCATATAATGGCTCTATCAGATTTGGCTCTCAAGCCACATGTGAGCGGACCATTGGAGATATTGGACATGGTATAAAGTCAAAAAAGTCCCCCTTCAAAAACATTGTCTCATACAAGACAGACAAGCAGTCTGTTAAAATCCTACATCTCTCTTACCCAACACTCTCCTCAGGACCTGGACCAAAGGCTCAAAGGACTTCACTATTCAAAGAGTTTCCTATCACTCAGAAGCAGAAAAAGGATGACCAGAACTTGAAGGCCCACTCACAAGCAATTCTGTCTTATCCTGGAATAGAGTCAAATTCCACATATATGCGCTGGGGAAAGTGCCCTCTTCCTAATGGTGTTACCCTTACAAGCCAGCTCTTTGAGCTTTCAAAAAGGTCCTCTTCACGCTCCTCAAGGTACTTTGAGGCTCAGCCAAGGCTGTTAGAGTCAAAAGATGAGCCTACAGATGAAACAGAGATAGAGGTGGAGAAGACCATACCAATATTTGGAGAGGCCTTAGCCTTCTATACTATTGCTGACCTCTCCCTTGTTGTCTATCATCCATTGATAGAGTGCCACCAAAAGTTTGGAAGATGGTCTGGGAAGTGGTCATCAGATGTGGTATCTGCCCTTGAAACATCAGCAATAGTCAGCCTTATTGGGATTTGGACTTACAAAGATCATGTTCATATTTTGCGAAGACACCCAGGACTTACCCTACTGACATTAGAGGAATGTGGTCTTGATGGTGAAGTTGACTTGGAAACATCGTACTAGACTCACTTTACAAGACCAATGTATTTAGTTACAGAAACAGGGATAGTGGAAAGAAATGACATACCAAATCGAACTTCCAAAGCACAAGTGTTGATGGTGGTGCGATCCAGAACTCGTGGAGCGGCCTGTAAATGTTAGTCCCCAAACACCTGGAAGAACGGGTTCATCCGAGTCGGCGACCCAAACGCGACGACAGTCCTGCGCCAGGCTTCGCGCTCGTCTTCCACACCAGCGCCGCGTGAAGCCCCGTCTCGCCTGCCTCGACCGTCACGTACCCGACAACGGCACAAACCCGGATGGCCTTGAAGAAAGGACACAGACCGAGACGACGAGTCTGGAGGGTTTGTCGATGCTTGTTTGGGGCATTGAGGTGGGTGACGGACTCAATGCGCTGGGCAGAGGAACTAGACGAACGAAGGACATGTGGGTCGCGAAGCACATACCCGCCGTAGAGCTTTGCCATGCAGAGCATGACGATCCAGTAATGCCCATGCAGGATCGCGCTGCACGATCCGGTACACGATAAAGACGGCCAAGGGGCCAGCACCGAGCACGGTGAGCAGTTCGAAGGAGACAACAGTTGGGTCAGCGATGCCTCAGCGTGTATCCGCTGTGGCATATTCGCGCCCTATCCACATTATGTGAGGATCAGCGAAGCGGGGATGGGGGGGGTCGCTACGCACATACCTGGGCGAATGCACCTGAAGACGCAGGTAGACAGTCCTGCTGTCGTAATCTCTCCGGGGTTCCGAGTTGACAGTGAACGTAAATGATAGAAACGTTATGTTCAGTGTCGAATTAAACTGGGAATTCACCGATGGCTTCGCGACCTAGGCCCGGAATCACGGGCACAACCACGACAATTGACCTCAAGACAGCCTATGTCGCGCGTGATGAGAGGTTTGGGAATGGGGACAGTGAATGGCCGTAGCGGGGGCAAATCGCCGAGAAGCGTCGTGCTGGCGCTTCAAGGTCGTAGTCCATGAGCATCCGGTCGGAAGTTTAGAGGTACGAACGTAGGCAGTGGCTGAATCGGCACAGCAGCTGTAGGTTGCTCCTTGACAGCGTCTAAGACGTTGCGGATGCGGTTGATGACTTCACAATCTATGCCCGGAGTCGTTGGTATGGCCCTGACAGTTGCACTTGAGACAGCTGAAGCACCGACGGTGTAGGTGACACAGATGGGGTGGACACAGATGGGGTACGAATAACTTGCTGGGTCATGTCACTTGATGTCCGGGAGAGATATTCACCTGACGAGGGAGGTGAACGCGTGACGGGCATGAGTGGAAGCATCTCAGACGATGGAGAGCTGGATGGTGACGAGGGTACCGACGACGATGGAGGAGAATACGATATAGGGGATGATGAGATAGACGAAGACAACTCCCTTGGAATGTCCGGCTCAGTCTCAAACAACTCGATCTCTAACGGCTCAGATTCTAATGGCTCAGACCCCAACAAACTGGAATCGTCAGAGTGGTGTGATGACAGGGATGATATACTGGAGCTCAAAGAGCTCGGAGAGCGTGGGTACGGGGTGGTGTCAACGGGATGGCAATGACCCCCGGACTCGTTTTGCCGGTCACCATGGGGGGAATGGTCGTGAACGCCTTAGTTGTCGTGTTGCCTGTCGTTCTCTACGCCATGTAGGTATTGAAGGAGCCAGTTGATATCATCCGTGATAATGACACTCGGACCCTCGGACAGTGGCCTTTCCGATCATGCCCGTTCGGACGGAGCTTGTTCAGTGGGTGCCAGGTCAGTAGATCAGAATGGGCGGATGGAGTACTACCATGAGGGCTACTCATGCTAACACTCACAGAAGCAGTTGGTGTCGACAACAATGAAGGTGTCCTCGGAATAGGAATGTTCGCCAACGAGATCTGTGAAGTTGAGTGAGTGTCATCCAATACCACTTGATCAAAACTTACCGGTCTCGTGTGTGTCGACAAGAAGGATGGTTCTGTTGAAACATCCTCCAAGGTGGGCTCCTCAAAAAGAGTCCGATTGTCTAAGGTATCTGACCCCAAAGAGATGGAAGACGCCGTTGAGACCGAAGACGGAGTCCTAGTCAACGCGACCTGGGACCGTTGTGGGGTCAGTATGGGTGTTGAAACAGTCGTAGAATATGGTGCTCGAAGGGAAGGAGAGGGGACGGTTGGAGACTCGGTGACATGGATGGTGTTGCCGATGCAGAGACTTAGTCTGTAGGCGATGGTGGCGACTCAGCCGAAGCAGAGACTGATATCGATACTGTAGGCGTGAGAGAAGGCGAGGATGTGACGAGTAAGTAATCGGCGGTGACTCGCTCGACTGGCTTTCATCGATGATACTCAGCCGGCTTGGTTCCTGAGAAGCGTATGCAGAAGCCATGAGTTGCAACAAAAATGTGTCAAAGGAAATGTCCTGACCCTCAGGGGAGGCTATAGACTGAACCGAACACTCGTAGTATCAATGATTCGTATGTATCATCCGTTTCCGGGGCCCAGAGGGATCCTCGAATCAAGACCGAGGGGCTCGAGGGCTTACAAGACGGCGCGATGAAATGGTGCTTGGCATGGACTCAATAACCGACGATAATAATGTTGTCGTTGACAGCGACTCCGGATGGCCAATATGGAAAGGACCGGGCAAAGATGGTGGAACAGAACTAATGGACCTTGTATAAGTAGTTGCTCGCAGTGGAGTAACTGTCAGCCACTCTGACGGCAACTCGCTGGCTAGCTGGTAGCGGAATGTTTCTGGCACTACTCACGCTGAAAGAGACCGTTGGAATGGCCCCCAAGTCGAAAGGAGAGCTGACAGTGGAGACGTCGTCCGGTGAGTAGAGAGAAAATCCAGGATCGATGGAGAACTAACCTGGGGTGTGTCGCGACGGGCACAAGACCAGTACCTGGGTCTCCTCCGCAGCGGGTTGAGGGACAACTTCAATGACCCCCTCGGCAGGTTGAGGGGGAGTGACCTGGATGGCCTCTTCTACAAGCAGGTGGGGAGCAATTGGGACTGGCTCTTCGACAGGCCTGGGGATAGCCTGAACTTCCTCGTCAACGGGCCGTACGATGATTGCACAGGTTCCTCAACCAGATGAGGAGCAACGATGTGAATGACTCCTGCGAATTAGAGTGAGCCTCATTTAACATGGTTAGTGAGAACCTACTGGTCTCGAGTGTGTTGTCGAAGATGGTGCTCAAAGGAGAGGAGAGGGAATGGTCAGAGGAACGGTCGGGTGGCCGATGGAGAGACCGATATTGATGCTGCGACGATGCAGTCCCCAGAAATGCAGACACCGACATTGATACGATATGCGTAAGAAGATTCTGTTGATAAGTGACCCGCGCGCACTTAGCGGCTCGTAAGGACACGCAGATAACGGACTGCTTTAGATAAGATATATTGGACTTATGTAGATTAGATTATTATGATCTTTACAATCTCGGACTTTCTTATCTATGACATCACTGTACAATAACATCATGGACTCCTCTGGACTCCTATTGTATTTCGTCCTTGTACTCATCCCTTTTGTTCTATCTTTATTGTGATGTCACTATGATATCATAGTCTAGCCTTTCTATTGTTCTTTGCGCTTTTGTTCTCCTTCTGCACACTCCTTTGTGTCCCTCTGTAGAACAACGCTCCTTGTATTGTGTGACTCTGTGTTACTTCTATTGTACTAGTGTCACTCCCCTGTATAGTATAAGTAGAGTACTCTGTACGCTCTGGCACCACACCAGTTCCTCATCTGTTGTGTGCCAGGTATGTCTACCTTCTTTGTATAAACACCAGTTCCTCATCTGTTGTGTGCCAGACCACCATCTGCTTCACTTGCTAGATCTTACTCTGTTGCTGCTTCAAGTACCACCCTCATATCTCACCACAGTCTACTTTGTCACTGTGAGTATGTCCTACATGTGTACTGTTCATCAGGTTATGGGCCCTGGTGCCCAAGCCACTCCACTTGGCTGGTCACTGTGTTCTTAGGATCACACACCAGGTCAAGGTCTGTCTGGGGCCTCACCAGCCTTGCCCAAGGCAATGGACACTGAGGCGTCAGTTGTCACTGCTAAGGAACCTCCTGTTACATGTACTGCCCAGTAGTCCTACTTTCACCCCCACTGTTTTCCTAGCCCCTGCGCTATGCGCAAGGAGATTGGATCTGGTAGCCCCTTAATCCATATCCAGGTGTGCATGGCCCACTGGGCTGTGTATTGTGGAGCTTAGCGCCAGCTGTCTCTGGTGCTCCACACTGGGCGCAGGATCTCCTCACCATGGGAGTGTAAAACCTGGTTCAGACTCTGGGGGGTGTTCACCTTATGGTGTTCTGCAACCAGACTCCTGCCTTGTAGCGGCAATGGGAAAGGATTCAGTGAAGCCACTTGTGGCGATGAGGCAACCAACAGGCCGAGAAGGCTGAGATAGACAGCCTTGGGCTCTGAAAGATACCATACCATATCCCCCTGACGCAAACTAGTGAGCCGTGTCTTAGACACATCCTGGCTGGCAGCTGGCTCCTAGTATGGCAAAGGGATTTTCCAACCTGGGCCTAGCCCTTGTATCACCGGCATACCACAGGAGGCAGGACGCGTTAGCGTTCTGGCCTTACAGATTCACAGACAGGAGTGACTACCCCATCACATCTTGCAACTGTTATGAAGCACTGTCGCTGACTGCTCCTCGGCGATAGATAAATCATCCCTATGTCTTCCACACACTCATCTCGTGCTGCCTCGCCCACTGGCGCCACCGGTGCGGCTGCAAACACAGCAGGGGGCTCACTCCCCCCTTTTCCCACTGGGTCCTCACCCTCCACACGTCTGGGTGCCGCGTATGGCAACTCATTTGGTATGCCTTCTGGCATCCACCTCAGCCGATTTGACGGGTCCAACTGGAACGAGTGGTCTGGGACCCTGGAGGCCATCCTCACGCTGCATGAAGCTGAGGATGTGTTCACCCTCCAAGTCCCTCCCTCAGGAGTCACTGCTGATGAATGGGACTCTGTCCAGCGTCGGGCAAAAGCGTACCTCCGCCTCTACCTTAAACCCGACGTTTACTCCCTCGTTGCCGACCCACTCGTCTACCCCACCTTCAAATCGAAGTGGGACAAGCTGAAGGACGTCTATGCTGGTGCTAGCGGCAGCACCACCATATTTAATTTGTGGATCCAACTCACCCAAGCCCGCCTTGACGACTCCGCGCCCATGGCCTCTCAGTTGGCCAAACTCAATGAGCTGCGAGTCGGCCTTTCCAACGCACAGATGGGTGTCACTGATACCCAATTCTGTCTCATTCTCCTCCACGCCCTGCCAGCCTCCTATGAGGTTCTGGCATCCACCATCCTCGCCAGTGGCGCCCCCTCCAAACTGAAGCACGCTGAAATAATTGCGCGCATTGTCTCTGAGGAGGCGCGTCGTGCTGGCCCCTCTGGCTCTTCCCTCAACAAGGCTGCCCCCATTAGGCCCACCAACAGTGGCCCACGTAAGAAGAGAGACCACTCTCAACTTACCTGCCACTACTGTAACAAAAAGGGGCACATCAAGCCTGACTGCAGGCAGAGGAAGTGTCACGAACCTAGAAACTTGGGTCGTGACTCAGGCGTCTAAGACTGGTCCGCGCCGGCCCGGTCTTATGTAATCACCTTCCTAAAGGGGAAATCCGAGGTCGGAGTTTGAATTCCATACTCCGACGATCACGTGATCGGTCACGTGATCTCCCATGGTTTATCAAGTCACCAAGACGACTCCAAGTCGTACCATTCCCTGGATTTATCTGATTGGACTGCGGAGCAGTCAAATCGTTATGACACATCGACTGCGGGACAGTCGTACCACTTCTATGATTATTGTGATTGGACTGCGGAGCAGTCACACCACAATCGCGTCATCGACTGCGGAGCAGTCGTACGATACGTTCTCGTTTTCTCATTGGACACTATTATTAGATGTCTCCGGAATGTTCCATTCCGCAGTATTCCGCAGCACCCGTCAGGCGGCCCTAAGCCTGCCCTAAACCTACGCACAGACCATCCCTATAGGTATATAAGCTAGCGCAATAGAACGGACAGTCCCTCAGACTGTCCACTTGTGACATCCTCCTGCCTGCCTCTTCTTCCTCCTCGCGCACAGTGCCCCTTCAGCTGTCGAGCACGACTCCTCACTAAGCGCCACTATCCCTTGCAAGCCTGCAAGTTCTGTCCCGTCGAGCCAGTCAGCCTCCTTTGCCTCTCCCAAGTTCTCCACCACCTCCGGTCTTCCGCTTCCCCGTTGTGCCTCCCTGTCGAGTGACAGTGAGTCATCACACTTGGACAGTCTAACACAATTAGACCTGACCCCGGGTGTTCCCAGTGTCTGACTACGACTACGACTTCTCGCAGTTTGGTCAGTGGGACGGAGATTCTGCCTCCTATTATCAGGAGGACGACAACTATTACCCTCGCCCCTCTCGTCGCTCTGCCACACGTTCCACCCTTACTCCCCCTCGTGCCCCCTCTCCCGAGCCTCTTCGTCTCCCGTCGCCCCTCACCCCCATCGTCTCCCCTTCTGCCTTCACACAAGAGTTCGTGGAAGGCTCGTCTACCTCTGGTGTATCATACGAGTACATCATCACCGATATCTACGGTGAACCTGTCACTGGGCTCCAATCGCCCCTCCCACATCCCGGTACCCCCCGCCCAGCCACTCCTCTTGAGTACGAGGAGGAGTTCAACCCTGAGTTCGACATCCGGACGCAAGTAGCCGTCCGCTCCACCCCGCACTCCCCCCCTCGTGTCCTTACACCAGAGTTGGTGTATCCTGATCCCCCTTCCGAGTCCGCTCCCGTCGAGGCTGCCCCTGAGCGCCCCTCCTCTGCCCCCTCCCGTATCCCATCCCGAGCTTCCCTTCCCCCTCGCGTCCCGACCCCCGACTCCCCCATCGACTACGAGCGTGTAGCCGAGCAGTCCCCTCCTGTCCCCCACATCGACCTCCGTGACGAACGAGAGAACATTCGTCCGGCTCTCCCCCTCTTTCGCCCCCCATCCTGCTTGGGTAGTCCCGAGCACCCCCACGTCTACACCTCCGTCTTCACTCCGGAAGGAGAATCTTGGCGGCTCGCCTCGGAAAGTATCCGAGAACAATTCCACCGTATCCCCTTCGCGCCTGACCTCTTTGGGGCGTTTTACACCTTCCCCTCCGTCACACCCTTCCGTATCCCTTCCCCCCACACCTATACTATCCTCCCTCGCCTCATCGACCCCGCCGTCCATCCCGACTTCCCCCCCCTCTACATCTGTTCGAAGGCAGTCTTCGATCTCCCCTCTGTTGACCTCCCGCTTGGTAGCGTGAGGTACGACTTCCGTGAAGGGTTGCGCGACATCTTCGGCCCCCTTCCCAATCTCATCAAGGCGGGATATTTGGATTCCCTGGTAACGTTGGAGATCCAGGACTTTTTGGACGGACGAATCATTACTACTTACGGACATCTGCGTTTCTCTTTAAACGGACAGGTCTTTGCGTTTCACCAGGGGTACTTTTTTGAAGACATCATCCGTTCCAACCCCTCTCTCCTTTCCCATTGTCTTACCCCTCGTATCCCCGCGGACCCCTTTTCTTTTGTTCCGGTTATTCCCGACTCCGTACCACTTTAAGATACTAGTGGTATAAATTTGTTGCCTTGACCTTTGAATCGAGTGATTCAAACCAACGCAACTAGTAAGTCATCCTTTGTTTGGTTCTTTGGACTGTAAAACCGAGCGGTTTTAAGTGCCTCCCCTCTCTGGCCCTCTCTCCCTTGTTCAAGAAGAACAACGTATCGCGAGAGCTCGCGCCCTCTTTGACACTCACAGAGACCGACAAGTCCGTCGGTATTACCCTTCCTCGTCCTACTACGACCTCTCCGAGTCATCCCGCATCGACTGCTGGACGGACCCTCCCTTGGTACTCAAGAACCTAGTCAACCTCTTCGAGTTTGGAGAACTCCTAGGTCACGAGTCTTACGACGACTTTGTTGACGACCTCTCAGCTGTAGTCGACGCCTGCAACGACCAGCTCCTGTTTTGGCACCTCTCTGACATCACCACCGATCAACTCCTCCTTTGGACCAAGAGCGACTACCTTTGGTTCAATTACATTCCCCCTCGTCACGACCACATCATCCGGCAACTCCAAGTTGGGAATTCTTATCGGTACATTGACCGATTCCGCCTCTCCTACGAAGAAATCCAGCTATCCTTCTGCGAAGTCCGTGTAGTGGACAGAGAAGGACCCCCGCGCCTGGTTATTACTGAAGGCACCGAGTTAACATATCTCTGGAACCGAGCTACGTGGGAAACGACTCTGACTAACCCCGACCATAATTTGGTTAACCCCCGCGTCTTCCACGATCCCCCCACGGACCCCAACGACCCCGAGCTTGTAGAGCTCCTTGTAGGCCGATTTCCAAATCCCCTCAGCCTACTAGCCCGCCTCTCCCTTCCCCCGAGCAGCCCAGAAACCGAAGAAACCAATAGTACTTCAAACAACGCCGGTTGGGGAGAAGAATCAAACATCCCTGGAACTTGTTGGTGTAACCAAGAAGTGTGTATCTGTAATTTCAGACCAGACACACCCCCTACCCCAGAAGGCGTAGTACTTTGGTCCCCTGGAGTTAATTACCTACCCTTTAGTGAAGAGTAGGAAATTATTCAATTAATTTTGTCGCCGTGTACTTTTTGAGAAAAAGTACCAAGTGCAAAGTTAAGGAAATTTCCAAGCACTTTACGAGTGTAAAGTTGGACACCCTGGAACCCATTACAAATTGGGCTATCACCCTGGCTTCTTCCCATACAGTACAAAGACCACCTCACCGCCGTTTCCGAACAAGAAATTCCCACATTTCTTCTCAAGAAGAGTCCCCTGTAATCCCTAGAGTCCCAAGAAGACCTACGGGACCCCGACATCCCCCGCGCGAAACTATTCCAATAGTTCCTGACCCAGTCATCCCAAGGACCAATCAAGCTAGACCGAACGAACTGGTCTACCCGAGCATTTACCCAGCCGGACCAAGGAATCCGACTCTCCCAAGTAACCCAGTTGCAAGGCAACATTCGACCAGCAGCGACGAGGCTCACTTCCTAGAAACCCAACCCCGAGACCTTCATTGTCACCTCCCCGAAGCCATCTTCGTTTCAGAGCAGCTGCCTACCCGAACCCCCCGAGAGCTTGACGTTTTCAAGCATCACTGTCGTCTCCAGTACGATCAGTACCCAAGAGAAACACTTATCCTTGAATCACCCCTGACCCGAGCACGGGATATTACGACTAGCCCGTTGAACTTCCAGAACTTCTTGTGGAGAAGTAAAACTACCCTGACCCATTTCGGTATTTTCGAGGAATACCATTGGATTCGTCGCCAGCAAAGAACGAATCAACCCGATCGAGCGATCCTCCGCCCCGCGTACCAGATCTTTTACCCGTGGAACGAGACCGGGTGGAACACTTCCCTGTTACATCGACACCCCCAGTGAATGACTGATCGAAGAGATCTTACTGAAGACGAAAAACTTCAACTCCCCGTGTACCTCAAAGAGCCTTTTGTCTCTCTCATCGACGAATCCTTCTACGCCCAATTTGGTCCTCACAGAGTCACCAGTGAAGACGGACGATTCCCGTGGGTTAACGT
This sequence comes from Lactarius deliciosus, assembly GCA_021525775.1. Taxonomy (NCBI): domain Eukaryota; kingdom Fungi; phylum Basidiomycota; class Agaricomycetes; order Russulales; family Russulaceae; genus Lactarius; species Lactarius deliciosus. The sequence goes on along the minus strand of JAKELK010000041.1, from coordinate 97,792 downwards.
AACTACCCAGAAGCGCCTCAGTGTCAAAGACCTCGAAGAAGTCTTTCCCCAGATCCGAAAAGTTAGGAAACTTAACTGGATCACCCTCACCGGTTCTTTCAAGAAAAAGAACGTTTCCTGGTCCTTTACCCAAAATAATTGGGTTTACGGCAACAACCGAGTGGTTCGGTTCTCCGATTCTGAAGAGCAATCAGAAAGCGAACAATCCATTGACCCCTACAGTCCCGACAACGCCCCGGATTCCGATAGCGAACAAGGCGAAGTTTCGCGAATCCTAGACGACACCACTAAACGACTTACTGGTCTCGTATCCCGAGTGACGTCCCAACCGTCTTCCCCGCGCGTATCCCCCGGTCCACTCCCTAGTGCACCTGGTCCCAGTCGACTTCATCGAATAGCGACTACTTCGATCCTCTCCTCCCCGAGTCCTTCCCCTCCGAGACTACCGTCCCCGCCTCTCACTAGAGCAACGGCCCCCCCACGATCCCGATCGCCTTCGTCCCGAGTTTTACCCCCTACAATCCCAATCGTACCGCTAGGCATGGCGGCGAATCCACCAGCAAAGATACTTGGTGCGGCACCTGAACCCTTTGATTGTGATGACTCACTGTCACTCGACAGGGAGGCACAACGGGGAAGCGGAAGACCGGAGGTGGTGGAGAACTTGGGAGAGGCAAAGGAGGCTGACTGGCTCGACGGGACAGAACTTGCAGGCTTGCAAGGGATAGTGGCGCTTAGTGAGGAGTCGTGCTCGACAGCTGAAGGGGCACTGTGCGCGAGGAGGAAGAAGAGGCAGGCAGGAGGATGTCACAAGTGGACAGTCTGAGGGACTGTCCGTTCTATTGCGCTAGCTTATATACCTATAGGGATGGTCTGTGCGTAGGTTTAGGGCAGGCTTAGGGCCGCCTGACGGGTGCTGCGGAATACTGCGGAATGGAACATTCCGGAGACATCTAATAATAGTGTCCAATGAGAAAACGAGAACGTATCGTACGACTGCTCCGCAGTCGATGACGCGATTGTGGTGTGACTGCTCCGCAGTCCAATCACAATAATCATAGAAGTGGTACGACTGTCCCGCAGTCGATGTGTCATAACGATTTGACTGCTCCGCAGTCCAATCAGGTAAATCCAGGGAATGGTACGACTTGGAGTCGTCTTGGTGACTTGATAAACCATGGGAGATCACGTGACCGATCACGTGATCGTCGGAGTATGGAATTCAAACTCCGACCTCGGATTTCCCCTTTAGGAAGGTGATTACATAAGACCGGGCCGGCGCGGACCGGTCTTAGATGCCTGAGTCACGACCCAAGTTTCTAGGTTCGTGACAGTATCCCCTTTTTAACGCCGTGCTGCACCGACAGCACTGGGTGACTTTGGTTTAGGGGCGCGGGGGTGGTCCTTGTGGAACTTTAGGACCAGGTCTCGGGAGTGGCTCATCTGGGACGCAGGGAGCCAGGAATTCTCGGAATCGGGATATCCCTTCCACTTGATCAGGTAAAGTATTCCCTTCTTGTTGGGTGATACTTTGGAATGCAGGACCGCTTCAACTTCGTAGTGTTCATCTTCTCCATGAACAATCTCGGGAGGGGGTCGGGTGAAGTTCGGTCCGTGGGTGTCGTTCTCGACATACGGAGAGATCAGGGAATTGTGGAAGACTGGATGGATACGCCATGTCTTTGGGAGTTGGAGTTTGCAATTAACTCCCCAGGTGGTTAAGACTTTGAATGGACCATGGCGTCGGGGGGCAAGCTTGGGCTTGGGATGTGTGGTGTGGATATTGGTTCCTTCCAACCAGACTAATTCTCCAGGCTTGAATACTCGGGATGGGACTTGTGATTTGGAATTTCGCATAATTTCCGCCGCTACTTTTAGCGCTGCGGTAACCTCGGAACGGATTTGATTCAGGGTGTTCAGCCGGTCTTCGGCTGCAGGGATTCGGGTCGTGAAGTGGATGGGAGGAATGAACTCGGGTTTGAACCCATACCACACTTCGAAAGGTGATTTCTTCGTCGCACTGTGTTGCCGAACATTGTGCGCGAATTCCATGAATGGGATCAACTCTGCCCAATTATCTGCTTGGAAGTTGCAGAAAACGCGAAGGTATTGCTCGAGTTCTTGATTGACCCGCTCGGTCTCTCCATCCGTCTGTGGATGGAACGCGGTCGACATGGTGGACTTGACTCCCAGTTTGCTCCAAACTTCCTGCATCACTTTAGATGCGAATTGGGGTCCTCTGTCCGAAATGACTTGTCGGGGAAGTCCGGTACGTCTCCAGACTTGTTCCAGGTACAACTTGGCAGTTTCATCAGCCGTGATAGTCTTGTTACAGGGAGCGATGACCGTCGCTTTGCTGAGGCGATCTACGACCACAAATAATGTGTCGTAACCGAGGGATACGGGGAGGTCGGTGATGAAATCCATAGTGATGGTTCCCCACACCTCTGTGGGAATCGGATTGGGTTGCAGGGGTACTTGAGTTCGGGGTTTGATTTTCGTCGATTGACAGATAGCGCATCCGTCAACGTAACTTTTGACGAAGGTGGACATCCCTGGCCACCAGAAGTCTCGGGATACCAGCTCATAGGTTTTCCATCTTCCTGGGTGTCCTATAGCGATGTGATCGTGGTATTGCTTAACGATGTCTCTTCGAAGATCATCGTTCTTGGGAACGTAGACTTGTCCTCGGAATAAGATGACTCCATCTTCCAGATTCCACTCTTCCAATCCTTTGGTGAGTGAACGGGGGCCGCTCTTCAAGAGGGTTTCCAACGCCATACTGACTTCTCTGTCATATGTCTGCGTGTCTCGGATTCGTTGTCGCAGGGTGGTGTCTCCTAACACCGTAACGGCTGCTCTTTGCACCGCGTTGACTTGAAAATATCTTGTATCCAGGAGCACTCGCTTTTCATCTTCATCCGCTATCCCCTTTTTATGATCTGGACGCCTGGACAGAGCATCAGACTTGTTCTGACTGCCTGGTTTGTGGATGATGATGAACTGGAACTGGGACAGAAACAGCGCCCATCGGGCCTGTCGACGGGAAAGTTTTTGCTTCTTCATAAAGTAAGCCAGGTTGCCGTGGTCGGACCACACTTCTGTGGTATCACTACGTCCCTCGAGGTAGTGTCGGAATGCATGGAAAGCATGGATGATCGCAAGGAGTTCCTTGTCACAAATCTCGTAGTTGCGCTCCGCCGGGAGAAGAGATTTTGACAGAAAGGCAACCGGATGCCACTGGTTCAAGGCATCGGGTTGTTCCAGAATAGCCCCAGTCGCAAAATCACTGGCGTCGGTGATGAGTCGGAATGGCTTGGAATGGTCAGGAAGGGCTAAGACAGGGGTCTGTGTGAAGGCTTTGATCAGGGTGCGGAAAGTGCTTTCCGCCGCGGTATCCCAAGAAAAGAGCACATCTTTCTTGGTCAGGTCGAAGAGTGGCCGGGCGACGGTGGAATAGTCTTTGATGAAACGTCGATAGAAGTTACAAAAGCCCAAAAACGCTTGGACTTGCTTGACTGTACGCGGGATGGGCCACTCGGTAATACCAGCCACCTTGGCTGGATCCATGGAAACTTGGCCGTTGGAAATCACGATTCCAAGGTATTCGACGGAGGTTTGTGCAAACGCGCACTTTTCAGGTTTCAGATAGAGGTCGTGCTGCTCCAAACGCTGGAGCACCTCGTGGGTCAACGCAGTCAGGGGACCGATATCTTCCGTGAAGATGAGGATGTCGTCGAGGTAGACCACAACATGTCCACCATCGATTAGGGACTCGAAAACTTGATTCATGAACGATTGGAATGTTGCTGGTGCGTTGCAGAGACCGAATGGCATTACGGTCGGCTCGAAGAGGCCTAGGGAGGTCTTGAAAGCTGCCTTGTATTCGTCACCCTGACGAATCCGGATATTGTTGTACCCCCAACGAATATCCAATTTGGTGAAATAACGCGCGCCGTGAAGCTTGTCGATTAACTCGGGAATGAGGGGTAGAGGCGCCGCGTTCTTGATGGTGATGTCGTTCAGAGCCCGGTAATCTTGAACCGGGCGCAGCTTTCCGTCCTTCTTGTCAACGAAAAAGAAGGGGCTGGCCATGGGGGACTTGGAAGGGCGGATGTATCCTTTCCGCAGGTGTTCAGAGATGTACTCCTTGAGTGCATCCGCCTCTTTAGGCGTCAGACGGTAGATTGAGCAATTCTTCATGCTCCCTCCTGGTTTCAGATCAATCGCATGATCCCAGGGTTGGTGCGTAGGCAAGCGGTGGGACGCTTCCTCGCTGAAGACTCGGGAATATCGTTGGAAGTGACTCGGAATGTGATCCTTGGAAGGAATAGGGGCGTTTTTTGCCGCTATCTTGGTACTCGTGGTGATCTTTGCTCGGATGGCCAAGTGGTCGTACTTGGGGAAACTGTGCCTCCACAGGAAAGGCTCGATAGCCTCTTGAATGAACGCGCGTTCAACGGGTTCTACTGCTTCAGTAGTCGGGTGCAAAGCATCTTCTGCTTGTCCAGGTTCTAACTCTAGAATGTTGATCGTTGTATCTCGGGTTTGGGGTACTTGAGAGGTCAGGACCACAGGCTTTGTGGATAAGGTGCAGCTACTGGGGCACCGCGTAAAGGAAAGTTGGGGTCGTGCCCAATTGATCTTGGGATTATGGGCCTGGAGCCAATCCGTGCCTAGGATTATGTCGTGCTCCCCCAAGGTGGTGACATACATTTCGACCACCTCCTCATGAAAGGCGTGCTCTGCCGTACTGATCCGTAACTTCTGGATCGTGGTAAACTTGACTACACCCGTTTTGTTGGGTGACCCATCCACGTTTCTAACTGGTAAGGGTTTGATTAGCGTCCTGAGAGTCAAGCCATTCGCACGCGCGAACCCATCATCCACGATGATGCCCTCCGCGCCACTGTCCAACAGGGCGTGGGCACTGATTTCTCTGCCAGATCTCTTCCCTACTAGTGTCACCCTGAGAACGAAAGAAGGTGTTCTCTTGTTTCGTATCGTCTCACGTGGTACAGGCTCGGCTCCGAGCGTCTCTAGTAGGAAACTGCCGCTAACAGCGCAACTGGCTAGCAATCTTCCATTCGACAGTGCTGCGATGGAAGGACCTAAAAATCCTGCGTAATAGGTGCGGAACTCGGACGCGCGTCCGGGGAGTAGGGAAGTATCTCTCGATACATGGCTCCAACTAGAGCCGGATGATCATCAGGTGCTTCCTGGAGATCATCTCCTTCATCAATAAAAGCACCTCGTGCTCTAGCATTATTGCTTGAAGGTCGGCCACCTCTGGCCCTCATGCTTTGCGTCTTTAGCTTGCATTCTCTAAGGATGTGGCCTGGGCTACCACAGTAAAGGCAAAGCTTGTTCTGGAACCGGCGGTCTCGTTCCACCTTGGTAAGCTTTCCTTTGGAGGTCTCGGGGCGGGATGAAGAAGCGTTGACGTTAACGCTATCGTCTTCGGTCAGGACAGCTCGTCCGAAAGCAGATCTTCCTGCTTGAGGTCGCGAAGGGGGATTTCTTGGGATGGAATCAGCGTATAACTTCCATACGCGGTCGAACTCTCTGGCTTTGTCTACCAGGTCTTCAAGGGTCGTCGGGAGCGGGGAAATGCCCATGAGTTTCATATGTAGGGCCGTCGGAATCGCCTTCCTAAAGGCGTGCATCTGGGTTTGCTCATTTGCGCCGCTTCGCTTCGCATGAGTGGACCAGTCTTGATACCATTCGTTAAATGGTCGGGATCCCATCTTTAGGGAATACATCAGGTTGGTGGCTTCCAAAGCCGTATGCGCCGGAGTGAAATGTTTCTTGAAATCAGATTTGAACGTAGCCCACGTTCCGAAGGAGACAGCTGCACCCGCAGCTGTTGGGTTCAAGGCCTTGTGTTGCCTATCCTGGGCCCACTCGCCCGCAGAAGTGCCCGCTTTGAAGTAAGTCAGGGCCGCAGATATTTTTTTGTCGTCGGTGTCAAAAATCGACGCATTGAGATGGAAATAATTTTCCAAATTATTCCAGAACGCTTCCGCTTTGCTGGGTCTTCCATCAAAGGGTTCAGGTGCCGCACCAAGTATCTTTGCTGGTGGATTCGCCGCCATGCCTAGCGGTACGATTGGGATTGTAGGGGGTAAAACTCGGGACGAAGGCGATCGGGATCGTGGGGGGGCCGTTGCTCTAGTGAGAGGCGGGGACGGTAGCCTTGGAGGGGAAGGACTCGGAGAGGAGCGTATTCGGGTTGTTGCTATACGATGGAGTCGACTGGGACCAGGTGCACTAGGGAGTGGACCGGGGGATACGCGCGGGGAAGACGGTTGGGATGTTACTCGGGATACGAGACCAGTAAGTCGTTTAGTGGTGTCGTCTAGGATTCGCGAAACTTCGCCTTGTTCGCTATCGGAATCCGGGGCGTTATCAGGGCTATAGGGTTCGACGGATTGTTCGCTTTCTGATTGCTCTTCAGAATCGGAGAACCGAACCGCTCGGTTGTTGCCGTAAACCCAACCGCGTTGGGTAAAGGACCAGGAAACGTTCTTTTTCTTGAAAGAACCGGTGAGGGTGATCCAATTAAGCTTCCTAACTTTTCGGATCTGGGGAAAGACCTCCTCGAAGTCTTTGACACTGAGGCGCTTCTGGGTAGTTACGTTAACCCACGGGAATCGTCCGTCTTCACTGGTGACTCTGTGAGGACCAAATTGGGCGTAGAAGGATTCGTCGATGAGAGAGACAAAAGGCTCTTTGAGGTACACGGGGAGTCGAAGTGCTTCGGCTTCAGTAAGATCTCTTCGATCAGTCATTCACTGGGGGTGTCGATGTATCAGGGAGATGTTCCACCCGGTCTCGTTCCACGGGTAAAAGATCTGGTACGCGGGGCGGAGGATCGCTCGATCGGGTTGATTCGTCCTTTGCTGGCGACGAATCCAATGGTATTCCTCGAAAATACCGAAATGGGTCAGGGTAGTTTTACTTCTCCACAAGAAGTTCTGGAAGTTCAACGGGCTAGTCGTAATATCCCGTGCTCGGGTCAGGGGCGATGCAAGGACAAGCGTCTCTTGCGAAAACTGATCGTACTGGAGACGACAGTGATGCTTGAAAACGTCAAGCTCTCTAGGGGTTCGGGTCGGCAGCTGCTCGGAAACGAAGATGGCTTCGGGGAGGTGACAATGAAGATCTCGGGGTTGGGTCTCTAGGAAGTGAGCCTCGTCGCTGCTGGTCGAATGTTGCCTTGCAACTGGGTTACTTGGGAGAGTCGGATTCCTTGGTCCGGCTGGATAGATACTCGGATAGACCGGTTCGTTTGGTCTTGCTTGATTGGTCCTTGGGATGACCGGGTCAGGAACTATTGGAATAGTTTCGCGCAGGGGGTGTCGGGGTCCCGTAGGTCTTCTTGGGACTCTAGGGATTACAGGGGATTCCTCGGGAGGGGAAGAAATTTGGGAATTTCTTGCTCGGAAGCGACGATGGGGTGGTCTTTGTACCGTGAGGGAAGAAGCCAGGTTGATAGCCCAATTCGTAATGGGTTCCAGGGTGTCCAACTTTACACTCGTAAAGCGTTCGGAAATTTCCTTAACTTTGCACTTGGTACTTTTTCTCAAAAAGTACACGGCGACAAAATTAATTGAATAATTTCCTACTCTTCACTAAGGGGTAGGTAATTAACTCCAGGGGACCAAAGTACTACTCCTTCAGGGGTAGGCGGGGTCTCTGGTCTATAGCCACAGATGCACACTTCTTGATTGCACCAACAGGGTCCAGGAATGGTTGAGCTTTCTCCCCAACCGTCGTTGTTTGAAGTGCTGCTTGTCTCTTCTGTTTCTGGGCTACTCGGGGGAAGGGAAAGACGGGCTAGTAGGCTGATCGGGTTTGGAAACCGTCCTACTAGGAGCTCTACAAGCTCGGGGTCGTTGGGGTCCGTGGGAGGGTCGTGGAAGACGCGGGGATTGACCAAACTATGGTCCGGATTTGTCAGAGTTGTTTCCCACGTAGCTCTGTTCCAGAGGTACGTTAACTCGGTGCCTTCGGTAATAACCAAGCGCGGAGGTCCTTCTCTGTCCACTACACGGACTTCGCAGAAGGATAGTTGGATCTCTTCGTAAGAGAGGCGGAATCGGTCGATGTACCGAAAGGAGTTTCCAACTTGGATTTGCCGGGTGATGTTGTCGCGACGAGGGGGAATGTAATTGAACCAAAGATAGTCGCTCTTTGTCCAAAGGAGAAGTTGGTCGGTGGTGATGTCAGAAAGGTGCCAAAACAGGAGTTGGTCGTTACAAGCGTCGACCACAGCAGAAAGGTCGTCTACAAAGTCGTTGTAGGCCTCGTGACCTATGAGCTCTCCAAACTCGAAGAGGTTGACTAGATTTTTGAGCACCAAGGGAGGGTCCGTCCAGCAATCGATGCGGGACGACTCGGAAAGATCGTAATAGGAAGAGGAGGGGTAATACCGACGGACTTGTCGGTCTCTGTGGGTGTCGAAGAAGGCGCGAGCTCTCGCGTGGTGTTGCTCTTCCGTTAGCGTATAAACTCGGGATGGTGGAGGCACTTAAACCGCTCGGTTTACAGTCCAGACAACCAAAGACAAAAGGAAAACTTACTAGTTGCGTTGGTTCGAATCACTCGATTCAAAGTTCAAGGCAACAAATCTATACCACGACTTTTACAGTGGCACGGAGTCAGGAATCACGGGGACGAATGAGAAGGGATCGGCGGGGACACGGGGGGTGAGACAATGAGACAAAAGGGAAGGGTTAGATCGTATAATGTCCTCAAAGAAGTAACCCTGGTGGAAAGCGAACACCTGTCCGTTTAAGGAAAAACGTAAGTGTCCGTACGTGGTAATGATGCGTCCGTCCAAAAAGTCCTGGATCTCTAAAGTTACCAGGGAATCCAAATATCCCGCCTTGATGAGATTGGGAAGGGGGCCGAAGATGTCGCGCAACCCTTCACGGAAGTCGTACCTCACGCTACCAAGCGGGAGGTCAACAGAGGGGAGATCGAAGACTGCCTTCGAACAGATGTAGAGGGGGGGGAAGTCGGGATGGACGGCGGGGTCGATGAGGCGAGGGAGGATAGTATAGGTGTGGGGGGAAGGGATACGGAAGGGTGTGACGGAGGGGAAGGTGTAAAACGCCCCAAAGAGGTCAGGCGCGAAGGGGATACGGTGGAATTGTTCTCGGATACTTTCCGAGGCGAGCCGCCAAGATTCTCCTTCCGGAGTGAAGACGGAGGTGTAGACGTGGGGGTGCTCGGGACTACCCAAGCAGGATGGGGGGCGAAAGAGGGGGAGAGCCGGACGAATGTTCTCTCGTTCGTCACGGAGGTCGATGTGGGGGACAGGAGGGGACTGCTCAGCTACACGCTCGTAGTCGATGGGGGAGTCGGGGGTCGGGACGCGAGGGGGAAGGGAAGCTCGGGATGGGATACGGGAGGGGGCAGAGGAGGGGCGCTCAGGGGCAGCCTCGACGGGAGCGGACTCGGAAGGGGGATCAGGATACACCAACTCTGGTGTAAGGACACGAGGGGGGGAGTGCGGGGTGGAGCGGACGGCTACTTGCGTCCGGATGTCGAACTCAGGGTTGAACTCCTCCTCGTACTCAAGAGGAGTGGCTGGGCGGGGGGTACCGGGATGTGGGAGGGGCGATTGGAGCCCAGTGACAGGTTCACCGTAGATATCGGTGATGATGTACTCGTATGATACACCAGAGGTAGACGAGCCTTCCACGAACTCTTGTGTGAAGGCAGAAGGGGAGACGATGGGGGTGAGGGGCGACGGGAGACGAAGAGGCTCGGGAGAGGGGGCACGAGGGGGAGTAAGGGTGGAACGTGTGGCAGAGCGACGAGAGGGGCGAGGGTAATAGTTGTCGTCCTCCTGATAATAGGAGGCAGAATCTCCGTCCCACTGACCAAACTGCGAGAAGTCGTAGTCGTAGTCAGACACTGGGAACACCCGGGGTCAGGTCTAATTGTGTTAGACTGTCCAAGTGTGATGACTCACTGTCACTCGACAGGGAGGCACAACGGGGAAGCGGAAGACCGGAGGTGGTGGAGAACTTGGGAGAGGCAAAGGAGGCTGACTGGCTCGACGGGACAGAACTTGCAGGCTTGCAAGGGATAGTGGCGCTTAGTGAGGAGTCGTGCTCGACAGCTGAAGGGGCACTGTGCGCGAGGAGGAAGAAGAGGCAGGCAGGAGGATGTCACAAGTGGACAGTCTGAGGGACTGTCCGTTCTATTGCGCTAGCTTATATACCTATAGGGATGGTCTGTGCGTAGGTTTAGGGCAGGCTTAGGGCCGCCTGACGGGTGCTGCGGAATACTGCGGAATGGAACATTCCGGAGACATCTAATAATAGTGTCCAATGAGAAAACGAGAACGTATCGTACGACTGCTCCGCAGTCGATGACGCGATTGTGGTGTGACTGCTCCGCAGTCCAATCACAATAATCATAGAAGTGGTACGACTGTCCCGCAGTCGATGTGTCATAACGATTTGACTGCTCCGCAGTCCAATCAGGTAAATCCAGGGAATGGTACGACTTGGAGTCGTCTTGGTGACTTGATAAACCATGGGAGATCACGTGACCGATCACGTGATCGTCGGAGTATGGAATTCAAACTCCGACCTCGGATTTCCCCTTTAGGAAGGTGATTACATAAGACCGGGCCGGCGCGGACCAGTCTTAGACGCCTGAGTCACGACCCAAGTTTCTAGGTTCGTGACATTGATGGAAGACCCAACAAAGCGGAAGCGTTCTGGAATAATTTGGAAAATTATTTCCATCTCAATGCGTCGATTTTTGACACCGACGACAAAAAAATATCTGCGGCCCTGACTTACTTCAAAGCGGGCACTTCTGCGGGCGAGTGGGCCCAGGATAGGCAACACAAGGCCTTGAACCCAACAGCTGCGGGTGCAGCTGTCTCCTTCGGAACGTGGGCTACGTTCAAATCTGATTTCAAGAAACATTTCACTCCGGCGCATACGGCTTTGGAAGCCACCAACCTGATGTATTCCCTAAAGATGGGATCCCGACCATTTAACGAATGGTATCAAGACTGGTCCACTCATGCGAAGCGAAGCGGCGCAAATGAGCAAACCCAGATGCACGCCTTTAGGAAGGCGATTCCGACGGCCCTACATATGAAACTCATGGGCATTTCCCCGCTCCCGACGACCCTTGAAGACCTGGTAGACAAAGCCAGAGAGTTCGACCGCGTATGGAAGTTATACGCTGATTCCATCCCAAGAAATCCCCCTTCGCGACCTCAAGCAGGAAGATCTGCTTTCGGACGAGCTGTCCTGACCGAAGACGATAGCGTTAACGTCAACGCTTCTTCATCCCGCCCCGAGACCTCCAAAGGAAAGCTTACCAAGGCGGAACGAGACCGCCGGTTCCAGAACAAGCTTTGCCTTTACTGTGGTAGCCCAGGCCACATCCTTAGAGAATGCAAGCTAAAGACGCAAAGCATGAGGGCCAGAGGTGGCCGACCTTCAAGCAATAATGCTAGAGCACGAGGTGCTTTTATTGATGAAGGAGATGATCCCCAGGAAGCACCTGATGATCATCCGGCTCTAGTTGGAGCCATGTATCGAGAGATACTTCCCTACTCCCCGGACGCGCGTCCGAGTTCCGCACCTATTACGCAGGATTTTTAGGTCCTTCCATCGCAGCACTGTCGAATGGAAGATTGCTAGCCAGTTGCGCTGTTAGCGGCAGTTTCTTACTAGAGACGCTCGGAGCCGAGCCTGTACCAGTCGAGACAATACGAAATAGGAGAGCTCCGTCTATTGTTCTCAGGGTGACACTAGTAGGAAAGAGATCTGGCAGAGAAATCAGTGCCCGCGCCTTGCTGGATAGCGGCGCGGAGGGCATCATCGTGGATGATGGGTTTGCGCGTGCAAACGGCTTGACCCTTCGAACTCTAGTAAAACCCCTGCCAGTTAGAAACGTGGATGGGTCGCCCAACAAAACGGGCTCAGTCAAGCATACTACGATCCAGAAGTTAAGGATCAAAACGGCAGAAGATGCCTACCACGACGAATTCGTGGAACTCTACGTCACCACCCTTGGGGAGCACGATATAATTCTAGGAACGGATTGGCTCCGAGCACATAATCCCGAGATCAATTGGGCACGACCCCAACTTTCCTTTACGCGGTGCCCCAGTAGCTGCACCTTATCCACAAAGCCTGTGGTCCTGACCTCTCAAGTACCCCAAACCCGAGATACAACGATCAACATTCTAGAGTTAGAACCTGGACAAGCAGAAGATGCTTTGCACCCGACTACTGAAGCAGTAGAACCCGTTGAACGCGCGTTCATTCAAGAGGCTATCGAGCCTTTCCTGTGGAGGCACAGTTTCCCCAAGTACGACCACTTGGCCATCCGAGCAAAGATCACCACGAGTACCAAGATAGCGGCAAAGAACGCCCCTATTCCTTCCAAGGATCACATTCCGAGTCACTTCCAACGATATTCCCAAGTCTTCAGCGAGGAAGCGTCCCACCGCTTGCCTGCGCACCAACCCTGGGATCATGCGATTGATCTGAAACCAGGAGGGAGCATGAAGAATTGCTCAATCTACCGTCTGATGCCTAAAGAGGCGGATGCACTCAAGGAGTACATCTCTGAACACCTGCGGAAAGGATACATCCGCCCTTCCAAGTCCCCCATGGCCAGCCCCTTCTTTTTCGTTGACAAGAAGGACGGAAAGCTGCGCCCGGTTCAAGATTACCGGGCTCTGAACGACATCACCGTCAAGAACGCGGCGCCTCTACCCCTCATTCCCGAGTTAATCGACAAGCTTCACGGCGCGCGTTATTTCACCAAATTGGATATTCGTTGGGGGTACAACAATATCCGGATTCGTCAGGGTGACGAATACAAGGCAGCTTTCAAGACCTCCCTAGACCTCTTCGAGCCGACCGTAATGCCATTCGGTCTCTGCAACGCACCAGCAACATTCCAATCGTTCATGAATCAAGTTTTCGAGTCCCTAATCGATGGTGGACATGTTGTGGTCTACCTCGACGACATCCTCATCTTCACGGAAGATATCGATCCCCTGACTGCGTTGACCCACGAGGTGCTCCAGCGTTTGGAGCAGCACGACCTCTATCTGAAACCTGAAAAGTGCGCGTTTGCACAAACCTCCGTCGAATACCTTGGAATCGTGATTTCCAACGGCCAAGTTTCCATGGATCCAGCCAAGGTGGCTGGTATTACCGAGTGGCCCATCCCGCGTACAGTCAAGCAAGTCCAAGCGTTTTTGGGCTTTTGTAACTTCTATCGACGTTTCATCAAAGACTATTCCACCGTCGCCCGGCCACTCTTCGACCTGACCAAGAAAGATGTGCTCTTTTCTTGGGATACCGCGGCGGAAAGCGCTTTCCGCACCCTGATCAAAGCCTTCACACAGGCCCCTGTCTTAGCCCTTCCTGACCATTCCAAGCCATTCCGACTCATCACCGACGCCAGTGATTTTGCGACTGGGGCTATTCTGGAACAACCCGATGCCTTGAACCAGTGGCATCCGGTTGCCTTTCTGTCAAAATCTCTTCTCCCGGCGGAGCGCAACTACGAGATTTGTGACAAGGAACTCCTTGCGATCATCCATGCTTTCCATGCATTCCGACACTACCTCGAGGGACGTAGTGATACCACGGAAGTGTGGTCCGACCACGGCAACCTGGCTTACTTTATGAAGAAGCAAAAACTTTCCCGTCGACAGGCCCGTTGGGCGCTGTTTCTATCCCAGTTCCAGTTCATCATCATCCACAAACCGGGCAGTCAGAACAAGTCTGATGCTCTGTCCAGGCGTCCAGATCATAAAAAGGGGATAGCGGATGAAGATGAAAAACGAGTGCTCCTGGATACAAGATATTTTCAAGTCAACGCGGTGCAAAGAGCAGCCGTTACGGTGTTAGGAGACACCACCCTGCGACAACGAATCCGAGACACGCAGACATACGACAGAGAAGTCAGTATGGCGTTGGAAACCCTCTTGAAGAGCGGCCCCCGTTCACTCACCAAAGGATTGGAAGAGTGGAATCTGGAAGATGGAGTCATCTTATTCCGAGGACAAGTCTACGTTCCCAAGAACGATGATCTTCGAAGAGACATCGTTAAGCAATACCACGATCACATCGCTATAGGACACCCAGGAAGATGGAAAACCTATGAGCTGGTATCCCGAGACTTCTGGTGGCCAGGGATGTCCACCTTCGTCAAAAGTTACGTTGACGGATGCGCTATCTGTCAATCGACGAAAATCAAACCCCGAACTCAAGTACCCCTGCAACCCAATCCGATTCCCACAGAGGTGTGGGGAACCATCACTATGGATTTCATCACCGACCTCCCCGTATCCCTCGGTTACGACACATTATTTGTGGTCGTAGATCGCCTCAGCAAAGCGACGGTCATCGCTCCCTGTAACAAGACTATCACGGCTGATGAAACTGCCAAGTTGTACCTGGAACAAGTCTGGAGACGTACCGGACTTCCCCGACAAGTCATTTCGGACAGAGGACCCCAATTCGCATCTAAAGTGATGCAGGAAGTTTGGAGCAAACTGGGAGTCAAGTCCACCATGTCGACCGCGTTCCATCCACAGACGGATGGAGAGACCGAGCGGGTCAATCAAGAACTCGAGCAATACCTTCGCGTTTTCTGCAACTTCCAAGCAGATAATTGGGCAGAGTTGATCCCATTCATGGAATTCGCGCACAATGTTCGGCAACACAGTGCGACGAAGAAATCACCTTTCGAAGTGTGGTATGGGTTCAAACCCGAGTTCATTCCTCCCATCCACTTCATGACCCGAATCCCTGCAGCCGAAGACCGGCTGAACACTCTGAATCAAATCCGTTCCGAGGTTACCGCAGCGCTAAAAGTAGCAGCGGAAATTATGCGAAATTCCAAGTCACAAGTCCCGTCCCGAATATTCAAGCCTGGAGAGTTAGTCTGGTTGGAAGGAACCAATATCCACACCACACATCCCAAACCCAAGCTTGCCCCCCGACGCCATGGTCCATTCAAAGTCTTAACCACCTGGGGAGTTAATTGTAAAATCCAACTCCCAAAGACATGGCGTATCCATCCAGTCTTCCACAATTCCCTGATCTCTCCGTATGTCGAGAACGACACCCATGGACCGAACTTCACCCGACCCCCTCCCGAGATTGTTCAGGGAGAAGATGAACACTATGAAGTTGAAGCGATCCTGCATTCCAAAGTATCACCCAACAAGAAAGGAATACTTTACCTGATCAAGTGGAAGGGATATCCCGATTCCGAAAATTCCTGGCTCCCCGCGTCCCAAATGAGCCACTCCCGAGACCTGGTCCTAAAGTTCCACAAGGACCACCCCCGCGCCCCTAAACCAAAGTCACCCAGTGCTGTCGGTGCAGCACGGCGTTAAAAAGGGGATACTGTCACGAACCTAGAAACTTGGGTCGTGACTCAGGCGTCTAAGACCGGTCCGCGCCGGCCCGGTCTTATGTAATCACCTTCCTAAAGGGGAAATCCGAGGTCGGAGTTTGAATTCCATACTCCGACGATCACGTGATCGGTCACGTGATCTCCCATGGTTTATCAAGTCACCAAGACGACTCCAAGTCGTACCATTCCCTGGATTTATCTGATTGGACTGCGGAGCAGTCAAATCGTTATGACACATTGACTGCGGGACAGTCGTACCACTTCTATGATTATTGTGATTGGACTGCGGAGCAGTCACACCACAATCGCGTCATCGACTGCGGAGCAGTCGTACGATACGTTCTCGTTTTCTCATTGGACACTATTATTAGATGTCTCCGGAATGTTCCATTCCGCAGCACCCGTCAGGCGGCCCTAAGCCTGCCCTAAACCTACGCACAGACCATCCCTATAGGTATATAAGCTAGCGCAATAGAACGGACAGTCCCTCAGACTGTCCACTTGTGACATCCTCCTGCCTGCCTCTTCTTCCTCCTCGCGCACAGTGCCCCTTCAGCTGTCGAGCACGACTCCTCACTAAGCGCCACTATCCCTTGCAAGCCTGCAAGTTCTGTCCCGTCGAGCCAGTCAGCCTCCTTTGCCTCTCCCAAGTTCTCCACCACCTCCGGTCTTCCGCTTCCCCGTTGTGCCTCCCTGTCGAGTGACAGTGAGTCATCACAGGAAGAAGGATGAAGCGGCGGGGAAGTTAAAGGACACTGGCAACAAGGCCGCCAACTCCCATGTACTAGTACCTACCACCGCCTCCATTAAGGAGGTCGATGATGAGCCCGCCATTAACTGGGCGGACAATGCAGTTGGAGTTGCCTTGTATGCTGCCTCGCGTGTGCGTTGGATGATGGACAGTGGTGCCACACACCACATCACACCACATCGGTCCGATTTCAAGGACTACACCCCGTGCAAAGGTGCTGTGTGCCTTGGGGATAAGTCCACCATCGACCAAGTTGGTGTAGGCTCCGTCGTCTTCACTACGAGCCAGGGCCTTCCAATTACCCTCAGTAATGTGCTACACCTTCCACAAGTGAAGACACGCTTCTTATCGACGCGTGCCTTAGCACAAAAGGGTGCAGAAGTGGCCTTTGACAGTGGCTCGTTTAAAATATCTGTCAAAAAGCAATGTGTAGCTGTTGGCTACTTGGAGGACAACCTCTACTGGTTGGACGCTTCAAGCATTGGCCTCAATGCTCACATTAGAAGTGCTGCCACCACTCTTGATATCTGGCATCAGCGCATGGGACACATCTCCTCTGCTGCTCTCAAGTCGTTCGGTCCCTCTGCCACTACTGGCATGGACATTGACAGCTCTACCACGCATACTGCTGTGTGTCGTGGGTGCGAGTTGGGTAAATCCACTCGTCAACCTTTCTCTGCGTCCTCCACCAAAAGGACAACCCGCATCTTTGAGATTGTACACAGTGACCTCGCCGGTCCAATGCAAACTCAGTCCCTACAAGGCTCCGCGTACACCGCCACCTTCATAGACGACCACTCCAAGCATGCAGTGGTGTACTTTATTAAGTCAAAGGATCAGTTTGTGAAGGCGCTGCAGATGTATTTGGCCTGGGGTGAAACCCAGATGTCCCATAAACTGCGCGCACTCCACTCTGACCGCGGAGGCGAGTACATGGCGAGCCAAGTACAGGACATTCTCAAGCAGAGAGGGATAGAGCATCACCTTACGATGCCAGGTTCACCACAGTCGAACGGGAAAGCCGAGCAGTTTAACCGCACCATCACGGATAAGGCAATGGCCATGCTACACACAGCAGGCATGTCTAAAGGCTTCTGGGAGCATGCTATGAGCACTGCGGTACACATCTATAACCGCTCTCCCACCCGTACGCTCAAGTGGCGCACACCTTATGAGCTCTGGTACTCTGGCAAGGTACCAGATGTCTCACACTTGCGCATCTTTAGATGCAAGGGGTACATGCACGTACCCGCTGATAAGCGTCGCAAATTGGATGCGAAGGCCATTGAGGTCACGCTTATTGGGTTTGAGCCCGAATCTAAGGGCTATAAGCTCTGGGACCGCCAAACCCGCTCTGTCCGTTTGTCCAGGGATGTGACATTCGACGAGAGCAGCTTCCCGTCCCTCCAGGGTGCTGAGACACACCCACCACCTTCTCAAGTGGCTTCACAACCACTACCTACACCAATAATTGCCGTACCTAGCACGTCGGCGTTACCACCACAGCGAGCACCCTCCCCTACACACTCTGAAAGTAGTGAGGAGGATGTCAAAGACATTTTAGACCCCACACAAGAGCGCCCACACACGCCACCACCACCTGCCCCACCTACTCTTCCTGTCACACCTAAGCGTGAACAGCCCCCTCTGACTTCCCCACCACCGCATCAAAGTGCAACGCGCATTATGCGCAATGTCCCTCCTCCCTCACCAGACATGCCTGGTGGCTTTGAGGACCGCGCACAGCGTAGTCAGCTGTTGCGTGAGATGGACAATGCACCGAGACGCTCTGCCCGTGCACCAGTGCCCAATCCCTGCTACTACACAGCGGATAATGTGGCCACACGTGGTAGACGGCTGGGGTTTGCAGAACTGCTGGCCGCAGCTTATGTCGGAAGAGATCCTGCATCCTATGCAGAGGCCATGCGGTCTGTGGATGCAGGTGAGTGGACAACGGCGTGTCAATATGAAATGGATGCGCTTGCCAAGAATGGCACTTGGGAGTTAGTAGATCTCCCGCCTAATCGCAAGGCAGTAAAATCCAAATGGGTCTTCAAGCTCAAAGCGGATGGCCGCTACAGAGCTCGCTTGGTGGCTAAGGGGTTTACGCAAATCCCTGGCATAGATTTTGATGAAACCTTCTCTCCCGTCGCACGATTCGAGTCGCTGAGATTACTTCTGGCGTTGGCCGCGCTGGAGGACTGGCACATCCATCAAATGGATGTCAAGTCTGCGTTCCTCAATGGCGTGCTTGACGAGGAGATTTATATGGAGCAACCACAAGGGTTCATCACCACTGGTGCAGAGACGAAGGTGTGTCGCCTAGTCAAGGCGATATATGGTCTCAAACAAGCCTCCCATGCATGGAACTTGCAATTCCATGGAGTGCTACTTGCACTCGGCTTTAAGCGGACGTTTGCCGATGCCGGCGTATATGTGTTGCCTCAACGAGAGGGGGATGGACCACTCTTCGTTATCGTTTACGTTGACGACATCACAATTCTGGGTGCTTCTCTGGAGAGAATTAAGCGTCTTAAGTCAGATCTTTCTGAGCGCTATGAGATGACAGATCTCGGGGAGATAGAGTCATATCTTGGTATGCGCATTGTACGCGACCGCTCCCTTAGACGCATCGAAATAGACCAGTCTGGCTATGTCAAGGATGTCCTTGAACGCTTTGGCATGACTGATGCCACACCACACTCCACACCCTTGCCCGCTGGTGCTGACGAGCACCTTCATAAATATACGGGTCAGGCTACTGCCTCTGACATTACGCACTACCAGTCACTTATTGGTAGTCTGCTGTACGTTCAGATTGGTACTAGACCAGACATTTCCTTCGCTGTGTCATGTCTGGTGCAGTATGCAGCGAACCCTTCCCCCCAACATCTACGACTTGCGCAATATGTCCTGGCTTACTTAGTAGGCACTATAGATATGCGGATAGTCTACGATGGCGCCAGTGGAGACGGCCTTGTTGGCTACTCTGATTCTTCCCTGGGTGACCAGGTTGACAACAGACACTCCACTTCGGGCTATGTGTTCCTTTTAGCCAATGGTGCAATAAGCTGGTCCTCGCGAAAGCAAAAGACAGTGGCCCAAAACACTACAGAGGCGGAATACATGGCCATGACCGATGCAACCAACCAAGCTGCTTGGTATCAGAGCTTCCTTTTGGAACTCGGGTACAAGGTCGACGACCCCATCCCACTGCATGGTGACAACAAGGGTGCAATTGACTTGGCATTGAACCCTGTCACTGGGAGGCGATCGAAGCACATTGCCATTAGGCATCATGTCATCAGGGAGTACATCGAAAAGAGGACCATCACTCTTATTAGAACCCCTACTCTGGAAATGGTTGCAGACGGCTTTACCAAGTCACTCGCGCGCACCCTGCTCCAACAACACAATATAGACATGGGCTTGTGCTAATCCTAGATTGCTGATCACGGGGAGATGTTGATAAGTGACCCGCACGCACCTAGCGGCTCGTAAGGACACGCAGATAACGGACTGCTTTAGATAAGATATATTGGACTTATGTAGATTAGATTATTATGATCTTTACAATCTCGGACTTTCTTATCTATGACATCACTGTACAATAACATCATGGACTCCTCTGGACTCCTATTGTATTTCGTCCTTGTACTCATCCCTTTTGTTCTATCTTTATTGTGATGTCACTATGATATCATAGTCTAGCCTTTCTATTGTTCTTTGCGCTTTTGTTCTCCTTCTGCACACTCCTTTGTGTCCCTCTGTAGAACAACGCTCCTTGTATTGTGTGACTCTGTGTTACTTCTATTGTACTAGTGTCACTCCCCTGTATAGTATAAGTAGAGTACTCTGTACGCTCTGGCACCACACCAGTTCCTCATCTGTTGTGTGCCAGGTATGTCTACCTTCTTTGTATAAACACCAGTTCCTCATCTGTTGTGTGCCAGACCACCATCTGCTTCACTTGCTAGATCTTACTCTGTTGCTGCTTCAAGTACCACCCTCATATCTCACCACAGTCTACTTTGTCACTGTGAGTATGTCCTACATGTGTACTGTTCATCAGATTCTGCCCCAGAGAGAAAAGAGAAAGAATAGTAGATGAGCGTCCCTCCAGGGAAAGGGAAAGACTCACGCTGCCTCTGCCAGTGGGCCGCCTATGTCCCCCCATCGTTTCCAATATCATCCATCGCTTTGCGGTTTCCATCGGCGTCGTTGGTAGTGATGGTAAGGTTCGGTTCGGTTCGGTTCTTTGACCTTTTTTCCCGAACCCCGAACCGGACCATTGGTTCGGTTCAGGGGTCTAGGCTGAACCCTGAACCGAACCATTGGTTCAGGTTCACAATGGTTCGGTTCAGGTTCGGGGAGGGGTTGAACCTGAACCGAACCTGAACAAAAGCCTAGTGTGTGGCCCAGGTAACCCTTGGGTTTTTTTTCGTACCCGTACCCGTACCCATCGAGACCCTTACCCGCAGTGAGGGGTAAGGGTCAGTCAAGTGTCACAAGGGTTCTACACCCTTGCGACCCATGCACCCAAAATACCCAAATATATTATATTAACTCATGTATACTACTAGTACAGTGACTATAGACTTGTAAACTAAGGGCCATGGCGCCGTGTTGCCGTATTCGCCATGCTGCGGCACAGTGTTGCTGTCTTCGCCATACTGCGGCGCTGTATTGTTGTCTTCGCCATGCCGCGGCGCCATGTTGCTGTCTTCGTCACGCCGCGGTGTCGTGTCGCTGTCGTAGCACCACGTGCTGTGTCGCTGTCATAGTGCCACGCGCTGTGTCGATGTCTTCGTCACGCCACACGCTGTGTCGCTGTCATAGTACTGTGTGCTATGTTGCTGTTGTAGCGCCACGTGCCGTGTCGATGTCTTCGTCACGCCACGCACTGTGTCACTGTCGTAGTACCGCACGCTATGTCGCTGTCGTAGCGCCACGCGCCATGTCGCGGTCTTCGTCACGTGGTGGTGTCGTGTCGCTGTTGTAGTGTCGCGGCGGTGTCGTAGTGTCGCAGTGGGGCATGGCAGCTCTTGCGCGCTGCAAGAAGGTGGAATTGGCACTTGCAAGCCAAAGGTGGTGGTGGCAATACAGGCCTGCACGGGGCGAGGTGGGGGTAGCGCCGAGAACGTGGTTGGAACCTAGAAAGAAATAAAAATATTGTAGTTAGCTAAAAGGATCAGACAAAGGAAAAACACTTAGCTATAAATTGAGGGTTCCCTGGGCCAAGGAACGCAGTCGATGAGTGCGTCGGATGACAATGGCAGGCGAGGTGGAGGCAGTGCCGAGAACGTGTTTGAAACCTAGAAAACATTGTAGTTAGTTAGCTAAAAGGGTCAGACAAAGGAAAAACACTTAGCTTCTTTAAATTGAGGGTTCCCTGGGCCAAGGAACACGCTGCCAGTGAGCGTTGGAAAACAATGGCAGTCTGTTGACACGTTGCAGCAGCGTCCGGTCCAGCGACCTGTGTGCCCAGCGAAACCCGTGACCAGTGACCACTGGGGACGGGTTTCGCGAGGGTCACAAATTTGGTACTCCGAGTCATACCCATACCTGCCCAAACTCCCAGGCTGAACCTGCACGGGTACATAAATCCATGCCATTCACTAAATAGAACACTTTTGATTTTGGTTTGTGCCTAAATCTTTTGCATATTTTCAATGGTTCATTGGTTCAGAACCGGTTCAGAACTGGTTCTCCAGTTTCAGGAATTTGCTGAACCCTGAACCGAACCATTGGTTCGGTTCAGGTCAACAGCTGAACCTGAACCCGAAATTGGGGTTCAGACCGGTCCGGTTCAGGTTCGAACCGAGGTTCAGAACCAAACCTTACCATCACTAGTCGTTGGTGTCGTCGAGATCGGTCATATTCAGTAGACATTGTAGCATTGGTGCAGATAATCGATAATAGCCCGGATTCGGATTACAGCAAGGTACATCATGAGTTTCATTATGTAAGAAAAAAATACAATTTCAGCAATCTCGTGCCGTAGCTATCGCCAGTTTTCTGTGACCAGGTCTGACTAGATCTAACTACCAAATGACTCTGATCCGACTTGGCCGGACTTGACAAAAATTTTGACTACCGGCAGTCTCGGCTCGACCTGGATTCGACCAACGGCTGACACCTCTGGACTGCCGGTGACTAATTCCGGTTTTCCTTTTTTACTGAGGTTTACCAGTTATCTTCATCCTCCGCTTACTCCGCCACTTACTGTCCAGCCAGACTGTAAAACGTGATGCTACTTGGCTCGCATACAGTTGACCTCCGGGTTCGCTAGTTCACTGGCCAGTGGCTACAAAAGTCCACACCCTCTAGAAATCACACAACAGAGTACATCAAGTTAATATTGTGCACAATTGTACCAGCGGTAATCCACGGTTACATCCCCAATGGAAGGTTTCGCTAGTTCACTATCAGTAGGGTAGACAAGCGACAGTGCAACTATACGTTCTATTCTCCCGATAACAACTCTGCGATCTCGGAAAGTCCGCTCGATGACGCAATCTGAAACGGGGTCCGGCCTTTGTCATCCTTGGCACCTGCATTTGCGCCATGGCTAAGTAGCAGGCGCACGACGTTACCTTTCAAGGCGAAACGGGAAGATGCTGCCAGGTGTAACGGTGTCGAGTGTCTCCCATCCTGGGCGTTGACGTCTGCTCCATGCCGGATCAGAAGATTGACAGTGTCGCCACTTCCTCTGGACGACGCCAAATGCAACGGCGTCGAGTGGGTTTCATCCCTCGCGGTTACGTCCGCCCCGCGCTCGATCAACACCTGTACGATGTCGGCCTTCTTGTAGGGTTCAGCCCGACGTAATTGTGCGAGAAGTCTCTCGTCCTGTCCATTTGATTAGCCCGTGCCGGACCCTGCAGACTCGGAACTCACCTGACAAGATGCTAAATGTAAAGGTGTCCTGTTGCTCCTATCCCGCGCATTGATATCCGCGTCATGTTCGATCAAAACCTGCATCGTTTCAACACTCCAGGACGACAACGCTAGATGTAAAGGGGTCGAGTTGTTCCCATCCCGTGCGTTAACATCCGCCCTATGGTCGATCAAAAGCTGCACGGTTTCAGGACTATGTAAGAACGACGCCAGATGCAAAGGCGTCGAGTGGCTCCCATCTTGTGCGTTGATATCGGCACCGTTCTCGATCAATAGCCGCGTAGTCTTAGGACTCCGTGACGACGACGCCAGATGTAAGGGCGTCGAGTGGTTCCCATCTTGTACATTTACATCTGCCCCATTCTCGATCAAAATCTGCATGGTTTTAGTCTTCCCCCGAGCCGACGCCAGATGTAAAGGTGCCCTGCGGTTCCCGTCCAGTGCTTTCACATCTGCACCTTGCGCGATCAACAGCCGCACGACTTCGGGTGTCCATGAAGGCGACGCCAGGTGCAGAGGTGTGTTCTGGCTACCATCATGCGCGTTGACATCCGCGCCGTGCTCGATCAATAGCTGCACGGATTCAAGACACCCCGAGGACAACGCCAGAAACAAAGGCGTATTCCGGCGACTATCCAGTGCATTGACAGCCGCCCCGCTCTCGATCAGTAGCCGCACGAATTCAGGACCCCCAGAAGGCGAAGACGTAGCCATATGCAAAGGCGTCAAATGGCTCCCATTTCGTGCGTTGACATCCGCGCCATACTTGATCAATAGTTGCATGGTTTGAAGACTCCGTGAGGAGAACGCCAGATGCAAAGGTGTATTGTGGCTCGCGTCTTGGGCATTGACCACCGCCCCGTGGTTGATCAAAAGTTGCACGGTTTTGATCTTCCCACGAGACGACGCCCGATGCAAAAGCGTCTTGTGGCTCCTATCCTGTACGTTGACATCGGCGCCGTGCTTGATCAATAGCTGCATGGTTTCATGACTCCGTGACGACCACGCCAGATGTAAAGGTGTCTTTTGGCTCCCGTCTTGTACGTTGACATCGGCCCCATGGTGGATTAAACGCCGCACGGTGCTTGTCTTCCCTAGGGATGACGCCCAATGCAAAAGCGTCCTGTGGCCCGCGTCCTGTGCATTGACATCGGCGCCGTGTTCGATCAATAGCCGCACGACCGCAAGACTCTGTGCGAACCACGCCAGATGCAAAGGTGTCATTTGGCTCCCGTCTTGTACGTTGACATCTGCCCCGTGGTGGATTAAACGCTGCACGGTGTTAGCCTTCCCTAGAGATGACGCCGAATGCAAAAGCGTCCTGTGGCCCGCGTCCTGTGCATTGACATCGGCGCCGTGCTCGATCAATAGCTGCACGACCGCAAGACTCTGTGCTAACCACGCCAGATGCAAAGGCGTATTACGGCTTTCATCATGCGTGTTAACATCGGCGCCGTTGTCGAGCAATAGTCGTACGAATTCAAGATTTCCTGTGTGTGAGGCCAGATGCAAAGGCGTCGAGTGGCTCGCATCCAGCGCATTGACATCGGCGCCGTTCTCGACCAATAGCTGCACAATTTCAGGACTCCATAGGGATAACGCCAAGTGTAGAAGCGTATTGTGGCTCCGATCGCGTGTGTTGACATCCGCGCCATTCTCGATCAATAGCCGCATAGTTTCAAGATTCCTCACTGCGGACAACGCCAGAAGTAAAGGTGTGTGGTGGCTCCCGTCCTGTGTGTTGACATCTGCCCCGTGCTCGATCAGTAGTCGCACAATCTCAGGAGGCCCCTTCGACGACGCCAGATGCAAAGGCGTGGAGTAGGTATTATCCCGTGCGGTCACGTCCGCGCCATGCTCGAGTAACACCTGGACAGTTTCGGCCTTCGCGTTAGGCTTCCCTTCGTGATGCGCAGAGGAGTGGCTGTCGTTCTGTGCTTTTATATAAGCCCTATTCCGTAGCAAGAGTCGAGCAATTTTGGTACTCACCCAAGATGACGCCAGATGCAAAGGCGTGCTGTTTCCAAGGCCCTGTGCGGAAACATCCGCCCCGTGCTCCAACAATAGCTGCACTATTTCGACGTATCCACCTTCCGATGCCGGGTGCAACGAAGTGCGATTGTCCTTGTTCTTGGCATTGACAAGTGTGCCGTGTCGTAGTAGCATCCGAACGAATTCGATCCGACCATTCTTCACTGCTATATAGAGCGGAGTCTCGCGGTTGTCCTCAATCGAGCTTGCATCCGCACCGTGGGAGAGTAGCCACTGCGCAATATCAACAAGCCCATTGACCGATGCAGCATGTAGCAGAGTGCGATTAACGTCGCCCCTGATGCCCACGTTTGCACCGCGCTGGTGTAGTAGCTCTGCAATAGCGAAGTGTTTGTTGCGTAATGCCGCCACCAGCGGACTGCGATTTTGACCAACTCGCGCATTTACATCCTGTGGATGCTCATCGACGAGGTGTGTCGCAAGGTCACGGAATCCACATAGCGAAGCATAGTATAGCGGAGATCCACGAGGTATATTGCTGTTATAACCCACGAAATTATCCCATCTCGTGTCAATGTCATGTGACCTGAGCCACGCGGCGAAATGCGGCTTCGCCAAGTCGAAGAGACGTCGCATCCCATCTTCTACACTTGCTGACACCTTCCCGAATTGAGCATGGTCCACCCAGTGCTTGGCGGAATATTTGGCGAGAGGAGAGTTACTTTTGGCCTTAGCACCGCCCGTGCCGTTGACTGATTGGAGTAGGATTCCCAAGCAAGCGCCAACAATGACCATGTGGGCTGGCTCGAGGCGGATATGAAAGTCTGAAACGTCTACGCTTGAAGCTGCCAGGCGGTCGGAAGTCAAGAATTCTTTGACCGAAAAGTGCGAAAATTGCACCACCCGGTGACGGCCGCTGTTGACAACAGAAATCAAGCTGGAGCACGTGGACAACACGGCCTCTTGCTGGTCATTCCACCGCCAATCCTCCTTCAATTCCGGTATCCCTTCTTTGGCCCCTTCGAAGTCGAGCGCGAGAATCTCTGCAAGCTCCTCGACACGAAGCGGACGGCTGGCCACTGTAAGGCATTGCAACAGGCGATAAGCGTGATGTCGGTTGGCCGTCACGACTTCCTTCAACACACGCTCGTATGTCTCGTCCAACGACGCGGGCAATTCCTTTAGAGCACGTGGGATGTTCTGAGGGAGGCAGTGTCGTAACGTTTCCAGCTGACAAAAGACCCATCGGAACCTTAAATGAAATGAGCCAGAGTCACCAGCTTCTTTAAAATGTACTTACATTCCGTCAGCCTTTTCCGAGAGCGTTTTAATGACCAGGTCTTTGTCCGCATCCCTCCATCTCCTTATTGACCTAACTGAGTTGGAGTGTACCACAGATTCGACATATTCGGCGATGTCTTCCTTTTGTCCGCTTTCGTCGTGTAAGGAGACCGAATGAGACGCGACGCTCTCAAGGGCATCCTGAATGTCGACCTCCGGACGGCTTGTCACGCAAATATGAAGACTTGGAAGCCGCAGGTCGACGAGGTCCTTCACGAGGTCAAGGACCTGTTCGCGAAAGGATGGCACTCCGGAAGTATTGGGACATTCATCAAGCGCATCCAAGATAAGATAAATTGGACCTTGATCCGGAAGAGTGAGCATCTCCTTCAGGCAGTTGATCAAAGCACTGTCACTGGGCTGACGCGCGCCATCGTCATGTGACTTGTAGAGGCGGGAGAGTACGTCACAAAATGGATCGGAACGAGCAGAAAGTTGGAGAAGAAGCGAGGGGAGCAGATTGCGGCGAGATCTCTTGTCGATATCCCGGAAGTCGAAATAAAAATAAGCCATCGAGGTCAATCCGGCCTCGTATAGTGAGGCAATCTTTCGTATTATCGCGGAACTGCTCGCTATGCATAAGTTTCCTCGTGCTGCGAAAGTTAACGGCCGACTGACCATAGGACGCTCTTTCCAGAGCCAGCTATGCAACGGGCGGCCCATCAGACCACCAGAGCCACTAGGGGTAAGAAGAGCGTACGTTTCCCGTGTATCCACAGCAAGGAACCGGCTACCATCCATTCTTCGAAGATATTGCCGTCGCAGAACCACTCAGCCGATCCCTCGTGTTGGAGACTACATGCGATGTTGTGGTTTGTGGACGGATCGGAAGGAGACTGCCATCTCCTAAGGCTCTCTCGCAATTGCCTCCCTGTGATCGTGTCAGATACCTGACTGTTAGCAAAGACAGGATTGACGACGAACGGTTTGCATCGTCTATGTTGTACGCTATTTGTCGCATCGCCAATTTAACTCCCGCAGTAGCTTCCTTTCCATCTAGTCGTTTAAATATTAGTGACGGTGCCGGTAACCAGCTGAGCAGTCTGCGCACCATCAAGGACCATTTGCATTGTTTCCTTGACTATTCTGACGTTCTCATCTACGTCTTGAACTTGTAGGCTGACTCCCAAAACATCTTTGCTGACGCCCAGCACATTCTCGTCGATTTCCTTCACTTGGATCCCGACACCTTGCAATTTGCTGTCGACCCCCTCCACTTTCTTGTCGATGTCGTGGGCAATTCTCAATAACTCTGCGCTCGCCATTCGAGCTTCATCATTCGTCATTTTGTCTAGCTTTTTCAATCCGTCTTCGAGCTTCGTCATTCCCGCGGCCTTCTTTAGAAATTTCTCTGATTATACATCAGCCTCGAGTAACCTAAGCCGAAGGATGAGCCTACTGAATCGACTTTGTTTCATTTCCTTTGTGGCGGTCCCAAGGATATCTAGGACCTCGACCATTATCTTCACCATCATGTCCGTCATCGCCGGAGTAGGAAGGACATGTGTGTAAATTTCAAGTCTTCGAAAGAAATTTTCGACGCGCTCGAAGATGTCTATAAGGATATCTTGGCTTGCTTCGACGTCCTTAGCCGCCTAAGAACCACCGAGGTCACAAGAGTCCGCACGAGTGGGTAAAGAAGAGCACTCGCCAAGAGGAGAACACCGGCACCAGCAAAAATCACCTTGGCCGGAGAGAAAACCTGTCAAATAGATATCAGTGAGACATCCACAACAGATCAATTAATACGTACCAAGCCAACGCCTTCGCCAAGTGTCGCAGAAAAGGCATAGAGTACATTGATCGTTGGGTTGAGCCATCGCTGTAATCTCTCATCGGCGCTTCGAGATTGCTCGAACTGGTGGACCTGGTCTTGCAGTATGGTGAGAATGGCCGCGGGAGAGTGGCATGCTTTGAGTTGGCTGGCGAGAGGGTGAGTGGCGAGATCTTGCTTGGTCTTTATTGTATATGCGTTGAGGGCTTTTTCAAAAATGACTGTGAAATTAGAAGAGGATGTCATTGCAGGATTCTTAGAGCTAGAAGCAGGCGATTGGCTCATATTGAGGAGATGGTGATAACGTTGCGGACGAGAGGGCGGGCAAGCGCTGTTGAGTGACGCATGATCTCACCAAAGAAGGTGCCTGAACCTTACTCGATACGGACGATGGCCGCCCAACGACTCTAGACTCTCGTTAACGAGATTTTTCCCGATGCATGTCGTGCCGGAAAAAGTGGCCGATCCAGTCGGCGTGTTCATACTAAGTCACTGTACTTCCTAGCATACACGGCGATCGTCCCCAAGTATTGTCGAGCGGAACGGGTGCTGGTCAAGGCGCTGATGTAATATTAGGGACCGTTGGGCTGTGTTCATGCTATGACCTTGTCGGAAAATTCCGTTGCACCTTATAATCGATTCGTCTTATGATATCTTTATAAGGACCTTATAATGTTATAAGAAAATGTTACATAATCAAATATAACCGTAAACGAGCTGTAAATCCCTATAATGTCCATTTATAATGGCAACCCAAAAATTATAATGCTTTATAATGTCCACGCTTGCTGATATGAATTATAAACCCATTCCCGAATTTTCCGACACTTCTCTGCTTGCTTGCGGGGTTCTAGTCGCGTGTTCACGGAAGAGCAAGGAAATCTATAATCACATACCCATTGCATCGTAACTAGTAAAACCGTGACCCCTCAACGGGACGATCAACAATGACCCATTCCGGCACGGCGGTGTTATCCGGGTCTGCATTACCACAACCTAATCCCTCGTCTCCGAGTCGTCATGGAAAGTCACGGCTGCACGCAGGGCTCTGACAGTCGTTTTATTTCCGTTTCTCAGCCCCGTAGAGTCGGCGTAGACCGTAGACCGACGTATCGGTGACCCACCAACGTTGGTCGTCCACAAACCTCTATCAGTGTCATCGTTTCTGACCTTTCCAGACGGTCACATTTATTGTCCGGTCCAGAAAGAACAATGTGTGTCATCGAATACCGCCTCTTATTTGTATCCTCGGGCTTGTGCTTACAATAAATTACTCTCGAAACCCGCAGTGTTTTCACAGCTTTGCCACATGGTTAAACTTCCCGACCTTCCTCTCGATACCCTTCTCGACATTATCGACTTGTCCTTACAGTCGTGGGGCCGCCCTTACGACCGCTTCCTTCAGTTCAACAGCCTCTCCCCACTACCCTCCACTACGTCACCGCTCCCATCATCTTCCGTAGCTATAGGCTTCAACCCCGTGAAGCCCCACGCAAGCTCGGCGCCCCGACCCTACCTATTTTCTCACCAGCACACCCCTGCTGACGTGGAGGGAAATCGGCATTCACGCCCGTCTGGCGTACCTCTGGAAGGACGCCGCATTCGTTCGCGAGCTTCGAATAGTCAACAACTGGGGCCAGTCGCTATGCCGCTCGGCGTCAAGCCGGGACCGGCACCACTCAACCCCGTGTTTATGCCCGTGCTGGTCGACAGCTTAGATGCGCTGGCCAATGTCATCATATTCGAGGCCGCAAAGCAGTTCCAAAGGCGCACTCGTTATCCTGTTGGACAGTGGCATTCAAGTTGGCCAGTCCCGTGAATGTGTCGTTCGACGGATCCTTCGCGTTTTCCTCTGTTCTAGGGCCCTTGCCCTTCGTCGATCGATGTCCCTTCTCGCGAGTGGTGAAGCTACCAGGATCGTAGAGGTCAGTGTACGCGTGTCATTCGTGGAGGAGGCATGATTGACGCCATAGAGGCTGTGCATACTGCCCCCAATATTTAAGCCCCGGATCCGGAGGCTCACTGTTTCAAAGATATTCTCTGACCGTATCCCGCCTTGTAATAGTTGGTCATTACATTACTATGGCGATTGGATCCCGTGCAGCTACTTCCATTTCACGACGTATCCAGAAGACACCGGACTCGCAAATACAGATGAAGGTGCCAGACACCGAGACGTATATAGAAGCGCCGGTGAGTGTGGCCTGTGCCGTGAGTGAGTCGTGAGTGTGGCTGTTTCTGACCAATCATCATCGTAACAGGGCGCATGGGCGGCAACAGAAGAGCATCTGAAGTATTTGTTGACGACGTTGCGAAGCTGGTCGGACACGTTCGCTATTTCTCGACCACCGCCGGGACAGGTGGTAGGCGTCCGTGCAAGCGTCCGTGACCTCCACCTACAGGAGGTGCTAGGACGGTCAACTTGCCGACGGTACTTGCCGCGTTGTGCGCCAGATCACTAACTACATACTCAATGGACCAATTCATGGAGCTTTTTGGAACAGCCTCGACCCCTTTTTGCGGCAGTAGGTACTTACCTCTCTAATGCCACATGTGTACCTCTGTCCTTCGGGCCCTTGCATTATGACTAGGAACCCCCAGGCTTCTGGGTTTTCGATTTCTAGACCATTTCAGCGCTAAAAGTTTACGTAGTATTTGTCATGTTCGAGGTGCCTTCGGGTTCACACATCGGAGTCATCGCAGCACGCAGGTTTAACATTTCGGCGCTCGATGTTTGACGCCCTCGGTCCGCTACACCTTAAGTTAACTTCGATAGGTTCTGAACGCGTCGTTCAGTTTTGCTACTCTAATGGGCCTACCGTGCTAGTGCCCCCGAGCTGATCGACCTATCTCCCTAGTTCACAAGACACGTATCATTAACGACGAGGACGGCGATAACTTAGGAACAAACTTGCAGCGGCAGCAGGACGGAAAAAATGTTTATACCCCTTGTCACAAGCCCATGGATCGCAATGCCCTCAATCTCCGCTCCCCTGACCCACCGGGGCCGTCAAGTGTGCTGGCCCTACCACGCGCGTTTTACATACAGTACGTACGAGTGGAGGGAATACTGGTGGTCCTCTTCTGATTATTGTTTTCCGCTGGAAGGTGACAGGACCTGGGTCCTGGACAAATTACATGTGCGTGAAAAAGTCCAGAATATGTAGCTTGGTCGATCAATGGAATCCTAGGGTCTGTGTGGCCGTAATATTCCTTGAGTATGTTGACAAACGGCGATACTATGAGAGTGCGTGATGGTACGATTACAGCACAATGCATACGCAGGCACGCGCCGCAATAACGAACAGCCCCTCACCCGTAAACTTTGGATTTAGTCCTTTCGGATCATACGAAGACGGCTGGATGCGTTTCTAGAAATCGGTGCGGATCAGCGGTTGAAGCTCGGGACGCTCCGAGTTACATGCCAGCGTCGGCTGTCGCAAATGTCTACTAGTGTGCATATCACACCTCAAGGGCGATTGTCTTGTGGCACGTACAGTAGAGGGACTTGCAGCAAGCCTCCCCGGTATACTTGTACTAACCTATGGTAACATTGTATGTTTCGACTCTGTCTTCTGCGATGACCGGTTAGCTGGATACGGAATAAATTAGTGTAGTAAGTTAACGTTCTGTGGTGCGGGGATGGGTGCACACATGGTGCCTAGATGTCGAATTAGCCTCGGAAATATCGTCCCTGAAGTTCCTGATGACCCTTGCTTTCTATCGGGTCGTGTCAAGTTCAAGGTTACTTCCTGATCACTGTAGGCTCGGCGACTAATGGTCTTGGACAGAACGGTGAGAATTATCCCAGTCATCCCGTTACGGTACTGCACCCCAGTAGACATCGAACACAGTGAACGTCGACGTCGGTCATGATGCAGCCAGAACTTGAGCCAGAATGCCCTCCTTGGCAGCGGTGAATCTAAGGGGTGAACATGGCTATTCTATATGGTTCGATTTAGGCATGTAACTTAGTTTACATTCCGCCGGGGCCGCCTCTACATTAACGTAAGGGTCTGGGTGTGCTGCCATGTGCACACTTGAATCAAGGGACAAGTTGAAGGCGCGATGTCAGATGCAGTGTCACGTGGGTATCAGCTCCAATGGGGCACCTCACGATATTTAATTGGAATATTTATTCCCATGCGTTGTCCGCTTGTGCTTTCGCACAGGTGCCTGACGGTGACACGACCGCACTTAGTGCGCGACATCTGTCCGCCTACGCCAACAAGGGTCACTCTTGCACATGACTTGTTCCACCATGATGACCGCGTGATGTTCATACAGTAATATTCCTACTTGTCCCAATTCATGAAATGCGGTGTATATAAAGGACACAGGGTAGATGTTTTTGATGCAGCCCTCGGGACTTTGCCATGCTTCGTCTATCATTCCTACTTTGCTCTTTGGTGTTCTTCGAGCAGGTGAGTTTCCGGCTCACGATTTGCGCTCTCAAATACCTCTAGAACCTAAACCTTCTGGTCATAGGTCTTAGCTGCTACGTTGCATCCTAGGACCGCGGATCCCGTAGGGTGGACGTCGTTTCGCTGCTTGGAGTGAGTTTCCCCCCATGCGCCAGATATATTTGGTTGAGTGAACTTTTTTCTCGTCTGTAGAGACGGGGGAAGCCCTTATCACCTCCCACTGCTCAATGGCGCGTCATATGACGATCACACGAATATGACCATAGAAAGTTGCGCTGCCTTCTGCGATAGCCAGTCGGTGTCATATCGCTTTATGGCCCTGACAGATGGTTCTCACTGCTGTACGTCCTCTATGGAGGATATGACATCGTGTTGCTAAATCAGGTCACCTCTAGCCTGCGACAATTTCTTCGAGTATATCTTTCAGGGGGCGGGCAACCATGCGTGCAGCAGCACGCCATGCAGCGGCGATCCGTCCGAGGTGGATTGCGGCGGCCCATCTGCGGCCAGTACCTATCAGAAGACAGACTTGACTTTCGTCATCCCGACCCGGGTCCCATCTGTTGAGCTGTGGAAGAGCAAAGGCTGTTACAGGTCAGTGAGCATACACGTATCCTGACGGCATAGCTGATCAGGTTTCAGTGATTCGCCCAGCGCTCGTGCTCTGCATGCCAGGGTTGACGCTGGGGACGTTACAGTGGAATCTTGTGTCGCCGCCTGCGAGGATCAACAACTCACGCTTGCTGGCGTAGAGTTCGGGCAGGAATGCTGTGCGTCTGTTTCAGAAACTCAAGACATTTGCGTAATTCACTGACGAATAAATGTTAGGGTGTGGTTCAGAGATTGAGAATGGTCAAACGTTTGTTGGAAACGACGACGGGATCAAACACGGCAACTTCCGGCCATACCCGGACAATGCGTACTGCAACATGCCTTGCCAAGGCAACCCCACCGAATTATGTGGCGGAGCGGGCAGGCTCAATGTGTACAAATTTAAGGGAACATACCCTATTGGAGCCTCTGTCGTGAAGAATGCCGGCGGGTGGAAATCTCATGGTTGTTACAGGTACGGTTTGGTCGTTGTTAGCCTTGTCTCTCCAACTGAATGTTGATTTCTTCGAAAGCGACTCAACGTCTTCACGCACGCTCGAACGCCGTGTCGATCCAGGGGATGTGACGGTGGAATCGTGTGTGAGCACCTGTCAGTCACAGTCTTTCACGATCGCCGGTCTCGAGTTTGGCCAGGAATGCTGTACGTCTACCAGTCACTCGTGGTACTATTGCCGGCACTAACTGACAGCTGGTGGTTAGGGTGCGGTAATCAGATCCAGTCGCCTGGCGCTTCCATTCCGAAGAGTTCGTGTAATAAAGCGTGCAGTGGGGACAGCACGGAAGTCTGTGGTGGGCCCGACGCGTTGCAGATCTACTATTAACGATTACGCGATAGAACTTACAATTTCTGCATTGTAATTCTCTAAAGACACTCTACGAGCCAAATTCAAAGATCTGAATGACTATTTTTTCTCAACCTCTGCTGAAAGGCGTCAGGATAATTTCCATCGGCCCTTACGCCCAGAAGTCGAAAATCCCGCAGATGTAGTGTCTATCCATCAAATGGCCCAAATGAAAACTCCGTCTCACCGACCAGACATAGTCACGGTCGGTTTCCACGAACGTATGGGAAATGGTGATGGCATGGTCAAGAACTTGTGTGGCGGTGTGATCGACGACTGTCATTGAACGACACAAGCACCACTTATATCCTTGGCTATATTGCTCTTCGTGCACTGGGGACCCCCCGAATACTTACCCCCCATATCTTACATCAAGAGCTAGATTAGAAAACTCCTCTCAGGCAATTGTCCCAGGCGACCAGCAAAGTTTCTGCTATATGATGACCTTCAATTGTTTCAAACTTTTATTTGGCTGTCTCTCATGTCTCTTCATCATTGTGCTTGCATTGCGCACAAATCTGCGGCACAATCAGACTAGTAAGACATAGACCATGCCGGACAGCTAATGCTCCTTTCTATATTAAGGATATATCTTATAATTTTGCCACTGGGCGCGTTATTCCTGCTTTGATTCCAGCCCGAGACGCCAGCGAGGCTCCACGTGGTCAGGTGACTCAGTTCAGTTCAACGCCGCGCCACGGGCAGCTGGTTAGCTACGGCTTGAACTTGAAATCAACCTTGGCCCGGGCGCGCTGATCCAGGAGTTTCATATCGTATCTCATCCTAGCAGAGAGTATGACCAAAGTTAAGTTATGGTATTCTTTCCCCCTCTGTGCCTTTTCTTTCTTTTCCTAGCTACGGCTACCAGGTAAACAGCTCGTGAAAGTGAAGGATCCACTTTGATTCGGATCGATCCAGGAACTGCTGAGTTCGTGCTCTGCTGACCAGATACAGTAGTTTCCACAGACTCGACGCAGGGTAAGGCAAGGACAATATGAGACCGCAGGACGATGGAACTACAGGACGGTACGAGGGTACAACATCGTTTCCAATGCCTTCACCTTGATTCCTCTCTCCTAGACCTTATATATAATACGAGGACCCACGGAAAATAAGGTGGCCCGGTGGCGGGGACTCAGGGCGCTCGCATGCCATTGCTAGTTGTCACCGACAGGGGCGTTCCTTTTTATGGGTAGTCCCCCCTACGTATATTGGGCTTCTTGGGGTTAATCAGCCATACGGCGGGAAACCCCCGAAGAAAATCCTAACCTTCTTCCACGGCCGCTTCATATGGCTGCTTGTTTGGCTGCGTGCAGTGAGAGGTTCATGACAAGTGTCCTTAGTACCGGAGTAACATCGGACACAAATCGGCTAGATGCTGGATGATTCGGTCATATGATCTGGGACAGGGTAGCTGGATGGTAACCCTACTGCTTGAACTCGTATACTCGTGCCTCTGTCGACTCAGATGCCGGGAACACGCCTGGTCCGCTCGTTTCTTCTCCGGCAGAGTGGACTCGTCACTGACAATCACTATCGGAGTTACCCCGCAGACTGCGTGTGTGAATGACACCATTCTAGAGTGTGTCCTCATTCAACTCTCTAACAGCGTCCGCCGGCATTACTGGGGACCCGGCTAACTACAAAATCAGGCACCAGAGGCGCACTTGGTTGTATTGATGTGCCTTTACACTGTTGCCTGACGGTGACACGACCGCAGTTTATGCGCCTTGTCCCGTATAGAATATAATGGGACAGTAAATGCACCTGGACTCTCAGTTCCGGACTGTGACCGCTCTTAAAGGGAGACTTTTTGAAGCGACCTGTGAGACTTTGCCATGTATCGTCTGTCGTTCTCCGCCTTGGCGTCAGTATTTTCGATACAGGTAGGTGCATTGTCTTCTGTTTGTGACGTCGAAAAAAACCCAGAGCCTAAACTTCCTACTCAAGGTCCTCGCCGCTTCGGTGCATCCCAGGAGCTTAGCTCCCCCAGGGTGGTCGACTTTTATCTGCCTACAGTGAGTTTCCATTCGGGCACTAGATATGAATGGTCGAATGAATACTTTTCCGCCTTCACAGAGACAATCGTGATAATGGTGCTCCGCTGCTCATTGGCGCCGGCTATGCAGACCCGGTGGGTATGACGATAGAGAAGTGCGCAACTTTTTGCGAGAGCCAACCTGTGCCATACCGCTTCATGGGTATCACAGATGGCTTTCAGTGCTGTGCGTCTACTTCGAAAGAGTTGGCGTTGACTTTACTAACATATTCAGCGTGTGACAATTTCTTCGAGTATATTTTTGAGAGCGAAGCCGACTTTTGGTGCAATACACCGTGCCCCGGCAGCCCATTAGAGGTAGGTGGCTGTGGTGGCAACTTCAATCGGCAGCAGATAGCTAGTACCTATCACAATCCCAATACGAACTTCATCGTCCCTGCCCTGGTCCCGTCCGTTGGTTTGTGGAACGGCCTTGGTTGTTACAAGTCAGTGAATGTACACTTATTCTGGTGGCAGCGCTGATTGTGTTTCAGTGATTCAGTCAGCGCCCGTGCACTTCAGGTCAGGGTCGAAGCCGGAAACACCACAGTAGAATCTTGTGTCGCCGCCTGCCAGGCCCAGGGATTCTCGCTTGCGGGTGTAGAATTTGGGAGAGAATGTTGTAGGTCCATTTATTCGTCTCCGGTTTTTGTCGTATGATTGACGACCGGTAGGGTGTGGATCACAGCTTCAGCACGGTTCAGCATTCTTTACGAACGATAATGGGATTGATACAACTAATTCCAATCACCGGGAATTCCCGGACGAACACCTCTGCACCATGGGTTGCCAAGGCGACCGCACAAAATTATGTGGGGGACCGGCTTTGCTTAATCTATACAATTTTACGGGGATGTATCCCATCGGAGCCCATGTTGTGACAGCTGCCGGCGGGTGGGACTCACGAGGCTGCTATAGGTACGACTCTGTCTTATCAGCTTTGTCGGAATAAGCGCTGATTGCCTCTGAAGCGACTCGACTTCCTCACGCACGCTTGAGCGCCGTGTTGATGCAGGTAACGTGACAGTAGAATCGTGTGTGAGCGCATGCAAGTCACAGTCGTTTACGATTGCTGGTCTTGAATACGCCAGGGAATGCTGTATGTATACCAGTTTCCATTCGTGACGAATGGCTTACGCTGACTGACGATTGGTGTTCGCGTGTGAACAGGGTGTGGTAATGAGATCAGGACACCTGGGATCCCCATTTCACAGAGTTCATGCAACCAAGCGTGTATTGGGGACAATACGGAAGTCTGTGGTGGGCCTAACGCATTGCAGCTGTACTACTAGTAGTGCATTGCGTAATGTTGTTCACAATCTCTGCTTCCGTGGTCTGGTCCGTTCAACTGTCCTTATTCTGTATCGTAAATAATAAAATTTCGCAATTTATAGTCGGATTCAGGCTGGTGCAAGCAGAGTAGGTGCGAGTCACTTCCGGGTCACCACCAAAGGTCATATCGCTCCAAAACCTCATTTATGGGCAATTTATTTATTTATTTATTTTTGAATCCATTTATATCCCGGCTGATAGGCCATAGGCCCAGACCGGACGCAGCGTGAACAGGCTACACTAAGGGTTTTTGGGTAACGCTAAGGTGCTCCCTGGCAGTAGTAGGTTGGCGCAACTACCGGGGACAGTGGGTAGGTAGACCGTATTTATGGGCAATTGGCACCACAGGATATTGGCCCAATTGGGTAGCAACAATACTAAATACGGAGGCTTTGTGGCAGGCGTAGTCTCATCTCATCGGTATGTAGCAGTGTTTCTGGGACGGGAAACTGTCAGTATATATTCCACTGGCGGCAGAGTTATCCCTTGACCTTAGCGATGCTAGAATCATGCGACGTCTTGTTTGAGCTAGATGAAGTCACCACATATCGTACCTGAATGTCAACTTGGACGCCGCCCAGGACGCCGCGATCGTTCCTGATGTTTTATTTCATTTCAGGTCGAGTCGATCCGCCACTTAGACTATCTATTGTGAAGGACTTGGGCACGATGCAAATGCAGCCCTGTAAGAGCAACGAACCACAACGATCCAGTGTCCTCAATCGATTTGCTGTCAGTCACCGGCTGCGAGAGATGCTCTTTTGGATAGAACCCACAAGGCACGCTGGATGACATTGACTTGCTTTAGACTGGTACCTGGCGGTGACACGCTCGCATTTAAAGCGCAATACTTACTCTGTAGCCGCATAATATAATGTAAGGGGCACAGCCTGTACATCGACACAATCGCTCCAATGATCACTCAATGCCCGCCATCTTCTCACCGCCATCTCTTCGGCACCCATGGAATGTGTCTCAATTACAATATAAAGAGTGTGGAGTAAATTCGTTCAATCTAGCCAAGACATTGCCATGCATACCCTGTCATCCCTTGCCTTGGCGTCCGTGTTTTTGGTACAGGTAGGTGCACTACCTTCGGTTTGCTTCCTCAGAATAGCTTCTAGAGCCTAAAATTCCTGGTTAACAGGTCCTCGCCGCTTCGGTGCATCCCAGGGGTTTATCCCCCCCAGGGTGGGAGAGTTTTATCTGCTTAATGTGAGTTTTCCTCGGCACCAGAAATATTTGGCTGGGTGAATCTTTTTCTTGCTTCAGAGATTCTCGTACTACCCTCGGTCTCCCACTGCTCATTGGCGCCGTGTTTGCCGACACGACGGGTATGACGATAGAAAAGTGCGCCGCCTTCTGCGATGGCCAGATGGTTCCATATCGCTTTATGGGTATCACAGACGGCTCTGTGTGCTGTACGTCGACTGCAAAAGAGAATGCATTGACTTTGCTAACGTAACATACCTAGCGTGCGACAATTACTTTGAGTCTATTTTCGAGAGCGTCGACGAGTCTTCTTGCAACACGCCTTGCCCTGGCAACCCATTGGAGGTAGGTGGCTGTGGTGGCAAGGAACTTAACAACCCGGTGGCCAGTACCTATCGAAAATTCAACGCTACCATCCCGACCCTGGTCCCATCTGTCGGGTTGTGGAACGGCCTTGGTTGTTACAAGTAAATGAATGAACACTGATGCTGATGCACTCAACGCTGATTATGTTT
The DNA here is from genome assembly GCA_021525775.1 of Lactarius deliciosus. Classification (NCBI taxonomy): domain Eukaryota; kingdom Fungi; phylum Basidiomycota; class Agaricomycetes; order Russulales; family Russulaceae; genus Lactarius; species Lactarius deliciosus. The sequence goes on along the minus strand of JAKELK010000041.1, from coordinate 58,627 downwards.
CAGTGACTCTGTCAGCGCTCGTGCTCTTCAAGAAAGGGTTGAAACTGGGAATACCACAGTAGAATCTTGTGTCGCTGCCTGCCAGGCCCAAGGGTTCGCGCTTGCCGGCTTAGAATTCGGAAGAGAATGTTGTGCGTCCAGTTCTCGGGCTCATATTTCGGTGGTAGTACACACTGACAATCGGTAGGGTGTGGTCCAGAGCTTCAGCATGGTTCAAGGAACTCTGGGAACGATAATGGGCTTGATGGGACTAATCCCAATCACCGGATTGACCCAAACGCACTGAACTGCGACATGGGCTGCCAAGGCGCTCCTACCGAATCATGTGGCGGACCAGACCGGCTCAGTCTGTACAACTTTACGGGGACGTATCCTGTCGGAGCCTCTGTCGTCGCGGCTGCCGGCGGGTGGACCTCACGAGGCTGCTATAGGTACGGTTTGGCCTTATCAGCTTTATCTGAATGAGCATTAACTCCCTCGGAAGCGACTCGCCATCCATGCGCGCGCTCGAGCGGCGTGTTGATGCAGGAAATGTGACAGTGGAGTCGTGTGTGAGCGCGTGTCAGTCACAGTCGTTCACTATCGCCGGTCTCGAATACGCCCAGGAATGCTGTGAGTCTACCGATCTATATTCGTGACGGGACGGCTTGCACTGATCGAGGATTGATGTTCGCGTGTAACCAGGGTGTGGTAATGAGATCATGCCGCCTCGCGGCCCTACTTCACAGCGTGTGTGTGACCAAGCGTGTGTTGGGGACAATTCGGAAGTCTGTGGTGGGCCTGATGCTTTGCAGGTGTACTTCTAGCGACCGGTATTGTGCACATTTTCTGTTTCTACTTCGATAGTCGTTTGGTCAATTGTTCCTGTTATATTATCAAAACGATGAAATTTCGCTCGGACCCAATTTCTCCGAGTTCGTCAGAACATGTCAACTAACTTGCAATTTGGCCACATCAGTTGGCACTTGCTAGATTGTGTGGCTGCGATACTGTATATGGAAATTATGTCGCATGTCCTGGACAAGGGTTTCCACGTTTCCAGCTTGCGGAATGTCTTAAAATTTGAAATTTCTTCTGGAATATTTCGTCCTAACATGATACACTTTGTATGAACCTCTATCTGCGGAAGCGGCGTGCGTATCTAAGTCGTGGAAGGACGAAGCGCGCCGAGGAAGAGATGGAGCTGAGATGGAAGATGCAGAGGAGACATGGGTGGCACAGTGGTCAATGAGTAGGCGGCTGACGCGCAGCAGACGAACAGGAGGGTATTGCGGAAGGTAGCAGACGGGGATCTGGTGTCGAATAACACCCTCGGTCTAACTTTCGACCCTCAGGCTGGTATAAGGAGACCCTTAGCTGACACGCGCAAGCAAAACCATAACACCACCACACCTATCGCTCAATACTACTAAGAGCTTAGGACCCGTAAACCATGCGTGACACGAATACATGAAGCCCAGTGGAGCGACGGTCTTACAGCACCGTAGGAGCGAGAGGTGTGTAGGAGCGATATTCCGATTTTCTCTTTATTACTTCCACTACAAGGTTCCTGGGAAAGTCACATGCGTACGTTCACCCAACTCCTCCGAGTCACTAGGCCTGACTATTAGCCTAGCTATTAGCATCAGAAACAGTTCTGCTGTGACCGGGCAGTGATCGACGATCGTGCAAGGTTCGATGATCGTGACTCAGAGTCTTTTTGTCTAAGAAACCTGGCAGTGAACGAGGACTAGAGGACTCGCGACGTCATCATACTAGTCAGTAGCAAGTCTCTGGAATAAAATGGGCTTTCAAACAAAACAGACTCCGCGCACGTGACGGCGCCAGTGTCGCGTCGTGCCGAACTTCACTTTTGATTGACAACTGTGCACTGGGCCAGCTCTACTCGCTTTACCGATATTCTCAAAGACGATATTGCGGGAGATCAGACACCAGCTCGATGTTGGATGGAAATAGGCTCGGACCAGCCGTTTTTCGAACTCAGAAGCTCCGCTCATTTCACGTCGTCTCTCGTCCTCAAACGGCTGGGCTCAAATGTATAGGGATTGTCGTTTTGGGCCGTGAGAAATTTGCCTCAGTCATATTTTTGCGCTCGTAAAGTCCTCTCCATCCTCGAATCCTCCACGCGCCCTCTATTTTGGAAGCTTCTACCTCAAAATCAACGGAAAATGTGATGTATTACCCATTAACATAAAGTAGAATACATGTGAACTTTGTTTGAGGTCAATGAAGTGAGAAATCGAGAAAATTGTGACGCTCTTCAGGTGGCATAGGGTGTGGTGACGGAAATGGTGTAAAAATCCCAAGACGTGGTGGGGCTGGATGTGCACGATCTGTTTGCAGTGCGCGTTGATGGTATTGTGGGAGAGAAAACGGAGTTGGGGTCGGGGTGGGCAACTCGAAGGTGGGATTCAAGTTATGATGATGAGTGACCGTGTGAGACCTTCCTGATGACGAAGCGACAATGTGGGGGCTATGAAATGGGCTGTGGGGTTCGGAAATGTCGAAAGGTTGACGGTGAAGCCGGGATGCAGCGGCAGGGACAGGGTTTGATGCGGAGCTCCAGCGATGGCTGAGCGGTATCGGTGTCTGTAGCTGAAGGCCAACTGCAGGGTTAGAAACAGGGGTGGAAAAATGAGGAGGGCTCTGGGCGGCTGGAAGAGGTCGGGGACTGCTCATGAAAGGTGCGCTCGAATGAGCCGGTGTGTGCCATGAGGGTGTTGACGTCACGTGCTGGCTTGACAGCGGTAGTCGGTACGGGGAGAGAGGGCCAAGCGGTGCATTGGAGGGCACTATAAGATGGTGCGAACGAGATAATGGCGGTATTGGCTGTGGCTGGTGCAGAGGGAGTGGGGGAACTGGTGACGCTTCTGCGCCAGTCGACGTCACGTGCTGACTTGACGGAGGTAGTCGGTATGGGGAGAGTGGGCCAAGCGGTGCGTTGGAGGGCACAGAAGGTCGATATAAATGAGAGCATGAGAGTATTGGTAGCTGCGGCCTGGGTTGGTGCGAAGGGGATGGGGGAATTGGTGACACGTCCGTCTCTAAATGGCTAGATGCCACGCTGCTGGGTACTTGGCTGGGTACAACGAAGACGGGTTGCGGGAATGGGAGGTGTGGTGATCGGGATTGGGATTGGGATTGGGATTGTGACCATGAAGTATACTCCATAGTTGCGTCGCTCGAGCTGGCTGTGTTGGTAGCTGTGTGGCGAGCCCGCTTCTGCTGCTGTGGGGCTTGTTCTGTGGAGGCGAAAAGCGGGTCAAATGGAGAATGGGATCTCCTCCGTTTATAGTTGCGGGTTGCATACTGTGAACCCCCCCGGTCATGTACTGCACCTAGCCTCGCATCTCGGTCTTTGACTCGGTCTTTGTATTGATGTTTGGTGGCCAGATTCGGTGTGGCGTTCTCACTTTGAGTCTGAGATGACATGACGACGGCGGTGACACCTGAGCCGTACATTGCCCAGAATACCCATTGCTGCGAGAGGTAACCTTCAATCGTCGATTCTGTGCACGGAGAAAGGCTCGCGAGCTTGTTGATGGCCTCTTCTGAGAGGATATATGAGGCTGTGAGGTAACACGGGTGCTTGTCGTCAATCAAAACCTTTTGACGCCAATTTCGGAGTGCACAGACAACCTTCAGGTTGGGTTGCTTTCTGTACGCAAGCTTCTTTGTCGTAGACTTGGGCCGCAGCCCCGGTCGAACCAGATCCAACAGGCCGGGGTCACAGACATCACAGCAAGGAACGACGGGTTCTGAAAGGGCGCGTGAGACAACGAAAAGTGTCAGAAAATCAAAACGAACGTGGAGCAGGGTTTATGAAAACAGTACGAAGGACATTGCGTCGACACGATGTCGCTTGAATGAAAATGTAAGCTCCTTCGCTTTCATCATCTTGGGAAAACGGAGGGTCGCCGAGTGGAGTGAGCGTATCATTTGCAGCGTTCCGAGCCCCCCGAAAGCGGCCATGACTGCGAGCGTAGTCCTTTTCTTCACTGGGTTGACTTGGAAGTTCTGTCACTGCGGTCACTTGATCAGTATTACTAGCTACCTGTTTTTTCTTGCCGCGCCTCTTTGGCTGAGTTGATCGGATGGAGTATGCAGTTGGCTCTACGAGAAGTACAGCCAGACCAACAGTGTTCAGTCCTCGAGCTGCACGCCCGGCGCGCTGAACAAAGCTTGAGAGTTTTTCAGGTAGCTTCCACTGAACGATGATGTCGCATCTGTAAAATGTGAGTGTGGCCTAAGCGAGCCCAAACGGTTTTGACACTCTGACCGCTCTGAACGCTCCCCAAATGATCGAGAAATTAGTTACCGTGCTAAATCGAGATTCGGATCATGTTCCCGGTTGTGCCACCTTGCCGGACCACCCGACAGGAATAAAAAATATAAATTAGGTCATTTGAAATTCGGAGTTCTCATTTGTCGAGAATAAGTACAATAGATATGGTTATGCAATATTAATACTTAATATTTAATGTAATATCTGTATCCTACGTAGGCTAATACGAAGTTGGGGGGGCACGGCGCATTCAAGGCTGGCGGTCCATGTTGTGCCGCCAATTTTTGTAAACGACTCGGATTTGACAGTGTATTGCAGAAATCATAATATATACTAGTACAGCCTGAGCATGAAGTCGGCGGTGGCACGGCGCGAAAAAAAACTAAACTCTCGAGTTCTCAACTTGATTGCCCTTCAAGCTCTGGCTGTTGGAAACGCGAGCCTGCAAGTCGATTTTGCCTAAAAACAATGCCGACGCTCGTTCTCCGGGCGGGTCGACGCCGGCGCTTGTTCGCCCAGTACGCGTCGGCGCCGGCGCTCGATCGCGTCATCACCGTCGACTCTCCCATCGTCCCTACTCAAAATCAATTCCAAATGTGAGACATCCCTCACATTATCGCAAACAAACGACTTACCACTCGTTTAGAATGTTGTTCGGACTTGCTCGTAAGCTCTTGCACGCGCTCCTCAAGGCGGTGTGGAAGGGCTTGAAGGGGGCCATTGGGTCGCTTGTAGATAGGGTGAGTACCTCCCTTCGCGCTATCAAAACGGCTAAATTACCCTTTCCACAGATAAATGCGACGGGATGGCGTATCAGGCTGGACGTGAAGGTCCACCTGAACGCTGCGAACGGATCGGGCGACGAGATCGATCGGTCATTTGGACCGATTCGATTCGAGTTGTCTCGCGGCGTCGAGGCGATCCCAAGGGTAGAAGGCGCAGACCAGGTCTGAAATGGCGCTAGGAGAATAATTAGAGAGCGTCTAGTAAATAAAACAATGATCTTACCCAAGTTTAAGGATTTTCGACGAGAACTCGCCGTTCGCCACGTAAACACGGCAGCTGTATCCTTTCCTTCAAGCACCGTCTTCCAGGACGGTGCCAATAGTGACCATCCTGCGCTCGCCGCGAGCAATACTTACAACGACAATACCTTGCTCTGGGTAGTGGGCGAAACAATCGAGCGAGTCCTCCGGCCATTTTAATAAATACAGTCAAGATTCCGAGCTCGCCGCGAAGAAACCCGTTGGGGTATATGACCCGACATCTCTGCTATCTTGCTGGTGGCGCATCATCCAGATTCAGAACGGGGTAAGATATCACGTGATGATCTAGCATAAGTACATATCAATAACTAGCACGATAATCTCTCCCTAAAAAAAAAAAAACTAAGTATAAGCAGGAAAGACAGAGGGAGACCCGTTTACAAAGTCATGACCGAGGGGACCGTTTCGGAAGTGGCTGCATCCTCTAAAGTCTGATCCTGCGAGTCGCTAGCGTCACCATCCTGTGAGTCGCTAGCGTCGTCGTCCTCATCCTGTCAACGCGTGTTAAGTGACGTGGATTTGCAAAAGAGGTTAAGACTGACCTCTGAAAACACAATGGAGGCGGCTACGTCCTCCGCCATATCAGGGACGGAGATACCAGCTTCATCCATATAACAGTGCAAGGTGCCAACTGCATCGGTGGTGCTCACTATGTCGTTCTCTACATCAGCCATCCGCTCTTTGAGTGCTTGAAGAGATATTTCATGCTCTTGAATCTTCTGTCTGATCAAGCGTTTCTCAAGGTGCAGGGAACTACGCTGCAATTGGGTAAGGTGGAAGGTGCGACGAATATTTTGAGGAGACTTTCTTGCAGAAACACGTAATTCGGGCTCCTAGAGCGAAAAAAAAACATCTATCTCTATAAGGGTTATTCCCAAAGGCTCACTTACCAAAGTCGTATCCTTAATGTTGTACTCAGGGTGCAACGATAACACAGAGCTGTTGTGAAACGTGGGAAAGGGGCGGAAGCGACGAGTTGTGCCAGCGCCCGGAGACTGCTGGAGACGCCGCTTTGGGGTAGTGGTAGCCCTCAATGGGGATGTGTATGGTGATGATGGTGGCAAGAGCGGGGATGATGGTGGCAAGAGTACCGGGGATGATGGTGGCAAGAGTACCGGGGATGAAGGGGAATGGAGCGGGCCTGCGTACATTAGAATGGGTGGTGTGTGGTGTGCCGAAGGACCTGTTGACTGTTTTTTGTTGATCGACAGTCTCGCTTGCAAAGGGTTTCTCACGCACCTATTCTCACTCCGACTTTCATCGAATTTCATCAATCCAATGGATATAGACACAGATTTTCTCTGCCCAAAGTGTCGGCGACGCTTCACTAGCTCTCGAGGCGTCTTGACGCATTTGAATCACAAACAATCTTCCTGCTATGACTTCCTGGATGACAGTGATGCACTCTCTGCATTTGTTGAAGAAGATATACAACAGCGTGCACGATTTGTGCAAGAGCGTTCCCTTCCTGGATTCCAGAATCGTGTTCCATCACCATCACCATCACCATCACCAGCACCAGCACCAGCACCAGCACCAGCACCAGCACCAGCACCAGCACCAGCACCAGCACCAGCACCAGCACCAGCACCAACGCCTCCACATGTAAACACCACTACCGCCGAATATCATTCCCGCTCGTCATTTATCTATGGTGAAAAGGCAAATACATTCGAGAGGATTGCTGGCGATCGTTTCGCACACCGACGGGTGAACAACCCCTACTATCCTTTTCAAGGACGCGAAGAGTGGGGGCTTGCCCGCTTTCTCGCGAGATCGTCCCTTTCCCAGTCGGAGATTGATGAGTTCCTCAAGTTGGAATGGGTAACGCCTTTCTAATCGTTATTCTGAATCTGACTTATAGTTATGTGTAGGTCCAACGCCTTAACCCGACGTTCCCCTCGGCACATGCGCTTCGATCGTTGATAGAGTCATTACCCGACCCTCCGCGTTGGTACTGTGATCAGATGATTATAGAAGGATACAAATCGGAGCAACCAATTTATTTCTTTTGGCGCGACGCACTAAGTGTGATCGAGTATATTTTTGGAAATCCAGTCTTCGCATCATACATGCAGTATGATCCTCAAAGGCTTTGGACAGATGCATCAAGGACAGAACGCATCTATTCGGAGTATATGACGGGAGACTTCGCATGGCAATCTCAGGTACAGTTCTCTCTTTTATATATATATCTAACTCGAGTCTGGCTCATTCCGAAAAGGACAGTCTCCCAGACGGCGCAACTCAACTAGCCGTAGTCGGTGGGTCCGACAAAACCTGCGTCACAGCGATGACCGGAGGACTAGAAATGTATCCAGCATATCTCAGCCTCGCCAACATTGTCTCCGAAGTACGCATGAAGGCAACTAATCACGCTTGGATGTGTTTTTGTTTTCTTCCGATCGTAAAATTCGGGGTTCATCCTAGCTTCCAGTCGATCCTATCAGCACGCTTATGGCATGCGTGCATGGACAAGGCCTTTGCGCGATGCAAGAAAGCTGCTATCACTGGCTGCTTCGTGGCTGATCCTCGCGGTTGTCTTCGCTGGTCATTCCCGCTCTTGGCCGCTTGGATTGCCGACCTTCCGGAACAACATCTTATTTCTGCTGTCGCAAAAAGTACCTCCCCACATTCTCTTGCCGTTACCAATCAATTTGGTGACGCGCACTGTTACCCCTCACGTCACGGCCAAGTAACTATCAAGCTCATACAAGACCTTACCTCTCGTGTCGATCCCTGGAAACTTGGCGCATTCCAGGATAAAGCGAAGGAGCTCGGTCTCAATGGGGTACACTTGCCGTTCTGGCGCGACTGGCATTTGGCCGATCCTTTTTATTTCCTCGTGCCGGAGATACTTCACACTTGTCATAAGTTCTTCTTCGACCATCCCCTTCAATGGTGCATTAATGCGGTCGGCGCTTTCGAACTTGATAGTCGCTTCCGAAGTCTCCACCCTCGTGTCGGTTTCCGCCATTTTGGCAATGGTGTCGCGCGTGTCCAGCAAATGACTGGTCGTGAGCACCGTGATATTCAACGTTCTATCATTGCCGTAATCGCCGGCGCCGTTCCCCCTCGTTTCTTGCGTGCCATACGTGCTCTGATCGACTTCATCTACCAAGTTCAGTCTCCTTGCCTTACAGACACTGCCATCTCCAGCTTTGTTGATTCTCTCAAAGAATTCCACGACGAAAAGGCGGCTATTACTGCAGCTGGGGCACGCGTAGGCACCAAAGGGCCAATCACTCATTTCAACATCCCAAAGCTCGAGCTCTGGCAACACTTCGAAAGCTCGACGAAGATGATGGGGGCTCCGATCCAATGGACCGCCGACGTCACAGAGCGCCTCCATATAACTGAAGTGAAGCACCCCTTTCGTGCAACGAACCACCGCAACTTTGAAGAACAGTGCGCAAGAATCCTAGACCGGCTGGAGCGCGTGAAGTTATTCGACTTCTTCTGCAATTTTCTTGCAAATGGCGACCTCAAACCTTCAAATCCATTCGTCGCTGAAGCAGCTCTCACTGCAGAACAAGACCTGCACCCGGTGCTTCCACCGGCCGTGGCCGCGTGTGAGGAGTTCATCATGTCTCGGCGCCCTATGCAGAACTACTTCTTGAAGGGTTTGGTATCCTCAAATTCCCTGGCCGCGTTCCATCTCAACAAAACACCCGACATCGCCTCCATTTCCATTGGCGAGGCCACTCGTTTGTATGCGTTACAGGACTTTTGGCCAGCACTGGGCGACTTCATGTCCGGACTTTCACATCAGCAACGTCGTGGCCGCAGGGTATCTAGGGGCTGCCCCAACGTCGGATTCGAAGACATTCGTATTTGGTTCCGATTCAGGATACAACTACGCTCCGTCCATGACCTACATGTACTTTTACCAGCGCAAACAGTCCAAGTCCTCCCGCCGTCTCAGGAACACCCACACGGGCTATGTGACACCGTCTTAATCCATGGGCTTGGGGACGCTGGGGACGCTGGGGACGAGTCTGTCCAGGGTGAGGGTATGTCTATAAAATCTCTGGTATCATTCGTAAATTCTAATCTCGGACAGCTGCTCAAATTGCTCAAGTCAGGATGTTATTCCAGCCAATTTCGAACGAACGACAAGATAACCCATTTCTGTGTTACATCGAGAAATTCTCCTTCGCGGGAAGGAGGGCCGAAGACGGGAGTCGATTGGAAGAGCAAGATGTGGATATGTACTTACTGCGGCGACAATTCCGATCTCAGGTACTTGGGAATGGTACGAGGGTGCGCATGGGGGACATCATCCCACTCACTGACATCGCACACACTGTGGACCTTGTACCGGTGTACGGGGCCCAAAAGAATCCCGAAATCACAGCCGAAAACTCTCTGGATTTGCCCACGGATTTTTATTTGAACTGCTTTTCGGACAAAGAAATCTACCATACTTTACTTAAGGAATTTTCGTAGATAGTTGTTGCAATGCGATAACGGCGGTTACTGAATGTTAAGGCTCCGACTCTACGCGTTCAACTCACCGGGACTTCTGTACATTCCTTTTTTTCGTATGCACCATCCGTAATACAGTGTGCAATGTCCAACCAACTGGACGTTAATGTCACACAACGTGCGTCTTACTCTACCCGTTCTACAGTCATCTTACAAAGTACGCGCACTGGTGTCATCAGATGGTGACTTACCTGAGCATGAAGCCGTGGCACGTCGCCCCCCGAGCCAACGAGAAAAACGTAGCACGCTGGTTGCAAGACAACAGCTTTCGGACATAGTCTCGGGTACTAGTGCAGCCTCTCGAACCCGTCCTGCTCCTCGGCCAGTAGGACAAGGACGGGGGGGAAAGGTGAGTCTGTCATTGGCTACCATACGTTTTTTTATGCAGCAACTCTTTAGGCCCATACCATTCCACGGCCCCCAAGAAATTCCGGGTTGAACCCGTCGGGGATTCCATACGATTCTCAGCTCAACCGTCCCTCGGAGTTCATACCCCCCCTCAGTACAGACGCATCATCATCTCTCAATCCTACGCCCGCTACTAACCTTTATAATTTTACGGACCCCGACCCTACACCTAATGTTTTTAATGTGCATAATTCTATGACAGATTCAGTTCGCAACGATATATTTTCTACCAACTATTCGAGTGTATATAATTCAACGGTGGATTCGGTCCCCGACTCTACATCCTCTACTGACTTTTCGTTTGTAGACAATCTTACAGCAACCCAAGGTGGTGGTGATGGTGCCGGTGCATCCCATACACATGTTGCTCCATACCGCAACAACTGGCCATCCTCCAGCACGACGGTCAACTCCCTTTATGATGCCGGTTTCCCGAACCCCGCTTCGTTGGTCAACACTGGCCAGAGTGGGCCGTCTTTGTTTGACGAGCCTCGTGGCCCTCATCCGGTATATGGTAAGTTTTACTTTCGACGACCCTAACCACATTTACGATGTTACCGTCTCTGCAGCCGATAGTCGTTATGTACCACAGCAGCAGCCTCTCCGACCTGGGGAAGTGACACGCGGTGGTATCACGCCACCCTTACCGCTTTCAACTTGGAGAACCACCGCTACCAGTGCAGACAGAACTCGCGCTCCGTCAACCTTGCAAGGTCCCTCTGGTGTGATACGAGTAAGTTGTGTGGGTTTGGGTTTGGATTCGGATTTTTATTTTATTTATCTTTTCAGAGTATTGGAAAGACGTCCGACGTCCTGGCGAACCGCCATACAAGGCGTCCTCCTTATCGACTCCCTCCTACCCCGGTCCCATCCATTGATCAATGCGCATCTAACGCCGGCAGTTCGAGATCTGGTTCCCTAGCCAGGGGGACTTCGGCAAGTATTGCAAGTAGCGAGCCAGATGGTGGTCGAGAAATAATCGCTCATGCAAAGGAATTATTTCGACTGAAACTCCTCACCGTCAATGCGATGTGGCCGGACGTCATCGCGAGAGTGCAGGCCAGGGACCAACTAGTGGCCTCGTACCGTAAAAACGCGACGCAGATCGATCAGGTAATTAGCAACGACGCCATAGATAGAGCTTCAATTAAGAAGGTGAGACGACGGTACATCTATCCTATCATATATAACCTTATTCTTCCCCAGGTGATGCACGATGGGAGTAATTTGCGTCACGAGTTCAAGAAGGCCGCACAAGACATTGTTGCCTCCCGTGACAACTATTACGATTTGTTTCCTCACACGCAAAACCAGCCTGAGAGACCTGAGCACCACACTGTCCAAAAGGTGAGTGCTTTGCTCGACAAGACAACGGGTTTGTGGATGCACGATGGAAATGATTCGAACGTAAGTAACGCATGCCACTGTCGTGCCATTTACATTTAAGTTGTTCATAGTCGATTCCGAATTATTTCGAACATCCCGCCATTGAAGAAGTCATCGCTCGCACTATTTTTGCAAGACCGCAGTCAATTGGGTGTCGGAACTTGGACAAGTTCAACCCGGTGCGTATCCCTGTCCTTGCTCTTGCGTCGTGTGCGGTACGTACCACGCTTCAGCTACCTGCGTTATATATTGACTTAATTACTTTACAGCTTCACTGTGCGCTAGAAGAGTGGGCAACTGGGGTATTCGTCCCGGTCAAATTCGAGGTCGCTAATTACAGGAGACTATATACATCTATCGCGGACCTCAACATACAGAAAATTCTCAGCAATTCATACCTGCGCGCCAAGCTGGAGACCTTGTGGGCACGCATCTACAGTCGCGGATGGTAAGTTCTCCTTAACACGCGTGATGATTGATTCTAACATGCCGTGGTAAAGCCAGGCGGGTGTGGGCACGCCGGGCGTCCGCCACGTGCACGCCATGCACCTCTTCGTGGCGGATGTCGACACAACGTCGCTGGTTACAGGCGGAGAGTCGGCACTCACAAACAACCCATGGCCACCGTTCGACTTGGAGCCGGGGGATTAGTAGTGCAATGTTTATCGAGCTCAGAACACGAATATTATCATTTTCTTTCACGAACACTGAGCGTGCTTCAAAAACGAAAATAAATAACAAATAACAAAAAAAAACCAGCGTGTCTCATAATAATTAAAGTAATAAAACAGTAATAATAGGGAAACTTTTAAAGAATAATACAGTAATATAAATTCAAATAGACAACACGGAAGCGACGGAAGTGACGAATTGACGGAAATCCATATCTGGAATGGTGTCATTGCCTGTCACCGAATACGGCCTAGGTTGACAGGTCTACCCAAATCGGGGTGTTTGACGACCGGTCTCAAACGGGCTAGGTGGTCAAAGTGGTCAGTGGTCACCAAACGGTCTCAGACTGTCTTGACCACCTCCCAATATCACAGATGCGATATCCGGGATGTTACAGCCCTGTTTGGAAAGTAATTAGCTGAGGCAAAATGGGTAGAATGTGTGACGCACCATTCCAGCAGCATCCGTACACACTAGTACCCGAATCTTCCCGGATCTGAATTGATCCATGGCCGCTGTTCTGTAGTCAATGCCATGTACGGCATTGTATGGGCGGATGACACCATGCAAGTGTTTCGGGAGTAGCGTACGTAGGTGGTCGATGATCTCAGCACCAACCTCAATATTGTCTGCGTAAACCCATGTCTTCTTTAGGTCTTCACCTTGTCTGATGTTTGCTGGGACGAGGAAGTCGAGATCGGTATATGAGTGTAATGGGTCATGGATAGCGCGGACAACGATGGAGACATTGGGCCGATCGTTGCCCAGGTTCATGTAAACATACCCAGCTTGGAATTGAAGCTTCTGGGTAATGTCGTGGCAGACTCTCTGAGTAAGCGATGCAGAGACAGCGATGATGGGTGTCGGCTTTGGTAGGAACGCACGGACTACTCCCAGTGAACCATATTTTTTGCGGAAAGCAGCACCCCAGTGGGATATGCAGTGGGCTTCGTCGACAATGATGGCATGTACCCGAGAGAGTAAGTTGTGATTGCGAAGGATGTCGTTGATAAACCGCCGAGATAACATCATTTCAGGCGAGACGAGAACAATCTGATAGCAGCCGGCACAGATATCCTAGCGCTGATGTTATCCGAGTCGAGTGGAACTGGAGAATGTGATATCGAATCCTCACTTTTACGATATCCGGTGTACATGGACCCCTTGCACTATTGATGGCTATCGCTACAAGGTTGAAGTCGTTTTTGAAGGTCTCAACCTGTGTGGAAGTGTGAGTCACCGTCATTGCGCGATAGACAGGAGTTAGGAGACCCATTACCATCTCGTTTTGAAGCCCGATGAGTGGTGAGACCATAAATGTGACACGTCCTTTATTTTTGGCCAGAGCGTATGGACCTGCAGCGATGGCTGTCTTCCCGCTGCCAGTAGCAGCATGGCAAAGAGCGTCTTGACCTTCTTCCTGAGCTTGTACCATTTCGACCTGAAATTTGCGCGGCTCTCTTCCACCAAGCATATTTTGCATTGCGTCGTGCAGTTGAGAAATTTGCTCGGGGGTCATTTTTTCACGTGTCAGCGCAGTCCCACTAGCGCTGTTGCTGTTAGTGTGCTTAGAGCGTGATGGCATGGTGGCAAGCAGCTGCTGCAGGAAAACGAGGTGCGGTCAACGATGACGACAATGACTTCAGAGACAAGATGAAAATTTGGTTACTCGGAGCAAGGGACTCGGAAAGCGTGTGATACTAAAAAAAAAACTTCCTGCGTCCAAGCCTCCTTCCGAGTCGTACGCAAACGATTCACGAACATAGTCAGTGTATTCCGAGTCCTTTAGTACAGTAGAATAACACGATGATCTGCGCCATTTACAGAGAGTCCATCAGCATTCAGCCGTCCAAATGGAACGGCTTCCGTACCTTAGTGGAGAAGACCAGGACGGTCTACTGCCTCCTTCGTCACCGCCCATTATACAACCTTCATCCCCTCTGACAGCGCTGGACAGATCGGAAGACCACCCTCCCATGCGCACTTCATCCGAGTCACCTCTATCATCACCTCCAGAATCGCCAACACCAGCACCACAAACCCTTGTATTTTCTCTGGCCCCAGGATTGGTTCTAAATAACAGATGTTTAGAAGCCGGTGGCAGTGAGGATAGCTTCATACCGTCGTCTCCGATCAGAACCCGTGACGACATGAGGCGGAAAGCTCAGAAAAAGCGAGATGCACGCACCAAGCAGGCGCGGGAACAAGAACAGAAGAGCCGGACAACTGCCTTCAAGGAGTGCTTAGACATCCTCTCGGCAAATGAGCTAACGTTTGCAGAACTCACCGAATATGTCTTCTTTCATGAAGACCAAACACCCAAATGGCGGTATGAGAACTTCTTTGTCAACAGAAGTCTCGTTACACGCCTGCTTGACTTCTTTGCGTCGAGTAAGGTGAAGAGGACAACTCAAAAAGACGTCAAAAGCTGGGTGGAGTCCATGGTGCTACAGACTATCAGAAAGGAAGTTAACGCAGCAACCCAAAGCGGAGACTTACGAATCACGGAACGCGAGATCAATTCTTCATTCGCAACAGGCCTCAGTTTTGATGAACTTAAAGCGATGGTTCGGCGGCATTGTCCAATGTTTCTCAGGCTATTGGTGGGTGCCATTACCACGAGTCGACAAGCAGGGAGTGCTTCGAAGGTGCAGTTGGCTGCCAAAGAACATGTGAGGACACTGGCACGCTCCGGTCAATGGTGATGTGTGAACTTACATCTACCGTAGGCAGCCGCGTTCGTTATCCTCAACCTCCTGGGGGCACGCAGCCAGAAGAACAGCTATGCGCGCCATGTGATGGGGCTATACCTATACTCAACGGGTGCTACAAGACAACAAATCAGTGTCATGAATCACTTGGGTTTATCCGTCAGCTATGTAACACTTGCTGGACGAGGAAACAAGGCCGGAAATCTACTCACCAGCAAATTGGCACCAGCATCCTCCCAGACAGATGTACACCGTCACAAACATCGCCTTGGGACGCTTGAAGCCCTCTCCGAGTCAATGAGAAAGGTTACACGTGAAGTGGCCGCATCTGACCTGTATGTACTCGTGTACGACAATATCAATATGGTTTGGAAGGTCGCAGAACAGATACTTGGACGCACCGGTTTGTTCTTGTAAAATACCAATCGCGATGGTACTAACATGAATACTTCAGACTCCATGGAGAATGGGACATGCGCGACACTTGTCCCACTCTTCCGGGCAAGCGTCGAGGACTTGAGGGCTATTGA
Source organism: Lactarius deliciosus (assembly GCA_021525775.1). NCBI lineage: Eukaryota > Fungi > Basidiomycota > Agaricomycetes > Russulales > Russulaceae > Lactarius > Lactarius deliciosus. The sequence continues at coordinate 43,101 of JAKELK010000041.1, read as the reverse complement.
ACTGGAAAGAAGATTCCAGTCAACACCAGAGCTGAAAGTTAGCGACATCATGCTTACCGAAGACGAGTACTCGCTCCACCGAAAGTGTCTTATTCACACTGTTCTTCGGATTGCGGTCCAATATGGAGGCCCAAGACTGCAAGTTTTCCGAAAGGACCTACAAGCGATGGAGCCACACAGCGACTTCAGAATTGACGTGCACAAATCAGAGATCCATCCTTTGCCAGCCATGAACATAAATGAGGCATCAACCATGGGAAACGCAGAAGTCATCGATGCGGTCATGGAGGAGCTAAACGTTGACACTTCAAGGCCTGAGTTCTGTGAGAACTTGAAGCTTGTTGCCGGAGATCAGCTCTCAATCGCGCGTCTGCGGGCCGTACTTGCCGCACGCGCAGGAAACGAGTGCGGTGCATCCTCACTTCGGTGGGCACTGTTTATCCCAGGTCTTTTTCACTGCAAGATCGCTGCGACAAACGGTTTTCTTCAAACACATTTTGGCCATCCAAACCGTGACTTAAAGGATCCTGCATCTCTTTCCTCCCACAACACATTGTTGCAACGCAAGCCAATCATCCTATCTTCTCTCCCACCCTTTCGGACTTGCCGCGACCTCATTTTCGTCTCCCTCTATGCACGTGTTTTACATTGCCTACTCAAGGTATCAGGTGCACAGTCTCTTGAGTCATTCTCGAACAGACTGACTTGGTCCACATTGTGTGGCCATGCAGAGGCCGTTGTTGATACTTTTACAGATGCACGCATGGTCTACAATCTGCGTTGCTCACACCGTCAAGAGGATGAAGCACCAAAGGAATCATGTGGAGGGCAGGAGAGAGGTACGCTCGGAGGTGACATGGTATTCGAAAATGCGGTACTTTTCCTGCGTGATGGACTCATCCTTCGAGAGTTCTCCGATGCGATCAAATCTGGCGATTCCGGTCGTGTGCTATTGGTCCTTAAGCTCTGGGCTTTCAGCTTTCGAGGGAGCGGACGCAGCAAGTACGCATATGAGGTACTGCACCTCCTTCACAACATTACCCATGTGTGGCCGGAACCGGTTGTGTTCGTCCTTTTTTACTTTTCGTGTTGGTCAGCTGATCGCTATCTTCATACTGACAGGACGATTGTCCTCAACAACTGGCTTGTGAACCCGACCGGAAAGGCGAATTCATTCGTCGAGTTGGACTTGATGCAAGAACACTTGAACTATTGGATCAAGGTGCGTGGTTGCTGTGCGAGTACTCCCTCACCCTCCGGCTCAACAGTTCTGACTCAAAACAGAGCTACTACCAAGCGCATGGCAGTGGTGCGTCATGGGAATGGCTCGCGACGATCTCGCCTTGCATCGAAATCCTTCGGCGACTCGCTACTGAGGTAAACGGCACACTGGGCTCGAAGCAAGGGAACCGACATGCCAGCGCTGATCTCACCAAGGACATCAAGATCCTCATGGACAGTCTCGAGCAGAACAATGTCTACGAAGAAGTCCTCGGCCGCACCCTTGGAGACGACGAGAGTCCTGCACCAGATGTCATTGGTGAGGGCTTCACCGCGTTGGCTTGGGGTGCAAAGTCCCCTCTCCGGCAGTTCAATCGCTTGATCAGCACTCTCCAACGACGCTACACCATACAGCCACTGGTTGGCACAGCGCTGCTCACACAACCCCAGGAGACCCGTAGGTTATCCCCCTCTCATACTGTTGACTTGCTGACATCGTATATAGTACCCGAATTCCCTCGGAGCGAGGACGATGACCCGGCACACAATGACCGTGAGAACCCTGACAACGACAAACTCGAACTCGAACTCGATGACGAAATGGAACAGTCCCTCAATGACACTCAGCCAGTCCTGAGCTTACAGACAGCTGATGACGTCGATCTGGAGATGGACGCAGATTTGCAAGAGTGTGTGGAAGCCCTGGATGAAGGGGATGGGACGGACAACTCAGACGATGACAGTGATGAACCCGAGTTTTTCTGCTAAATTTTGGTATAGACTGCGAGATACATACTTTAGTTAATATGTCTAACCATCCGTTCATGGGGGGTGATACCAGTGATACCACTTGCGAGCAAATTTGTTTTCATGCATTGTCGAGTAAACAAAAATCGTACAAGTCGAATTTCTCACGGCCCGTTTCGACAATCCCTCTACAAGTGTGCCCAGGCTATAGACAAGTGACTCGGCTAGCAGCACCCTTCAAACTCCGACACCTTGCAACCTCCGCTAGCCGAAAAGTCACTTGTCTAGTGCCTGGTTTCACGAGGCTAGGATGGAAATACAATCATCCCGAGGACCACTTCTGGATAGAAGCCGCGTTTGTGCCTAGGTGTCGACTTGGACGCTGGGGTTGTTCCTGCTGGGCCCTTGTTTCGTTTCAGGTTGAGTCAACTCGCTACTTAGACTATCTGTTTTGAAAGCACCGTGAGAATGTATCTTTCCCGAGAACGAGCACCTTGACGAGAACGAACCACAACAACCCATGGTGTCAACGACCGATCTGTTGGCTGTCTCTAGCGGTTAAAGAGGTTCTTCTAGGTTGAGCCCCCAACGCATGCTGGATATTGATTTCCCTTTACAATGGTGCCTGGCCAAGTGCCTGACGCTGACGTGTCCGCATTTGAAGCCCAACACTTCCCCACTCAATGCCCACCATCTTCTCGCCGTCATCTCTTCGACACTTATGGAATGTGGCTTTCAATTACAGAGCGTTGCCGGGTGACCATTTATAAACAGTGTGAGGGGATATATTCGATCCAGCCAAGACATTGCCATGCACAGACTGTCGTTCCTCGCCTTGGCATCTGTGTTTTCGGCACAGGTAGGTGCACTGTCTTCGATTTCCCCCTCAGAAATGCTTTAGAGCTTCAACCTCCTGATCGGCACAGGTCCTTGCTGTCTCGGTGCATTCCACGAGGAGTTCGGGTCCCCCAGGGTGGACGAGTTATCACTGTATAGAGTGAGTTGTCCCCTGGGTACCGGAAACCTTTGGCTGAGTGAATTCTGTCCATCCTTTAAAGAGAGTCGGGTGGACAACGCCCAGACTGTGATCCCCATTCAATTTCCCGACAGTAAGTTATCTCGCAAGGTGAGGCACCAGAGGGACAGCTGATGCTGTTGTATGACGTGTCTTCAACTGGTCCTGACAGTGACATGGCCGCATTTAAAGCGCACCTCGCCGAATGTAACTTAAACGCCACTAACTTACATGGACTCATTCACCCCTACGACCAATCAATGCCCGACTTCTTCTCACCGTCATGTATTCGACACCCATGGGACATGGCTCTCAATTACGAAATGTGATCACTTATAAAGAGCGTGGAGGAGAAGCTTTTTGGAGTTGCTACTGAAACATTGCCATGCATCGTCTGTCGTTCCTCGCCTTGGCATCTGCGTTTTCGACGAAGGTATGTGCACTGCCTCGAAAAGGCCCCTCGAGGCTAAACCTCCTGGCCAACAGATCCTCGCCGCTTTGGTGCATCCGAGGAACTTGGATCTCCCAGCAAGTCCCCCAGGGTGGAAGAGTATTATCTGCTTAGAGTGAGTTTTCGTTCAAGAACCAGAAATGTTGCCCCGAGTGAATCCTTTTCTTCCTTCATAGAGACAATCGCGCCTTTGGTCTCCCACTTTTCACCGGCGCTTTCTATGCGGACTCGGCTTTGACAATAGAAAAATGCATCGCTTTCTGCAATAGCCAGCCTGTGTCATACCGTTATATGGGCCTGACAGATGGCTTTGAGTGCTGTACGTTCACTGCAGATGAGGTGGCATCGACTTTGCTAACATACCTAGCGTGCGACAATTTTTTCGAGTATATTTTCGAGAGCGTGCCTGGTAGCTGCAACACGCCGTGCAGCGGCAACCCGTCGGAGGTCGGTGGCTGCGGTGGAAAGGCAGATTTGCAACGGCTGGCCAGTCCCTATCAAAGAATTAATTCAACATTTGTCATACCGACTATGGTCTCGTCTGTTGGTCTGTGGAATGGCCTTGGTTGTTACAAGTCAGTAAACGCGCACTTTCGTGATGGCAGCGCTGATCATGTTTCAGTGATTCTGTCAGCGCCCGTGCTCTTCAGGTCAGGGTCGACGCCGGACAAACTACAGTTGAATCCTGTGTCGCTGCCTGCCAGACCCAGGGATTCTCGCTTGCTGGTGTAGAATTCGGGAGGGAATGTTGTGCGTCTATATCTCAGGCTTGGATTTCAATAATATCCACTGACGAATATTAGGGTGTGGTCCACAGCTTCAGCACGGTTCAAAATTCTTTGGTAATAGTGACGGGATCCAGGACGGCAGACTCCGGCAAACCCCAAACGCACCGTTCTGCAACATGGCTTGCCAAGGCAACCCCAGCGAAATATGTGGCGGACCGGCCCTGCTCAATTTGTACAATTTTACTGGGACATATCCCATCGGAGCCTCTGTCGTGGCAATTGCCGGCGGATGGACCTCACAGGGCTGTTATAGGTACGGCTCGGCCTTCACCGCCTTGCCTGAACGCACGTTGATTGTCTCGAAAGCGACTCGGTATCCTCGCGCACGCTTGAACGCCGTGTTGACGTAGGGAGCGTGACTGTGGAATCTTGTGTGGCGGCATGCCAGTCACAGTCGTTCACAATCGCAGGTCTCGAATACGCCCAGGAATGCTGTAGGTCTACCAATCTCCTTTTTTTTACCGGATGGCTGGCGCTGACTGATGACCGGTGTTCACGTGTGGACAGGGTGTGGTAATGAGATTAAGTCACCTGGGGTCCCGATTTCACAGAGTGCATGTTACCAAGTTTGTACTGGGGACAGCACCGAAGTCTGCGGGGGGCCTAACGCGTTGCAACTGTACCGCTAGTGCATTGCATAATGTCGTATCTCTTCTTTGGGAAACGGTTTTTCGAATTCTCAATATTTACTGTACCAACGTTCTAAATTTCTCTATAATTCACCCAGTGGGCGGCATTCGTACTAAAGGTAGAAATTTCGGTCGCAAAGTTGATCACTGACATCCATTTGCTGTTGCTGGACAAGGGTTCCTGGGCAGCGGTCACGGTGTGGCTTGTACTACCTACAAGAGCCGAACGACTCGCTGGCGCCTCCAACCTAAAACAGATAATCTTGTCCTGTCTCATTCGAACGCATTTTCGCGTACTCGCCACAGGACGGGAGAGGGGAAAGAGGTGCAGAACGCGGATAGATACATTCCGGTCGGAATGGTATTCCTGTGGCTCTATGGGGCGCAGAGAACGATTGAAGGTAGGGACCGCGTACTGTAGACACGAAGAAAGGAGAGCGACCCCCTTTTCTTAACTTCCGCTGCCAGGGCAACTCACTCAGACACCTGCATACAAGAGCCGGGAATGCGTAGTGATCGACAGAGAAACCATATAGAGAGTATGTTCTGCTGGCAGCGTGGCCCGGTATTCTATGATAGTATGAGACGATTCGAACAGAACGCGCGGAAACATGCCGTGACGAACACTGGCAAGTACAAATACCATCTCGGAGTTTCGGAAACCCTGCTGGACTGGGATCCTCACACACGACGCCACCAGCCCAGCCGGTCCCAGTGTCGCACCGCCGATATCACTTATGATTGGCAACACACGTAGGAAGCCCTACCTGTGCTGCACAGTACCATGCTTTCCACTCCTCAAAAACTGCAATAGTATTCCGGGTAATTTAGAATACTGAAAACCTTATTCCTATGCCTGCTTCTTTCTGGGCAATCAAAGAGCGTCCTGGGGCACATCTGTAAAAGTGGGACCTGTCAAAAGCTGTCAAAAGCGTTCGGAGACCAGTCTCCGAACACTTTTGACAGCTTTTGACAGGTCCCACTTTTACAGATGCACCTACACTTATCAGGAAGGTTGGTTGGATACAGTTTGTTCGATGGGAGTTTTGAATGGTGACATTCAGTACGGTACAATCAGACTAAGTTACTGAGCTGGATGACAGTCACCGCATATACAGTATCGTACCTGGATGTCGACTTGGACGCCACGATCGTTCCTGGTGCCCTTTTTGCATTTCAGGTCGGGTCCGACTTGCCACTCAGACTATCTGGTTTGAAAGGTTCGGGCAGTGCATAAATGCGGCCCTTCAAACACGAACGACAATGACCCAGAGCCTGTGTCCTCAATCAATTTGCTTATGACCACCGGCAGCGAGAGACGTTCATCTGCTGGATAAAGGCACGCTGGATATTCACTTGCCTATACACTGGTGCCTGAGAGTGATAGGTTCGCATTTAATGCGCAATACCTGACAACATAGGATTTGAGGGGCACTAACTGTACATCGACTCATTCACACCGACAGCCACTTAATGCCCGCTGTCTTCTCACCGTCATTTATTCGACACCCACAGAACGTGTCTCATTTACGGTACGAGACCAGTTATAAAGAGTGTGGATGAGATGCGTTTACTCTAGCCAAGAATTGCCATGCATAGTCTGTCGTCCCTTGCGTTGGCGGCTTTCGTGTTTTCGGTACAGGTAGGTGCACTACCTTCAATTTGCGTCCTCAGAAAAAGCTCCTGGAGCCTGATCTTCCCGGCGGTCAATAGGTCCTCGCTGCTTCTGTGCGTCCCAGGAGCTTTGGTGCCCCAGGGTGGCAATATACAGGCTGCCTAGAGTGAGTTTTCATCAAGCACCGGAATATTTGGCCAATTGAATCCCATTCTCGCTTCAGAGACGATCGTTACATCGGTCTCCCATTGTTCACTGGTGCCGGATATGCCGACCCAGCGGGGATGACGATTGAAAAGTGTGCCGCCTTCTGCGATAGCCAACCAGTGTCGTACCGCTTCATGGGCCTGACATATGGTTTTCAGTGCTGTATGTCCACCGCAAAAGCATGGAATTCACTTTGCTGACATATCTACTAGCGTGCGACAACTTCTTCGAGCATGTCTACGAGAGCGTCGGCCAGAATTCTTGCAACTTGCCCTGCCCCGGAAACCCATCGGAGATAGGTGGCTGTGGTGGCAAGGAAGATCGGCAGCCGATGGCTAGTACCTATTACAAAATCAATGCAACTTTCATCATCCCTGCTCCGGTCCCATCTGTCGGTCTATGGAACGGCCTTGGTTGTTACACGTCAGCAAGCGCACCCATATTCAAATTGTAAGTTAGGACTGATCATGTTTCAGTGATTCGGTCAGCGCACGTGCTCTTCAGGTCAGGGTAGAGGCTGGAAACACTACAGTAGAATCCTGTGTTGCTGCTTGTCAGGCCCAGGGATTCTCGCTTGCAGGGGTTGAATTCGGGAGGGAATGTTGTAAGTCCGTTTCTCAGGTTCCGGTTCCGGTGGTATACACTAGGCTGACGATCATCAGGGTGTGGTTCACAGCTTCAGCACGGCTCAAAATTCTTTACGGACTATAATGGGATAGATGGGAGGGGTGGGGGTCACCGGCAAGACCCGGACGCACCGTACTGTAACATGGGTTGCCAAGGCGATCCTACAGAATCATGCGGCGGACCTGCCTTGCTCAATCTCTACAATTTTACTGGGACATATCCCAACGGAGCCTCTGTCGTGGCGGCCGCCAACGGGTGGACCTCGCAAGGCTGTTATAGGTACGACTCTGCCTTGGCATCAGGTTCTTCTGAATGTCCATTGACCACCTATAAAGTGATTCGGTATCCTCACGCACGCTTGAGCGGCGTGTTGACGTCGCGAGCGTGACGGTGGAATCTTGTGTAGCAGCGTGTCAGTCACAATCGTTCTCGATCGCTGGTCTCGAATACGCCCAAGAATGCTGTAGGTCTACCATCTCCATTTTTGACGGAATGACTAGCGCTGACCGACGACCGGTGTTCTCATGTGGACAGGGTGTGGTAATGAGATCAAGTCACCTGGCGCTCCCATTTCACAAAGTGCATGTAACCAAGTTTGTACTGGGGACAGCACCGAAGTATGCGGGGGGCCTAACGCATTGCAACTGTACCATTAGTACCAAGATTAGTACATTTCGTAATGTTGCATCTCCTCTGATACCGTATCGTTCGAAGGAAAACTTGCAATCTATGGACGGCCTGGTGCGACTTGGAGTCGCTTGCGAGTCGTTATCCAGGCCACCACCAAAAGTTTGTAACGAGTCCTACTGCTATGTATCACCCCTCTTATGAAACGATTGAGACTAATTGTAAAAGACATCGAGAAGGCAGGTTTTTCGAATTCTCAATAGTCCCCAACGTTCTCTATAATCCGGCTACACCACATGGTACGGACCCAATTGGCCATGGGCAGCATTCATCCTGAAGACAGCGGATTGAGTTTAAGTCGCAGAGTTGTAACACTGACATCTATTGCTAGACAAGGGGTTCGGGGCTGCGATATGGCTAGTACTACCTACAGCAGCTGAGCGCTGAGCGCTGGACGCGCATGAGGCGTGGTCGAGTCCCGAACGCCGAGACATTGCGTGCGTGAGCACACAGCATCTCGATATTGGCACACGGCCGGTATGCAAGGAATTGTAGCTCTAGTCTTAACACCTACCGCTCGACATCAAGGACTCGTAACCCGTGTAAATTGCCTATTTCGTGTCGTCGCACCACAGGGACTCAGAACTCTCTGGCAAGCCGTGAGAATACCAAAGAGCTTATCTCTGTGTATATGGATACGGTCCTCTTCTCTACAAGATAGCCGTCAGTTCTCTAATTCCCTAGCTCTCGCCGAAGCAGTTTCTAAGTCTTTCAGTGTCTCGTGTAGACTCGCATTCTCCCTGGATCTCGCTTGCGCCTCGAACCTAAACGGATGTTGACATAATCTTGTAGATTCACAACTTCGCTGCACCCGCTAAACGCATGTACTACTAGTATAAACACGAAGAAAGGGGAGTTACCCCTCTTTCTTAACTCCCACTGCGAGGTACCAGGACAACTTGCTCGTACGGGTATCGGGAATGTGCAGTGATCATCAGAGGAACTTGAACCAAGACTTGAACTCTACGAGTCTATAGAGTTTGTATTCTGCTGACCTGATTCAGATACCGAAAAGTTTTTACATGCACAGAGAATGGCGATGACAGTATTATTGTCGGACCTGCATGTGGCTGTGCCAACGTTTTGCCATGAGACGCGCAAAAAAGGACTCTGAGATCGTGCGATGCGATGGTACATGATACCAGACGGCCGGTAGGTGCCTTGGTAGGTGCAATACCGTGACTATATCTGGAAATGAGGTCACGTTTTTCTGGCCGGCAATATCCGCAAATTTTGAACTGGTTGACTTTCCAGGTTGACTTTTCCACTTCAAGTTGGACTCCTTTTTATCGGAAACTCAGACGCTTTTTAATAAACTGCGATAGCTGTATCTTCTTGGCCGCCGTGGAGTTGTCCGACGTCGTGCTCGAAGAACTTGCTCATTTGTAGGCTGTTGCTGGACTCCTGCGCCCGTCTCCAAACCTGTCTCCGTCATCTTGTGTTGTGTTTCCCGCAAGCGCATTTTGACTACCCTTTCTTTCTCCAGTTATTTCTCCTCGCGATCGGGACCGCCGGACCTCCCAACTCGTTCGCTCGTCAGTTATGAATGAGTTCGGTATGAGGTCACTTTTCGCTACCCTACACCCTCGATCTCACACCGTCATACCCTCTTGTGACATAGACACCATTGTGGGCGCTAGGGTCTTTCTTGCCACCTCTGTCCCAGCCGTGATTGACACGAAAGAATTCGGGCAATAATTTCAGTACCCTCACCGTGCGCGCCGGACCCAGTTCTTCCAATGGGGATAATTGGTCTCCATTCTTCTAGGAAAACCGTGCAGAACAGTAGTGACTTGGGACGGTCGCATGTCATTAGTAGTTGTGGCAAACTTCAAACGTGAGTGCCACATTTGCTGGCATATTGTTCTTACCATGGATATTGCACATCCTCTTGGAGTTAAACGGCCATATGGCGGGATACCCCTGCAGAAAATCTTGATTCTCTACGACTGCTCCCTCATGGCAGTTTCTCAGGCTACCTTGGCGAGAGAGGTTTAGACTCATGGCAAGCGTCCTCGACCCTGCTGTATCAGGGTAACGTTGGTCAGAGATCTCAGCTTGATTCGACGACCCTATCACCTGCGAGGACTTGTTAGCTGGAAAGTGATATTGCTGCTTGGACGCGCCTATACGTCGACTCAAACGGGAAAATCACACCTGATCTTCTCATTACTCTCCGGCCCAAGTCGACTTGTCACTTTGACTATTATTTTCGGAATTGTCCTGCGGAGAATGAGCGCGGCGGAAACGAATCCTGGGATTTTTTCTGAAAACGTCTACTGTAACAGTGATGCTACTGTATACCTGGCTTTTCGCGAGATCAGGCACTCGAGGCACACTTGATAGTTCTGGCGTGCCTTCAAACCGATCCCTGATGGTGACACGACCGCATTTGATCCGCAACCTATTGCTGCATAGACTCATTGTACGTAAACTCACTCATTCACCCGGATGGCCACTTAATGCCCGACAACTTCTCACTGTCATCTCTCGACAGCCATGGAACGTGTGTCCCACTTACGGAAGGTGACCGTTTATAACCAGTGTGGAGGCGATACATTCTGATCCAGCCAAGACATCGCCATGCATCGTCTGTCATTCCTCGCATTGGCGTCTGTGTTTTCAGCACAGGTAAGTGCCCTGCGTTCAGTTTGCGTCGTCGGAAATTTCCTTGAGCTTGTCAATAGGTCCTTGCTGCTTCGGTGCATTCCACGAGAAGTTTAGATCCGTCAGGGTGGACGAGTTTTATCTGCATGGAGTGAGTACTTCCCCCTGTATCAAAAATATTTGACCGAGTGTATCCCTTACTGCTTTCATAGAGACAATCGTATCATGGGTCTCCCACTACTCACTGGCGCCTACTATGCAGACCCCGCCAATATGACGATAGAAAATTGTGTCGCATTCTGTGATGGCCAACCGGTGTCATACCGCTTTATGGCCGTAACAAACGGCTTTGAGTGCTGTACGTCCACTGAAATTAGAGATATCGTTGACTTCGCTGACATACCTAGCGTGCGACAATTTCTTCGAGCATGTTTTCGAGAATGTGGGCCCTACGTGCAACACGCCGTGCCGCGGCAACCCATCGGAAGTGGGTGGGTGTGGTGGCTTTGATGATGGCCAACCCAAGGCCAGTAGCTATGAAAGAATCAATTCGACCTTCGTCATACCGGCCCTGGTCCCATCTGCTGGTCTGTGGAACGGCCTTGGTTGTTACAAGTCAGTGAGCGTACACATGGCTTAATAACAGTGCTGATCATTTTTCAGTGATTCGGTCAGCGCCCGTGCTCTTCAGGTCAGGGTCGATGCTGGGAACACTACAGTGGGATCCTGTGTCGCCGCCTGTCAGGCCCAGGGATTCTCGCTTGCTGGTGTAGAATTCGGGAGGGAATGTTGTGCGTCTATCTCTCAGGACCGGATTTTGGTAACCTCTGATGAATGATAGGGTGTGGTTCACAGCTTCAGCATGGCTCAGCGTTTTTTGGGAACTCTGATGGGATTCGAAACGGCAATTTCCGAAACTACCCCGACGAACCCCACTGCAACATGGCCTGCCAAGGCGACCCCAGCGAAATATGTGGCGGACCGGCCTTGCTCAATCTCTACAACTTTACAGGGACGTATCCCATCGGGGCCTCTGTCGTGACAGCTACTGGTGGGTGGACTTCACGAGGCTGCTATAGGTACGGATCAGAATTGATCAACAACTTCTGGCGTTGATTGTCTCGAAAGTGACTCGGTATCCTCGCGCGCGCTTGAGCTCCGCATTGACGCACTGGCAGGGAGTCTGACGGTGGAATCTTGTGTGGCGGCATGTCAATCACAGTCGTTCACCATCGCCGGTCTCGAATACGCCCAGGAATGCTGTAGGTCTATTCCTCTCCATTTGTAATGGAACGGCTAGCGCTGACTGATTCTTCACGCGTGGTTAGGGTGTGGTAACGAGATCAAGTCACCTAGCGCCCCCACTTCACAGCATGCATGTAACCAAGCGTGTGTTGGGGACAGCACGGAAGTGTGCGGGGGTCCTAACGCATTGCAGATGTACTACTAATGCGTTGCGTAACGTTGACTACAATTTCTGCTTTCGTGATTCAGTCCGTTACTGTAGGCTAACTATTGCTGTTATACTGTACCGTACTACCGTTATATCTAATGAAATTGCTTATTTCTTTGGCTTGGCCTGTTCGAGTCGTCTGAACGCAGCTTCCTCATATCACCTAGAAAGCGTCTCTTTAAAACGAGATGCGTTTGTATGGGTCTTAAGCGCTAAGCCCAGACTGGTCCTATATAGAGTGCGGTTGACTTCTCTGTACGTAAAAACTTCGGTTATCTACCCCCTTCCCTGCCCTCAAGCCTCCTCGCTTATCGACCTCGGGTCCCTTCACCTTCTAGATCCTAACGGGGGGGACCGCGGGCCAAGTTCACTTCGACTTTTGTTTTGTTGATCAGGAAAGACCACCTCCTACGAGTCCCAGAGCCTGCGAAGAGGTTGGGAGATTAACGGACAAAGGCTCCTTGCGAACCCACGGTGGATGATAGCTGTTGCCGGTGACAAGAGCAAGCAGGCCGGTGCACCTCTAAGATGGAATGTGCTATGAATAAGCGGATGTGAGGGAACGTGGTCCCACGGGAGAGTATTGCAGCGGGAGTCGCGAAAGCCACCTGTTAGAGGGAAGTACGGTGGATTGGATTATCGTGACATTAGAAGTTTGGTAGAAACCATAAAGGAGTGAGCGGCATGGGGGGTTGATAGACCAACATGGCCTTGCGGTAATGGGACGCGGCCGCATGTTCGACCAGGCGGCGGGTCAGCTGTCCCGGGGATGAAGCAGCTGTGATGCCACACGAGGGTGACGGCCGCATGGGTGGGTGATAGAAGGGGCGTGTGAGGCCCCATGGGAAGGATGACCGAGGCTGATAAGGCCCCATGTGTGAGGGTTAGATCGGGGTGTCCCAGCCATGGATGGCGGATGTTGGTAATGTGGGCGGATGGGCCCTACTGGTGCCCAGCTGTACTGCCTGTTCCACAGGAAGTGCCTCGTCGCGCCTGTTCCAGCCATTTCGGTTGGTCACCGCACGGACATCGTCAACTAGTATTCGCGAGAGGGTGAAGGCAAGGAGTAAGGAGTCTCCTCCACTACCCCTAGCGGTTGTGCCCAAGGCCCGTCTACCTGGTTGTGTGGGCCGAAGCCCAGCCAGGGGGTCACCCCGCCTTATTCTCTCTTCAAACGTAACTAGCATCGAGCGTCAATGTAACGGCTTCCGCCCAGTCCGGCTGGTCAAGTGTTGAGGTGGACCTCATCGTACTAGGGGGGATGTAAAGAAGGGCGGAGGTTGAGTATCGCCACAGATAGACGACATTGTGGACCACACAGTTGCCAGAAGGCGACCTGTGTCCGAGCATGATGTGGAAGGAGACATCCACTGGGGTGTGCCCCCGCAGCCAAGAGCGACTGCAGCACCCAGGAGGGCACAGCTCTCCCACGCAAAAAAAGGTGGTACGAGTTCAAGGGGAGTTGCAGAAGCATTCTTCCCCTTGTAAAAATATAAATACGAAGTCTGGAAATTTTAGTCACATGACATGACCGAGAGAGCCCATCAATTGTGACTTCCACTCTTCCACAACGGCCGCTGTAACTTACCTGCAGAAGCTGAACGCTGGGCATGCAGAGATTAATGTCTAGTACTCTTCGTCCTCAGTGATACTCGCGAAGCTGCGCGACGTCGCGCCCGGACTAGCACTTGTGCCTTGAGCCGTGCCAAGGCTAACGCCTCCGCTCTCGGACTCATTCATCCTGTCGTTGCCTCGTCGTCTTGACTGGGATCTTTAACTGCTCTTCCCGCAATTGAAACAACTACCTTTCCCTTTGCTCATACTCGAACGTGGGGACCATTAGCCTCCAAACTTGTTCGCCACTGTTGGTAATTAATACGGCACCGTTCATTGTTCTCCGATTCTCCTGGCCGCGCTTCGCTGTACCCTGAATCTGCCTCCAGCCATACCCATTCGGGGAGTGAGGGGCTTTACCGCCACTTCACCTTCAGCCGCTGCCAATGGCCGGCGCAAAAAGAACTCTGACACGGTTTCCAGCACATCATGCGCTTTGGATCAGGTTCTTAAGAGGATTACTGGACACTGCTACAGAAAATAGTGCGGAAAAATGGTGGGAACTCAAAACGGGTGCGTGCCGGTACCAGTATTGGACATGTCTATCATAGCGTGAATGTTATTCCCAGCGGCAATTATGGGGAGTTCTACCTATGTAATTGCGCTTCTTTTCAAACTTACAGTAAATTGCCATATGACGGAAGACCCCTGAAAATCTTGGCACTTTGCGACCCTTGACAGCTTCCCACCACCTGGGCGGAGACTCGTGACAAACTTTTTGGGTCTCGTATTTGGGGACGTTGGTCTTGACGCCGGATGATTCGACCCTCCATCTGCGATGGCTAAGTTAGTTAGCGGGATACAGCAAGATCGTTGCACATTGTTCCTAGATGCAGGTTCATGCGCCAGGATCGTTCCTGATGCCCTGATTGAAGGTGAGTGGAACAGACGCCGATTCAAAGTGTCTCGTTCAATCTGCTGATAGTATCTGACGGTAGTGGCCTGAATATTCTCCTGGATTTAGCCCCCGAGGCACGCTCGATGTCGACATAACTTCCACACAGTGCCTGATGGTGACCCTGGCATAACCGCACTTTTTGCGCGACAGTCTGCCAAGTAAAATGTAGGGACCACCCACTACACACAGACGTTTGCCAAGACCGTTCAATGCCCGACATCTTCTCACTGCCATATCTTCGACAGCCATGGAGCGTGTGTCCGCAATACGAAACGCAATTGCTTATAAAGAGCGCGAGGCGGATGCATTTTGATGCAGCCACCAAAACATTGCCATGCGTCGTCTATCACTCTTCGCCTGGGCCTCCGTGTTTGCGGGACGGGTAAGTGTACCGCCTACGGTCTATGTCCTCAGATATGGATATGCCTCTAGAACCTAAAGCTCCTGGTCAACAGGTCCTCGCCGCTTCTGTGCAGTTGCATTCCAGGAGCCCGGTTCCCCAAGGGTGGGAGAACATCCTGTGTCTACTGTGAGTTCCCCCCCATGCACACGATATACTTGGCTGAATGGCCCATGTTCGTCCTGCGTAGGGACTATGGGGTTTTCGGATCCCCGGTCCTCACCGGCGCCTACCATTCGGACTATACAGGTATGACGATAGAAAAATGTGTCGCCTTCTGCGATAGCCAGTCGACTTCATTCCGCTTTATGGGCCTGGCAAATGGCTATGAGTGCTGTAGGTCCCCTACGAAAGACATGGCATTGAGTTGCTAAGTTGAATGGTCACCTTATCTAGCGTGTGGCAATTTCTTCGATAATTATTACGAGGACGTAGGTCTCTCCAGCTGCAGCTCCTGGCCGTGCAATGGCGACCCATCCGAGGTAGGCGGTTGTGGTGGCCTGTATGCGGCCAGTATGTATCAGAGGATCAACTCGAACTTCATCATCCCGGCCCTGGTCCCATCTGTTGGTCTGTGGAACAGCCTTGGTTGTTATAAGTCAGTGAGCCGTACACGTGACCTGATAACAGTGCTGATCATTTTTCAGTGATTCGGTCAGCGCCCGTGCTCTTCAGGTCAGGGTCGAGGCTGGGAGCACTACAGTAGAATCCTGTGTTGCCGCCTGCCAGGCCCAGGGATTCTCGCTTGCTGGCGTAGAATTCGGGAGGGAATGTTGTGCGTCTATTTCCCGGGCTTGGATATCATGATAATGTTTACTGACGAATATTAGGGTGCGGTTCACAGCTTCAGCATGGTTCGACGTTCTTTGGTAACGACAATGGGATCCAGCATGGAAATTTCCGGCAAAACCCAAACGCACTGCACTGCGGCATGGGATGCCAGGGTAACCCCAGCGAAACATGTGGCGGACCGGCTTTGCTTAATCTGTTCAATTTTACGGGGACGTATCCCATTGGAGCCTCTGTTGTGCCAGCCGTCAACGCGTGGACTTCGCGAGGTTGCTACAGGTACGGCTCGGCCTTTGCCGCCTTGCCTGAACAGACGTTGATCGTCTCGAAAGCGACTTGGTATCCTCGCGCACGCTTGAGCAGCGCATTGATGTAGGGAGCGTGACAGCGGAATCGTGTGTGAACGCATGTCAGTCACAGTCGTTCTCGATCGCTGGTCTCGAATACGCCCAGGAATGCTGTAGGTTTACCAATCCTCATTTGTGGTGGAACGGCTAGCGCTGACTGACGACTGGTGTTCGTGCGTGACCAGGGTGCGGGAATGAGATCAGGTCGCCTGGTGCCCCCATTTCACAGAGCGCATGTAACCAAGCATGTGTTGGGGACACCTCGGAAGTCTGTGGTGGGCCCAACGCGTTGCAAATCTACTATTAGGCCATTTCCGCCATCGTGGTGGCACGGTGGTGCTAAGCAACGGCCCTGTTTCTATCTCCTTGCCACGCCACCCTTTTTCTTTCTTGGCTTTCCTTTCTACAAAGGGTTAGGAACTTAGGATGACATGGTTGCAACCGGTTAAGAATCCGGCGGACACCGTAATACTCAGACAAGAGACTTTCAAGCTTTTATTTAGTGACCAGACATAATGATGTAATCCGACGCCAACCAGCGAAATGGTCAACGAAGTGTTACCAGCTCTGCACCTACTTGACTTGCGAGATTGTCGCAACCCGGCCAATAGCCGCGTACGTACCAATACGTGCAATCGTGCCGGACTTGTGTCTGTTCTGGGACCTAGACTCCCACACAACTTGAAGTCGCATGGTTCGCTACCATGACTTTCCTCACGCTGCGTGTTGTGCTTGACGATCGGCAGCAGGAAGCAAGCAGGCAGACGGGAGGGCGTTTTAGCAAGAGAATAGGGGGCGCAGGACACGAATAGGCACTTCTGTCGGAGCAACGGCCTGAGTCCTGCGGCGCTAAGAGAGTTCGCCAAATGCTCGCCAGTGAAGATGGGTCCTGCAGGGGCCCGGGTGAAGCTGCAAATGGTCATATCACGCCGTTACACCTACTGAATCTGTATGCACCTGACGGCCTCTTTTCAGATGAAACGTTCCAGAACGACCAATCTGTGCATGTAGTGTGAATATTACTGTACTGTAGAGTGGAATGACCAGTGATCTGGTTCGTGTTCTGCTTGTCCAGACAAAATTCAGACTCACGACGACGAGATCGTGCGACGACAATCTTGGCGACAATATTCGATTACGGCACACGCGAACTTTCCAGCGACCCCATGCGGTTTGGATCCAGTTCTTCCGGCGGAAGGTTGTATCATAGGACTCTTTTTTTGAAAATAGTGCAGAACAGTGACGGGGACAACCCGAGGGTAGCCAGCAAGTCATCTATCGGAGGATATGTCAGTGAGATTATACGTATCCTAATGGCAGCATTGGTCACGCATCTGCATCATGTTTCAGTGATTCGCCCAGCGCCCATGCACCTCAGGTCAAAATTGTACCGCATTATAATCCAGTGTTGCCGCCTGCCTGGCCCACGGATTCACGCTCACGCTTCCCAGCGCAGAATTCGGAAGGAAATGTTATGTGTCTATTTCTCAAACCTGGATTTCGATGGAATACGCTAATGATTGTTAGGGTGTGGTCCGCAGTTTGAGCATGGTTCAATGTTCTGTAGACGAAAGTGTTCAAGTTCTGTACAGTAATGGGCCCAGTGCGACAATTTCCACCATACTGTGACATGGGTTGCCTTGGCAACCCCAGCGAATTGTGTGGCCTGGCCTTGGCCCAATACAGTAAATACAATTCCACAGGGACATATCCCATCGAAGCCTCTGTCGTGACACCTGTCGACGGTCGGACTTCACGGGGTTACGGGTACGGCTCAACCTTCACCCATTATCTGAACAAACAAATGGATCGTGTCGAAAAGTAACTCGACGTTCGCGCACGCTTGAGCGGCGTGTTGATGCAGAGAACGTGACGGTGGAACCGTGTGTGAGCGAATGCAGTCGTTCACTATCACCGGTCTCGAATGTGCCCATCCAAGATGTCTTCCAACTCCCACCTGTGATGGGAAAGTGGCGACTGGTGTTCGCGCGTGTTCAGGCCGGTCAGGGTGCGGTACTGTAATAATAATGAGATTAAGCCACCTGGCGTCCCCATTTCACAGAGCGCATGCAACCCGGCTTGTATTGGGAACAATAGATGGGCCCAACGCCTTGAAGACCTACTATTGAGTTACTGTAAGTTACCGTAGCGTGTGATTCGTAATCTCCGTTATCATGACAGTGGCAGGCATGACAGCACGCGCTGTTGAATATAAAGCTAGCCGCCGTCGTTCATATAACAAGCTTTTCTTTTCTTCCTCGACGCACGAATTATGACGGATCTCACTACTTTGCATTCTCCGAGCACTCTTTACCTCCCCTTGATCAAGGAGACTGGTCTCCCTCGTCGCTTCAACCGCCGGTCGACATTTCCAATCGTTCCTACCCCCCTAGTCACCGTCCAAATGGTCGATACTGATCCTCCTCCCCTGTCTCCGGTCAGAGTCCGAGACAAAAACCTCCTTTCTCCTCCTCCCCATACTTTCAGATCTAGACCCAGGGCTCGTAGACCACCTTCTGCATCTCCCGAACCCTCTTTGGAGAACACACGTTCTATTCGTTCACCTGACTATTCGTCTTTTCACCCCAACTCGCCGGAGTCCGTCCCTAGGCCTAGCAGGCGTAGCTCTACATTGATTGTTGCCCCCCCTCCGACGACTCTATGTACGTGTCTTCTTCCGATGACCGAGTGTGTAGTAGCTGACTCTACTCCCAGTCCGTCCAAAGCCGTTTTGGAGGAACACTTGCCGTTCAGCCGTCACTGGGACATTTTACGCATCATCTCTGCATCCCATTCGCCGTTCGACTTTCATTGCTGCCGGACTTCGCTTCGATAAACCCATTGCAGATCTGTCTGCACTAGGTGTCGAGTCGCGCATCGGGATCGTCTTTCTGCTTCCCGACACTCTCCCTTGATTTTCTTTCTCTTTCGCCATGCTTCAGGAGCCCCCCTTGATTCCGGACCGTATTCTTGAAGCTGGTTTACGCTCCATCAGCCGGCCTAACATTAATTTTGCTCGTAGTGGACCTCCAATTCCCAACACCCCCGGCACGACTGGGGGTCCATATTTTCATACGCACGGCCCAGGGCAGAGACAAATACATATTAGGGATTTGGAAAACAAAGTACGCGATGAGACGCCACTTCTCACACCCACCCCTACTCCGACTAGCATCAACTGGTGGCCTTATCCCCCATGGGGTCAGTCGACTGTGTCGGCGACTCCTGTGGCGTCATCGTCATCGTTTTCTGCTGCTGCCGTCGCTGTGGTTGCTTCTTCGGTTGCTTCGGCGTCTACGATCCCGCTTTCAGCAACGACGTCGAGCGCCACGCCCAATACGCCTCAAGCTACTATAATTTCCACTTCGGCTCTCCCTCCTACGAACACCTTGCCGTCGAATCCGAGAGTTCAAGCCGCCACAGGTTCTCATTTCAACTTCCTTTATCTCGTCCCTGTTTTTGTAGCTGTTGGTCTCGCGCTCGGCGCCCTATGCGGTCTTCTGGGCTATCGGTGGTACTCCCGGCGTCGCGCGCGTAAGGGCGGTCCCAGCAATGGTATTCGCACACGTGGGCGTGAGGGTTCCTCTTTCGTTCCAGGTCCGCCATATATACCTATGCATGATGACACCGAGGATGCGCGAACGCCATTGCCCACTACGACCACTAGTCCGAGCAAGTATACGCGCCATGGTGCCTCTCGTGCAGGGAGATCGTGGCTTTCCGCCGTCGCAAGGGCTGGTTCACGTCGTGGCAGCACGCATAGTAGTTCTATTCCTCCTTCGCGAGGGAGCACCACTCGCGCCGCCACGCCTTCCCATTCGCGTCCCCTGTCTGGTAGTCCTACCGGCGCTCGTTCACGCGGGAGCACCATCTCACCTGGTTCACTGTCAGACGAGGAAAACGTGCCTTACGAGACCATTCGTCACACGTCCATCCGCCGTGGTATCATCGAGCGCCTGCAACGAGGTAGAGCGTCACGGGCTCCTTCTCGGCGCACCACGCAGACATATCTCAGTGCACCCAGCGCGTATTCCGGAACGCACACCGAGGACTCCCGTGCCCCAAGCGCCATCCCTTCCTCCGAGTCCCTGCGCGACACGGACTGGATACCAGGCAGCGGCTTCCGGATCGTCGAAGAGGCTATCTCCAGTCCCACCCCCCCTTCGACGGCGGCGACCCTCAGTTCTCCCACCTCGGTCTCAGCTTCAGTCGCAGGTCTCCCAGGGCGATCAGCGAGCGCGTGGGAGGACCGCGCAGCGATACGCCAGGCGGTCGACGCGCACCCAGGCGAGCGCTGGCTCGCGTGGACACGGAGCTGGACTTCGAGTCCCCCGCAGACCAATACACAACAACAAGACCGGTTCACTGCCGTCCCTGCGCGCCGGCGCGACGACCTCGGCGCCGCGCTCCCGCGCAGCCCGCCGCAGCTTACGTCGGGCACCCTGCAGTCGACCCTGATATTCAGCCCGTCATTGGCGCCTGCGGTACCGCGCGCTGCTACCACCGACCGACGTGCGCGGCAGCCCCAGCCTCCCCGGCCGCTCGTGCGCGCAACGCGACAGGCGGCGCCGGCGGCGGTTCGTGGAGACTCGCGCGCGAGCAGCATCGCGTTGGGTGAGGGCCATGGCACGCCGGCGATGCGGTATGCGGCGCGGCAGACGGCGCTTGCGCGTGTGGAGGATATCCTCGCGCGCAGCTATAGCTCGCGTGATCTGGCGGCACCGACCGGCAGCCCGAATGCGTTTGGTGCCGGTGCCGTGCCGGCTTTGTCGACGGAGGAAGAGGAAGAGGACGTTACCTTGACTGCGGGTATTGAGCAACGCTTGGCGGCCGCTGCCGCTGCTTCCAACCGCCGGCGTCAGAGGTGAAACTAGCGCTACTTTTGTTTGCAGCACGATTCTAGGATTGATGTTTCTCGGTTGTGGTTTTCAATATTATTCACTATTCGCTATTTTTATGGTATCTTTGACGAAACTTTCTGCTGGTCACAAATTATGATTTTATCCCGTTACGGGTAGAGTGAGTCTCGTAGAAAATAACTGATAGACCCTTCGGTCGAGTGGAGACTGGCACTCTGATTCGCTGACTGGTGTCGTGTGTTCGAAAACTCGGTAGATTCGGGAAAAGAGACATGTATAGTATTATTGTTCAGGAATATCAGTTAAATAGATCCATATTCCGTGGCCGTGCAATACCATTCGACGCGAATGAGTTATGACCACGATCAGTATGCGGCCCTCCGCGACCTGGTAGTGAAGCCCCTCCGACGGAAACCTCCTCTGCGCGTGCCCGTACGGCGGTTACTGCCGCAACAACGACAGCATAGGATATCAGCAATGACGTCGAAGATCGTCACGATGACCTTTAAAACGGCTGGTGAGAAAAACTTCAAGCCGAACTTGTGTGCTTACCGCGACAATCGCGCCGATGATGGTTTCGAGAACGCCGGCGATTGCGGAGATGATAGCATTGATGCCCCCACCGATAGCGGAAACGACGGAACCCTAGAATACGGGAGGTCAGCAAAGGTGTGCTATACGCGTCGAATGAACACATGCCATAGGGTGTGGTGAGTGATTATTGTGATGGTATGCAAGAAAAGACAAGAGATAGGAGATGAGAGTGAGTGGGTTGTTGGCCCATGAATCTGTTTTATATTTCACATATGCTTGGAGTGATTTGATATGACGTCGGGGACTTGGGCGCACCACCGTTGGCTCCTCATGACGTCATCCTTCTACGGTCCGCAGGTCGCGTTATGGCGCGTCACTGGCGCGTCTCGTGTCCTGAAAACGCGAAAAACGGTTGTGGAGCTAGGTCGCGTGAGCACGTACGCAGTGAGGCAGTGTGATCTTGAGTGGTCCATAGAGGGTGCGATCCACCGATCACCGCACGGAATCGAAATCATCGTAGATTCGGAAAAATGTACAGTAAATACGACCGCCAAGGGATAGATAATCTAACATTCTAAAAGCAAAATCAGATCGTACAAAAAATTGCTAGCAAGACAAAATGGGTCGACAATCAACGAAAACAAAAATCGACTAAAAGACAATCATAACAAAAACCCAAAATCAAAGAAATCAAAAACCAACGTAGCTCAAGCTCCACATCTCCCCTCTCACGCCAAGCCCACCCGCCTCAGCGCCAACGACGCGCGCCCCGAGCCGCACGAGCACGCTGACAGCATCGCGCATCGCGAGCTTCTCGCGCGCGCTAAGCGGCCGCACGACGCGCAGGTCGACGCCCTGGAACGCAGGCGTGTACGGCACGCACGCGCGGCGCGCCCCCAGCGCCAGGAACACCGGCGGCGGGGGGCGCTGCTGCAGCAACAGGGACTGCGCGGACGATCGCGTGGACGACGACGGGGACACCGGCTCGCCACGTTTCCGCCGCGGCGATGCGGGCGCACCAGCACCACCTGTGGCACCACCAGCGCCTGCGCGCGCGTTGTCCAGCTTATACGCGGGGTACCCCGGCAGCCAGAACTGCACTGGAGGTAGCGGCGCCGCGGGGGGCACGACGGCCTCGGCTGTGTCGCCGCCGTGGTCGCTGGGGTCAGACGCCAGGGTCGACGTCGGGATGAGGGGACCCTGGCCGTAAGGTGGGCCGCGGGGCATGATGGGCGTGGGCTCGGGAGATGCAGGGCGCGAGGAGGCAGTCGAAATCGATGCGGCGCCACCTGAGAGACGGAATGGTGCCCAGGAGCGCTTGGGCTTGGGCTTGGGCGCGGGTGCGGGCGCAGGCTTGGGCGCAGGGACGGGGGCGGGAACGGGCAGTGGAGGCGTATCGTGCCGCGAGCGCGAGTCGCGGCGTCGCCCAGACCCATGTGAAGGCGTCGGAGAAGTCAGCCCCGACGAGGGCCGGCGTGGCTTGTGTCCTGACTTGCGAAGGCTGCTGTAGCGGTGCTCGCGATCGCGGCGAGGAGATGGAGAGCGTGACCGTACGACGGACGCGGCAGGGGTGGTGAGCCCGCCGGATGAAGCGGAGAGGTTGGATGAGACGGCAAAGTCGTCAAGGGAGGGAGATGCATCGCGACGGCGGCGGTGGCGCGAATCAGATCGCCGACGGTGCTTTGACTCAGTCACGCGCGGTGGATCTGGCGCTGCTTTGGAGGGAATAGAAAGTTTGGGTGGCTTCGAAGACGACGGCTGAGGCGGTGCTTTTGAGGAGGTCGAGGGTTTGGGTGGTTTCGAAGACAATTGAGGCTTCGAAGAACGATCAGCGGTTTTTGTGGCGGCTTTCTTCGCTAAAGTTGGCAAGGGACGATCGTCGACGTGCGTCATGCGACGCGGATCGTTCGCATAAAAGTCGGCGTAACTGTCGTATTCTCTCTCGAGCTTTGGTAGGGGCTGGTTGTTGGGGAGGGGTTTGACGCGTAACAGTGGTGTTCTCCGTCGCCTCGGGTCTTTTGCGTAAAAGTCGGCGTAGGAATCGTGCTGGACCGTAGTGTCAGGAGGACCGTCCTGGGGTGTGACCGTGTTATTACTATCACTCTGTTGCGATTCGGGCCGAATTAGCCCTGCAGGAGGGTGCTCTGGTGGAGGGTCAGGGTGGATGTTGGAATAGGCATAGGTGAGAAGACCCTCCTCAGAGAAGATCGACGGGTGAAGGACTGGAAGAGGGACGGGGACTGGAAGGGGGGAAGGCTCGGGACTAGGTTCAGCACGAGGCAGCGCGGGAGGCGAGTTGGGAACTGCCGCCGGTTCCTCGGGCTGTACCTCAGGCTCTGGTGATTGTACTAGTGGCGGCGTTAGCACTGGCACTGGCTCCAGTTCCGGTTCCGGGTCTGGTTTACGCTCCGCCTTTTGCAAAGGCTCAGAACCCCGCTTTCTCGAACGTTTCGACGAAGCGACGGAGGCAGACGAGGTAGCGCGCATCGGTACAACTTGCTCGGCCACTATCGTCTGGGAGGTACCTCGCATGGACGACGGGCCCGATGACTTCGCGATGACTTCGGTGTCCTCGGGTATCTGCATTTCCGCCGCTTCTTCCTCTTCCTCTTCTTCTGCGACCCACTCTTCGCCCTCGTCCCGAGCGACCTCCTTCAAGAGTTCATTCAAGACGCCAGCGGAGAGTCGGAACACAGCATCCAGACGTCCGTCGACAAGCCACTTGCCGAACACCTCCCGTGCCCACACCATTTCGCGCTCAACTTCCTCGCGGTCTTCGCGTCTCTCCCTACCCCTCTCGAGTTTCTCTTTCAGCTTCTCCAGGTCCTCCTCATTCTCGTTGGCGCTCCAGTCCTCGGCAGGATTGTCGTCGTCGGCACCATCCAACGCGACTCTGACCTCGAACACACCTTCCTGTACGAGGCGGCGGCCCGTGCGGCCCAGTTTGAGGTACTCCGCCTGCGCCCAGTCCCGTATGTCTTGGTCGTCTGAATCGAGTAGCAGGGCGAGACGCCGTGCACGTCGCTCGCCCATTGGGACTTCAGGGAGTAAATGAGGAGGAAGATCTGGGCGCTCGGACAGTCCCGATGGAATGGTGAAAGGATCATCCTGGTCTAGGGTCGTTGATCTTTCGAGGGCATCAGGGCAAGAAATCCGGGAGAGGCGGTAGGCAGCGAGAAAGGCGGAATAAGGTTCGAGTCGGAGAGCGGGAAGCACGTCCGTTCGGCCATGGACCTGGTGCGGTGGTCTGTCTGTTGTGAAAGCGTCAGCGATAGGTGACGGTACGTCGAGGGGAAACATACGACAGTGTTCGCAGATTTGAGGAGGATCAAAGTGTATCCCTGAATGCGGGAGGTGGGTCGCAACGGAGGGCGCTTGTATTTGTCTCGAACTGGAAGCAATTGTACGGCGGCTGGTCTCGATACGGGAAGAGCGACTGCGTGACGAAGAGACGACGGAGGATGATGTCACCGAAGACTGGGTGATTGACGATTCGCTACTATAGGTGAAGTCGCTACCACCGACAGTGGCAGTCCTCCATCGATCAATATCGCTGTACGAGATGCCGGATTTACTTCCGGGACTGCGCAAAGAGTACGGGACGATGGCGCCTTCATGCCGAGAGGAAGAGACGGGTGTGCGGGTGGGGGTGATGCTGCGTTTCCTCCTCCTCGGTGGGGACGGGGTCCGTTTTCTATCGCTAATCGGAGGAGATCTTCTCCGAGGACGAGACGATTTGAATAGGCCAATGCCAAAGATAGTGCCGATGTCCGACCCGCTGCTGTAGCTGGACAAGCTACTGAAAGAAGATAGCGACATGGCGTGCAAAGGACGCACGTTGTGGAGACTGTGAAGTCAGCGACTGATCAGGCGCGCAAAGAAACGGCGAGGTTAAAGGCGTGCGAGTGGCGTGCGACCCGAGGACAGGTGAAAACGAAAGAAAGTGACAATGAAAAACCTCCGTCGACGGGAGGTCTGCATCGTGGGCCGTGGGAAACAGAACCTTCGCCTTGTTTACGTTTGTCCGCTCGCGCTCGCCTACGTGCGTGCCGTGCGGAGTTAATAAATGATCCTCCTTGTGCTCTTTGTTTTGTGAGCACTCTTCTTCTGTGCTTGAGAAGACATCGCGGCGATAGAACACGAATAACCGTGACAAAATGAAGCCTGAAGGACGGTTGGAATGACTGGAATGAGGACATCCGGCATCCGGCCCGGAGATTGGGCCTGTAAAATCTATGGTGAGTTGAGTTATTGTCGCTGTTCACTACCAGGCGGACCTATGAAGAAGGTCCCCAATTTAGGACAATGAAAGGCCATCCATGTGGGAACTGCATCGTGTTGCGTCTCAGGTACTCATTTCATGTCATCAATGTACGTATAGAAGGCATGTGCACGGTGCTGTGCGCATCGGAAAACGTCCAACAAAAAAACACACCGCGTCCGCAACAACCCCGCATCCTCGTGTCCAATCTAACTTTAAACCCCAACTGTGTGGTCACCGTCCCTTTGCTAATGTCCGTAGCTCATCGTCTGCACTCCACACTGGCAGCACTGTTGGCAGAATCATAGTCTCCTCCCCGAGCCTCTCAGCGCCTACCACTGACCGACCTTAGCTCCTAGGCCGCTCATCTCAACTTCTATTAGGGTCCCTTGCGAACAGCCATGGTGCTTGGACCGGGGCTGTTCCTGCTAGAGGTATAGAAGGTCAAGAGGGAATTCGTGTATCTCATTACCACTACCAAGCATTGTCGAAGATGTCTTCCAAACTTAGGCCCCGTTTTGCCATGTCTGTTAATCAGCCCCCAGCTCGTAAGTACGAACTAGGTTTCACCATTAAATCATTTTTGCTCACTGTTTTGGCCAGATCCTGCTACCATTACCTCTGCCTTGGTTACCAAGAAGATAGACACGCGCAATGATCTTGTGATGAACACGATTCAAACATCGCTCGCAGCTCTTAAGGAGGGGAGTGTCTGGATCCCATATATATCCCCCATAGCGGGTCTCTTGCTCCAAGCACTCACCACGCGGGATGTACGTGCCACACATATTTCTTCCTGAATGTCCGTTTTCTAACGCGTGCGTCACCAGGAAGTGAAGCAATACAAAGATGAGTGCGAATTAGTGATGCGCAAGCTCGCCAGAGTCGCAAGCATCATTGTCGACGTCGGCAAGATGTGCAGAAAGCACAACTTGAAGGAGGAAGATCTCCCGGGTAGTCTGCTCGCTATTATGGGTTCTCTTCAAAGGTTCGTCTTTCATTGGTGCCTATCATGCCCACAGTCTGACGATAGACCAGAGAGCTGGATGAGATCGAGCGCGTGCTGAAGGAATGCTCCAAAAATAAAGGCATCAAAGGGTTCCTTCTGCGCAAGGATCTGTTGACAAAGATCAAGCGATGCGATGGGGAGTTATCCAACGTGCTCCAAGCTTTCCAGGTCCGCTCTATTCTTATTGATGTCAGTTGTGTGACATATCTCCCCGTAGGCTGGACTGGCATTGGACACTCGATTCGCATTAGTTGGGAGGCGAGAGGTATGGAGCATCGCGATATAAATCGAATTTTGCACGGCTGACGCTTTCAATAGGTCGCTGCCGACTCAGACCGAGTCAGTGATATCCGGCTAGGCCCAAAAGCTCCAGGGGCTTTCGCTATCTCAAGAGCTGGGCCAAGTCAAAGCCCCCACTTACGGCTTGTCTCTGGACCGGCTGAGCCGCTGCTTTTGGTAGACCGAGTTGAAGAGTGGACCTACCGCCGAAGACGAAGGGGAGGAAGGAAACGTGGGGGTGCCAAAGCCAAGGCGCGAGAGAGCGAGAGAGATTCGATGAGAACGGGGACGAGAACGGTCGCCATCCGAGGCGGTGAGAAGACGACGAGACGACGAGCGAGTTAGTGGGTAGGAGTGCCCTTGATTTGGCCCGACTCGAACCAGATTCACGCGCGAAGTAATGGGTAGACAAGTGACAATACGGCGTTGCTGTATTAGCAGAAAAGTGGTTTATGTGCAGGAGAAGCTTGTACTGACGAGCGAGTCAGTAAGGTAGATAGGATGAAAATGGGCGAGACGAGGAGGTACGGAAGGCGGGAATGAGGCAGTAAGGTTAGAGAGCAGCCGAAACACAAGGTGGGACAGATATGGAAGAGAAAGAGATAGGTGGCTACAGACCAATGCCGATTCAGTTGCGATGGGACGCACGCATATCGCTGGAAACAACGGAAGTGAGATCGAGGTGATCGACTATCGTGGACCAGAGCGTCTGGACAGCTAAAAATTTCTCAAAGAGCTCGGAGAAGAGACTTGAGCGCTTGAGCGACGGGGTAGCGATGAACAACAGAGGGACGTGGTTGAGATGGACACCGAGTGATGCACAGAGAACTTGAAGTGACGAGCGAGAGCACAGCGAACAAATTCGGCACAAGGGGCACGCATTGAATTTGGAAGAGGTCTGCTGTAAGTCTACAGTGGGTCATCGCCTCGAACTCTGTCCGCTAGGCGACTGACTATGAAGAATTTAAATACGCGTGGTCCCCTTAGAGCAATGCCATCCATGTCACGATGAGAGTTGCATCTAATGAAGGCATGTGCACAGTTCGCACCGGAAAATCTCCAACGAGGAATTTATAAAACACGTCCCACGTCGACTCCCTTTCGACTAATGTCCCTAGCTCATCTTCTGCACTCCACAGCACCGTCAGCACAGCTTCCTCTCCGAGCCTCTCGGCGTCTATCACTTGACCGACCTAAGCTCCTAGGCCGGTTATCTCAACTACCATTAGGGTACTCTGCAAACAGCCATGACGCCTACGCCATGGCTGATATCTTCCTATATGATTTCTTTGAGGTAGGTAAGGGAAGGAAGCAATGAACCCAACGGATCAACGGGCCGGCCTTCCAGACGCTCAAAAGTAAGTAAATTTAAATTTAAATTTAAATTTAAAGGACATTCGGCCGAACCGTCAGGTCACGGAACCATGACCCCCTTGCATGCGACCGAGGTTTTTCTTGATAGCAAAAAGTCAAACAAGATTTTCAAGAAGACTTTACACTTACTATTTGCGAAAAGACGCACGCAAGTCACGGGGGCCATGACGCAGAGGCGTTTTCAGTATAGGCGTGGGATGGCCCTCGTCCGCCGACGCCTCCGAACAACCCGCCGTCTGCGTCCGTACGACACCGCCCTTGTTTTTCGCTTTCGCCGTGTTGTTGACCCCGCCACTTAGGATATACATAGCCTCACTGAGCGTCTGTTTTGGAGAGGAGGAGCACATACTATGAGTGAGTGGTATTCTGTACTGTACTTGGCTACGGTACTGTACTTGGCTACAGTACTTTGCCCGAAGCTTGGTCCGAAGTCGTGTGTTCCTGCGCGCTAAACAGGTGATGGACTCTAGGCCTCAATCGACCATGGGTATGATCTCACTTCAACTCCACAAGATATGATCTCACTTCAGCTCCATAAGATATGATCTCACTTCAACTCCGCGAGGGCTACCAGGCAGGAGCCCACCGACTCTATAAAGCTATGGCTGAACCCAGCAGAGGTCGCTCTAGACTCTCCCAGGGCTCGCAAGCCAGCTTGCGCTGTGAAAATGGCCCATCATCGAGTTCTTGATCGAGTTCCATCTCAACAAGCTGACCACCTCTCAGCAAACACATTCCCTCTTCTCCACCAACCACGCGGCCATGTACAGCAGCGTATTGTTGTCAGCCTTTCCCACTGTATCACTCATGATAGACATTAACCCATTCCTTCTTTAGAACCCTCATGTCGCCGGCGATGACCAGCAAGACATCAATCTGGAGGAACTTGAAGTCCTCCAGCCGTTAGGCAATGCGGCTGTGCAAGATGAAATACAGTATCCCCACCACATCGATGCACCGAATAACAATCCGGTGTACTATTACCCTCCCTCACCACCTGTGCGATATTCGTTGGTGTGGTATTGGGCATTGTCTGACAATGACACCTTCGCTCAGCATCCGGAGGACCCATACGTGCGCATGCACCAGGAAGGAATTGCCCAAGGTGTCCCAGCACAAGCACATCCTTTTGCTCTAGTATGTAGAGCCTCTCTTCGCCTCCACATATATATCCGACCGAATTGTTGCAGGCGGCACAAGATAATCTCGATGGCCTTTATGGCCATGGTGCTCAGTTTCCCGCGGCTGACCCCCCCGAAGCTTTTCACAACGTCTGGCTCGACCCAGCCCCACTTGCCAATATGCTGCCAGTCAACGGTTTGAGGGATCTTATTGGCCGTAACCTTAACAATCCTGATACACTCATCAACATGGTTTGGATCGAGCCTGGGCCTGGTGGTCGTGTCAAGCTGTGGATCGCGCTAGAATTGGCTGATATTTTCTGAACCAGCATTCGCTGTCGAAACCGTGATGATTCGCTTTGTAAACATCTTGTTTGTCGTTGTCCCATAGTTGCTAATCTGTGCCCCCGTTAAACTTTTACCGTTGTGTTGTTGCTCTTTTATATAAAGAGATTGTCTTTTTGAGGACGACACGCCCCTTCGGAAATCAATGATGGGGCCTCTGTGTCATACTGGACCTTCTCTTACAGGGGAAAATATCTATGGGGAGTTAAGCGGCGATTCTTGAGGCGAGGTGAACGTTACTGTGTTGACCCCGTAAGGGATTCGAGTCGTTGTGGGTGTGGCAGATAAGAGTACCAAGAGGAAGTGAAAACAGTAGGCGCAAGCGAGATGCCCTATCCTCTAGCGCCCTTGCGAGTGACGCCGGAAGCAAGCCACCAACGAAACGGATCAAGACCCATTAATGTCATGTTCATTCAAAGCAACTGAACAGCACTCGATCTACCTCGACGACGCCGGTGCCAAGGCAAACGTGATGACGACGGCAGTATTTTTGGTTGAGACCTGGAATTGAAGAATCGAATCGTTGACGCTGCGTCCCTACATTGACGACAAAGAAGCTGTCCTCCAGTGGCGACATTATAACATAGCCGCGACAGGTCAGGTCTCAGACATTAAAAAAAAGTCCGTACGAATGTCGTCGGATGTTTCTTTGGCTACTTCGGTGCTACATCAGGGAAAACCTCCCAAGCTAATCTAGCTAATTGAGCTACGGTAGCGCTACGGTAGCGATCAATTAGCTAGATTAGCCATCAGGTAATTTGCCACCAGATACTGTAGCACTACGGTAGCGCTACAGTATCAGCTCAGGAGCTAGATTAGCACGGTCGTATCAGCCCAGGATCAGCTCAGGAGCACAGTCCTATCATGCCGGATACAGCTAGCAGTCTTAGTTGATGTGGCGTCGCCGCCCAAGCGAAGCGCGCATGGAGCACAATCTTATCACACGAATACTGTAACAACGAGAATCGAATTTTATTAAATAACTATCATAAATGAGAGTACCTCATCACTGGCATCACTACCTAGTGATGGTAAGGTTTGGTTCTGAACCTCGGTTCGAACCTGAACCGGACCGGTCTGAACCCCAATTTCGGGTTCAGGTTCAGCTGTTGACCTGAACCGAACCAATGGTTCGGTTCAGGGTTCAGCAAATTCCTGAAACTGGAGAACCAGTTCTGAACCGGTTCTGAACCAATGAACCATTGAAAATATGCAAAAGATTTAGGCACAAACCAAAATCAAAAGTGTTCTATTTAGTGAATGGCATGGATTTATGTACCCGTGCAGGTTCAGCCTGGGAGTTTGGGCAGGTATGGGTATGACTCGGAGTACCAAATTTGTGACCCTCGCGAAACCCGTCCCCAGTGGTCACTGGTCACGGGTTTCGCTGGGCACACAGGTCGCTGGACCGGACGCTGCTGCAACGTGTCAACAGACTGCCATTGTTTTCCAACGCTCACTGGCAGCGTGTTCCTTGGCCCAGGGAACCCTCAATTTAAAGAAGCTAAGTGTTTTTCCTTTGTCTGACCCTTTTAGCTAACTAACTACAATGTTTTCTAGGTTTCAAACACGTTCTCGGCACTGCCTCCACCTCGCCTGCCATTGTCATCCGACGCGCTCATCGACTGCGTTCCTTGGCCCAGGGAACCCTCAATTTATAGCTAAGTGTTTTTCCTTTGTCTGATCCTTTTAGCTAACTACAATATTTTTATTTCTTTCTAGGTTCCAACCACGTTCTCGGCGCTACCCCCACCTCGCCCCGTGCAGGCCTGTATTGCCGCCACCACCTTTGGCTTGCAAGTGCCAATTCCACCTTCTTGCAGCGCGCAAGAGCTGCCATGCCCCACTGCGACACTACGACACCGCCGCGACACTACAACAGCGACACGACACCACCACGTGACGAAGACCGCGACACGGCGCGTGGCGCTACGACAGCGACATAGCGTGCGGTACTACGACAGTGACACAGTGCGTGGCGTGACGAAGACATCGACACGGCACGTGGCGCTACAACAGCAACATAGCACACAGTACTATGACAGCGACACAGCGCGTGGCGTGACGAAGACATCGACACAGCGCGTGGCACTATGACAGCGACACAGCACGTGGTGCTACGACAGCGACACGACACCGCGGCGTGACGAAGACAGCAACATGGCGCCGCGGCATGGCGAAGACAACAATACAGCGCCGCAGTATGGCGAAGACAGCAACACTGTGCCGCAGCATGGCGAATACGGCAACACGGCGCCATGGCCCTTAGTTTACAAGTCTATAGTCACTGTACTAGTAGTATACATGAGTTAATATAATATATTTGGGTATTTTGGGTGCATGGGTCGCAAGGGTGTAGAACCCTTGTGACACTTGACTGACCCTTACCCCTCGCTGCGGGTAAGGGTCTCGATGGGTACGGGTACGGGTACGAAAAAAAACCCAAGGGTTACCTGGGCCACACACTAGGCTTTTGTTCAGGTTCGGTTCAGGTTCAACCCCTCCCCGAACCTGAACCGAACCATTGTGAACCTGAACCAATGGTTCGGTTCAGGGTTCAGCCTAGACCCCTGAACCGAACCAATGGTCCGGTTCGGGGTTCGGGAAAAAAGGTCAAAGAACCGAACCGAACCGAACCTTACCATCACTATCACTACCTCTCAACTCGTTATACTGTAAATCTACTTGACCCACTCGTGATCCACGTGACAGGCCTGACCGGAGCATCGGTGCAGCAGCAACTTTTCGACAAGTAGCGCGACATCTTCCTCGGGCTCAGCACACAACTCGAGGGACTTCTCATTTTCAGGATGCACACAATAAATATGGGCGCGAGGAAGGTGCAAAGCTGGATGCCGTTCCATTTGTGAGACACATTGAGCAGGGAAATGAAAGATGAAGAGCACACATCGAGCAGGACGGGATCAGCGGTGTCTGCACATAATTGACTGAGGAATAGATAAACGGCTTGCGATGGTGATGCATGACGCAAAAGGAACACGCAACTTGGGGAGGATGAGCTGAGTTCGGGGAGACAGCACAAACAACAACTGTTGACAAGTAGTCGGACGCAAGGGACCAAGGGTATATGTGTGTACCGACGATCCAGTTACCCTTGTTCTCACGACTACCACAGTTCCCTTGACAGTCGCAGGATTGAGCCATGGCAACGAATGGCAGAAGAGTAAGACATAGTAGTGACTGGCAGTGCTCACGGACAGACGACTCAGAGAGGAGGGTAAGAGAGAAAAAAACTCACTGAACCTGCATATAAGTAGGTTTCCCCAGGCTCATTGGTGTCCTCGCGCTGAGCCAGCGAAAGCAGACACCGGCGCAAGCACGAGCGGTGATGCCAAGTGATGCCATCACAGCCACACTTGTCACATGGGGACCTGTGCGTTGTACGCCGCTACATTGGGCAGGTAGTCTTGCGAGTGTAAGCAAGCTGCTGCCCTGGGCTGCGAACCGTTTCCGAAACCCAGAGTCAGAGTATGCTTGCCACTGGCCAAATCTGTCCTGACCCGACTCTCTCACTCACCGGGCCATTACTGCTCCAAGTCACTGCATTCGAACCCACTACCCGCATTTACTGGTCTCTAGGGCACTCATGGACCGGCCGCGTCTCATTAGGCCTCATTGCCGTCACTGTTCGGTGTCAATGACCTTTCTATCCAAGCTGTTTCACACTCTTAGCTACTCTCTCATCTCCCTTTCATCGCCTTTACTCGCTTATTATTTTCAGTCTTGGGACTCTTGGTGTATGGCAGCCACCACTTTGCCAACCGGGTTCTATGGTTTCTGTACTTATGGAAGTTGTGGATTTAGCTAAGTGCTTTTATTTGGAATTCATGACGTTTTCATTGGCCTTGACATAGGACCTTATGACGATGGAGATGAGGCGATGACGACTGCGACGACACAGTGATCACGACAACAACAACACTGTGACACAATGTGACTACAACAACTACAACGACAACGACTATGATTACATCAAAACGAAATGACCACGATTGTGACAACGACAGCTGCGAGCTACAATGACGACAGCCACTGGGAATGTCCCTATCATGGCGGTGACAGCGCTGTGGGGGGGAATCTGTGCATTCGCGCCACAAGGGCTCGAGCGGTGCACTGCTTTCTGCAGTATGTTCTGTAGCTTCACATCCTGCTGGGAGTGTACTCAGATATCAGACGCAGTGTTGACGCTGTCTACTAGGCTAGATTTGTGGTCGCCTGCAATCTCGAAGGCGCTCGTATCGGAGGATGTGTCAACAAAACCAGCATTAAACACTGAGAAGACAACGTCAGATCTGGGGGTCTAGAAGTGCCAGAGCAGGCTTACCTGAGCAACCACGACTACACCCATGAGGCGACGACAACGGCGACTGCGACCGAGGCGACGACAACGACCAGTGACGAGGTGCCACAGGGGGCAATGGCGATGGTCTGGGCGTACTACTCGTAGAGATAGCAAAGTATATCAATATTTGAATAGCTACATTGCATTCTGGGGAGCGTTCCCATCCATCCCGGGGAAGCGACTATTTACTCAAAGGAACTTGCTCCCATCTGGGGAATCGGACATCTTCATATGGTCTTGGTTTGCCGCTCACCCAAATAGGTAGTGATGATTTGTCCGCATCAAGCAAGCACCTGTGATTAGCTGAACAGTATCTCTCGTATCAAAGTTTAGCGATCAATTATCGCTCCAGTATCAAAATTAGCGATCAAGTATCAAAATTAGCACGGGAGGTTTTCCCTGATGTAACGATGCCCAGAGAGAAACCGACGTGAGCAGTCCTGAGCGCTGGCATGTCCGAGTCGCTAGTACCGCCGCCAGTGACGTAAACGGCATCCTTGAGAGTCTCGACTAAGATGTGCTTATCCTCCGGAGAGGACCGTGCGAGGACTTGCAGCCGCGGGCACGATCGCTTTCATGACATCCGACGATAACTGTGCCCGGCAGTCTGTGTCGCATTGTCGGGCAATCGATCAGACGGTCGGCACATGGTCTCCTGTGCACATTTAACGCCGTATGGAGAAGGTCCTCAATGACAGTGATGCGAATGAGTGTCAGATCATCAGGACATCGTAGATTCGTAATCGACCTGTGCCACCAAGTCATTGTCAAACGCTAAATTGGAATAGGGAAGGGTTCTTGGAAGTTCCCTTCAGGGAGAATTTTGCCACGCCACAAGTCAAGGGAAGGTGATGCGAATTGCCAAGACACCACCTATGCGTCTCTGCCCCATCGTCCTCACCCTTGTTAGCTCTTCCCTTGACGGCTTCCACGCCGGCGGCCATCTCCGCGATCGTCCGCCGCGTCTCGGCTTTGGCATGCTGCAGATCAGCTCCCTGAATTGTCCTAGAGGGAGGAGGTTTGTGTGAGGTGATGAGATGAGAAAGGCAAGAGTGAGTGCATGACGCACCTTCAACGATAACCGACTCCTCGAGCTGGCGCTTCTCTGATGTGCGCCGCGAGACCTTGCTCTCGATCGTGTGCCCCTGCTGACGAGCCTGAAGATAAGCACGGGCCTGGTCTGCCCGATCCGATGCGCGCGGTCCTGCGCCTGCAGATCCATTTGCAGGTTCTGATGATCATTCGCGAATCATTAACAACTGAAGTGCCGCACGGCCACGCACCCAGTCCTGGTCGTTGAACACGACCGTGTCCGCCGCAGTCATGTTGATGCTGAGTCCGCCTGCGAGGGTGCTCAACAGGAAGAAGCGCGGTACATCTGGCGCGTCGGCGCCCTGCTAGAAGCGGTCCATCTCTGCGCGGCGCTCCAGCGGGCCCGTCGACCCGTCGATGCGGCTTGCTACATTCCCGTCTCTATCCCCGATCCGGCTTCGTACCCATCTTGCCTCACATCTTGTCTACTTCTTCCCCTTGGGTTGACACCTTCATACTCGCACTCAACCCCACAATGTGTTTCCGTATTTCGCACGATCACTTCCGACCGACATGATATGCGCTCCGCCAACTCGTACCAAGGGCGCGCGTGGCTAGCAGAGGCCCACCGGCGCATCCCCCAAAACGAAAGTAACACCACATCAATTCCGCATGTCCAAAAACAGAGAGTGAAGGTAAATATTTGAGTAAGTGGATATTCCGCAATAGTCGACATAGTCGACAAGGGGGAACAGGCACACATATCATAATGGCACCCATCGCGACGACAGGCTGCCCGCTTGGCTACGCGTCACACAGCAGCGGGATGACCTCATCGAGCCCGTGCACCATGGTGAGGTCCATCGGCGCGGTATCTCAGGTCACCCCAATACGCCGCCGAACCTTGCCCACCTACCAGGGTCGCCAGCATAGCAGCTGCCGTCCGTAGTTGGCCTTTAGTGTCCAGGTGATATCAGCTCCAATCTACCAGTTCGTTGGTGATGAGGATCGCGGCATAGAACACACATCGGACAGTCAGGTCGAGTCAGCGGAGGAACCACGGTGGCTGTGAGACCTTAGGCTTTCGGGCTAATTCGGTTCGAGCTTATCAATAAGTCAATAGGTGATTGACAGATAGTACACAGACGTGGTTTGAAATAGGTTCGATGCAAGAAGGTTGGTTCACCCATGCGACCTAGCGACGAGGCATTAAGTGTCATATGATGGGACGGACAGTTGCTATATGCCGATGCCTGGAACTTGACCGAGAGTTCGGAGAGATCAACGTGACGACTACTAGACTCGTTTCGCTTCTCGAAGTGGTGAACACATGACAGTAACGTACTAGCGTGACCCGCGAAAACGTTGAGGTGGGAGTGGTGGAACATGAGATATTTGACCTTGTAGGAAATGTGATGTGGGGAGGGTCGTCTCCCTGGAAAACGCGTATTTCGAAGTGAAGAGATCTTGTTGAATTAAGCTACGTCACGTTACTGTAACCACTGGCACGCGATATGCGTGCATGGCAAAGGGAATTGGCAGGTTATAAAGTTGGACAAAAACACACGATCACGATGAGAGCAGAGAAAGCTCCTCAGACAGCGGGAGCCTCAACCCTCCTCGGCGCCGCCTCGGGACAAACTCTCACACGTACCGTGACCACCGTGGTTGGCGGTTCCCGTCCCGCCCAACACTTTCCCTTTGTCTCGAAAATTGCAAATCCTATTCGCACATCCATACCGTCGATCGTCCTAAGTTAAACCCACGACCCACCCACGTCACGGCAATGGCGGGACACCCGGAACGACCTGCTAGTTAAGCTACACCACAAACGTAAAGCAGAGCAAGTACAGTAACTTGGCGGTTTGCGTACCTTGTCGTCATCTCACCGAAGCACGCGGTCTCCTGACAGTAAGAGCGCACTCCATGGCACCGTCTACACGACACAGCATCACAACACATAGCAAAGGTCCACTGACCTTCTAGGCCAGTTATCTCAACTTCTAGTATTAGGTTCCTATCGGACAGCCATGGTGCCTGCGTCTGCGCCATTTTGGTGCGCTGGCGCTATTCCTATTAACGATCTAGTAGGGAATTCGTATTTTAAAGTCTCCTCACTACACCACCGAGCATCATCCAAGATGCTTTCCAGACTATTTTCTCTCAGGAAAAGGATCCGCACGTCCCGTCTTGCCAAGTCTGACAATCAGTCCACAGCTCGTAACTATAAACTAGGAGCCACTATTATATCATTTTGCTGACTGTTTCTGGCCAGATCCTGCTACCATTCCTTCTACCTCAGCTAATCGGATTGGCATGCGCGATGATCTTGCGATCAGTGCGATTCAAACATCGCTCGCAGTTCTCAAGGAAGGGAGTGCCTTGGGAGCTAACCTCCCATGTATTTCTCCCATCGCGGGTCTCTTACTGCAAGCACTCACTATGCGGGATGCACGTGTTGCATATTTCTTTTGACTGATAATCTATGTTCTGACGAGTACATCACTAGGAAGTGAAGCAATGTAAAGAGGAGTATAAATTGGTGATACGTAAGCTCGCCAGAGTTGCGAGCATCGTTGTCAACGTGTGTGGAAAGTACGACATGGACAAGGAAGATCTCCCAGCTGGTCTAATCGATATTCTGGGTTTTCTTCAAAGGTTAGCCTCTTTTCGGTGATTACTACGTTCCGTAACTGACGGTGGACCAGAGAGCTGAACGGGATCGAGCGCGTGCTGAAGAGGTGCTCTGAGAAGAAGGGCATCATCAAACGGCTCCTTCTACGCAAGGATCTGTTGACGAAGATCAAGCAATGCGACGGGGAGTTATCTAACGTGCTCCAAACTTTTCTGGTCAGCGCTCTATCCTTATTTGTGTCAGTTGCGTGACATATCCCGTAGGCTGAACTGGCACTGGACACTCGACTCGCATTGATTGTGGAGAGGCGAGAGGTATGGGACATAACGCTATGGATCAAAAATTGCATGGTCGACGCTCTCAATAGGTCACTGCCGACCGTGGCCCAGTTGTTGCGATATCGTGAGCCCTTCTTAGCTGTTCGCGTGATCTCATGTGTTAATGTCGCCTCTTCCAGGGCTATTCCTCAAAGGCCGTGGTGCACAGAGTGTCTGTCTCGACAATTTTGGGGTCTCACTGATACCAAGTTGGTGGGAGACAACAAACGCTCCATGCAAGATTCCCGTCGTACTTAACGGGGGGCTTTTTTTTTTTTTTGAACGTCCGTAACTCGATCGATCTAATTGCAATTGTCAGGCTTCACCGATATCGTGCAAGTACTCAGCCAAGCCGGCCATTGATGGCAGTCGGCCGCGGCAACCTGACCCACGTCCGTACCAGGTCCAGCTGGTCAATACTGGCCCGGAGCTGGTTGGTCCAGTTAGGAAGCGTCCAGCTGTGGCTGCTGCGGCTGAGCACCAGATGGTAATGGAGTCATGGATTACCGGTGCGTCGTGGATTACTGTAATAGGTCATCGTTTTCGGTGCGGCCCTGGGCGTACTTGGCACGGGGTTGTGTCGAGTTTGGTCGGTGGCTGATGACCAGGAGTTTTGTATGACCCCACGGTAACTGTGGTCCGCACGGTCCATTGGCGTTCGTAATCCCTCTTACCACATGAAGAGACGCGTCGAAAAGGGTTCTCACTGAAATGCCCTTGCAAGTGTCAAAGCAAGTGCGGACGTTATCACCGTAGCGTGATCCAGGGTCGCGGAGCGTGACCAGGTCATCCAAGTCATACTTGAGTCCGAAGTGCGTCGTCCTACATTCAATTTCTGTGCGCCATGCACTATATGAACCCCCTCCACAGATCATCAATATGTGCAGATGCACGCGGACGCTCTAACTGTTTTGCCTGCGCTTCCGAAGGCGTCTGTCACAAATGCATCTCAGCGCGTCTATGGCAAACTTGCCTTGCGCGGGTCTTTCAACGACAGAGCTACCCGCGATGTAAAGGGTGAGTCTTCTTTGCATTTTATGTACTGTATGTAGGGGTATGTACGCCATAGCCACGGTATTACCAGGGGTAAAGTAAGAGATAACTCTACTACATAGCCTACTGAGAATGAGAGATCAAAGCAATGCGTACAATACTTAGTCTCGTCAATAGATCTCTGGTGTATCCAAATATATGAATAATAAACAAGAAAAGAA
Organism: Lactarius deliciosus; assembly: GCA_021525775.1. Classification (NCBI taxonomy): domain Eukaryota; kingdom Fungi; phylum Basidiomycota; class Agaricomycetes; order Russulales; family Russulaceae; genus Lactarius; species Lactarius deliciosus. The sequence continues at coordinate 3,663 of JAKELK010000041.1, read as the reverse complement.
AAACCATGGAAAGCAACAAAGACCTCTACGAAATGAAAGACGCACGGATGATCACAGTGACGCAGAGGCGTCCTCTCCGAGCATATGCGCAAGTGCATCATTGCCCTCATCCACCAGTGCCTCGTACACCTCGAACAACCCGTTGTCCGCGTCCGCACGCTGTCATCTAGGCGTCTCCACTCACCCGCTATCGGCGACCTTGTCAGTTCTTCCCTTGGCAGCCCGAGCCACAGCGCCGCTCTTCCGGCCGACGCCGCGGCCCTCGAACACCTCCTTGCGTCGGTCAAGCAGCATATCAAGTTCAGCATCGCTGATCACGCTACGCCGATCTTCGTCTTCGTCCATGACGTGTTGGTGCATGTGCCCTTCGAACAGGATCGGGTGCGAGCAGACTTTGCGCAGCTGCATCAGGACGTTCTGCAGGTGCATATTATTGATATCTTTCACTACATAACGCAGGGCAGAAAGATGGTCCAGCGTCTGTGGGCGGACGAGAGAGGTTGGGAAGAGACGTACACTTACCCTTGTGCTGGTGCTCCGCTCCGATCTCGGCGACCGACTTGGTCGTGGGGTTGCTGAGCTCGACCCCGCTCTTACGCATGCCCCAGCTTGTGCCCCAGCGTAGCTCACCTTCGATATCGCGGGGACGATCTGCTCGCGCTCGTGTTCCTTGGGATCTTGACCGTACTGCACGCCACCAAGCAGCTAGTGAAGGTAACATTTGACAGCGACGTCGTATATCTTGCGCTGACACTCTATGCGAGTCAACAGTACGTACGGCACGTATTTTTCTTGGGCGGAAGTGAGCGCTCGACGTCTACTTGAGACGACGCCTGAGAAGGAATAGACGGAGAATCTCGTGCAAGTTGTGAATGAGCACGGTATTGCGCAATTCGGTGAGGCTATTGAAAAAGGGCTGGGTTTGGTGGTGAACCCATGATGCGTAGGAAATATGGAGAGACAAGGGCCTACGAGCCCTGGAAGGCGACTTCGTCGAAAATCGGGACACTGGCGAGGAAAGACCAGCGTGTGCAAGTAGCGGCGTGTGACCCTTGGTGCGACCCCGACAATTACTTGGAAGAACTCGCGGCAAAAGAACACGAGTGCAGTAATCATGAGCCCTGCGTGAGTCCTTGGGCCTGAACTGAAGACTCGGAACTGCACCCAACCCGACACAACGCACATGCCAGTGAGAGACTCATAACATGTCCCAAAAAAAGTCGCCCACCGCTTCTACCTTTATATCTTGGTCTGTAGTCATTTCCTTCAAACTGTCAGTCAAATTTCAGGCCCTTCAGAATCTCACACTTTGGCGCTTAGCGACTGTACGTCGGCATACGAAATACACTGGCATGATAGGATGTAAGGTAGCAGTCACTAGGAACACGCTACGTTTATGTAAGCAAAATGTCGTCTCCATTGTCATGTCCTCTCCTCCCTCGCTCATCACAAGGAGCAAAAAGTAAAACAGGAGGCTGAAAGGGAAGAAGAAGTTCTTCATGCCTCATGTTTTATTTTTTTGAAATACTTTGATTTGAAGGAACTAAGGACACATATTACTTTTTCACTGAAACACAATATCTCGACGTTTGGAGTTGATCTAAGCAAATTTGTAAAAGTTGGTGAAAAGTCGTGTCCGGGTAAAGGTCACGTGCATGTATTAGTCATGCTGACAAAGACGGGCTTTACTCCACTTACGAATATTTTGTTGCCACTTACAAGGGAGGGTTGTTGGGCATACAAGCAGCGGGGCATCACACATTACACACCAAAGAGTTCTAAATGCTGTGGATAATACCATAGACACATACAAGGACACATAGCCCAGGAAATTTCAGAATAACCATGTTTACTAGACCCTAAAACATACAATCTGGACGAGTCGTGACCGCTTACATAACCCAACCCTAGGGTTTATGGCTTACATAATGGGTAGCGGGTTCCTAGTGACTGCTACCTTACTATGTCCTACCATGCCGGTATATTTCGTATGCCACCTTCTCCCCCTCATGTAGACCATCTATTTGCTCCAGACTTTACCTTCACTCTCGGTTGGTGGAAACGCGCAAGTGAGATGTTATTACTTGTATCGAGCGACATAGCTCGTGGGCTTTTACCAGCCACGCTCGCCAATTCACCATTGCTGTAAGTAGGCGGTGCGCATAACGCATGGCGGACGTGATCATGAATTATAGAGCCCTACTAGGGGCATGGTAGAGATCATTGAGAGGTTACAGTGCCACTTAGAATGGCTGTGGCGTCGACTTGAAGGCCCGAGTACGGTGCATTAGCCAAGGGCAGGCCGCAGGCGACCTATGCAGTTGGGCGTGAGAATAGACACGAGGGACGGGGGTGTCACGGTGTTCACCTCGGACCTTTTCTGGTGTACCGCCTGTCCAGGTTGTCCTCGGCCCACCCGGGCGCTTCAGCAAAAAAGAAGAAAAATTTTAAGCGATTATAAGATGTTATATTTGTCACAAGTGGCACCGGAATTATAAGGTCTTATCGAGTCATGTCGTTTTGGCAATTCACTGTAACAGGTCACAATTGTTCTCATGTTTTGCAATCACTTCAAGGAATTATGATCGCTTTTGTAGGTTCTAAGGAATTATGATCATTTTTGTAGGTTCTAAGCACCAGTAGTTTCTGTGTTTACGAACACTTTGAGGCAACTTTCAGGAGTTGTGTATGTTATAATATATTTATATTTCACAGCAGGCTAAATACAGTGAATGTAATAAAACGTGTACAACATCCCTCACTGAGTTGTCGCCACCGCTGCACCCTAAAACTGTCGCTGCCATCGTCGCGTTGCTACCGCCGTCACAAATACTACACCGATCACTATCGCTGCAGTGACCAGAACATTGCTGCATCGCTGCCTTCTTCTCATGGCAGTTGCAATTGTCGTCACATCCGGCTTGTGTTAGTGCACACCATTGCGGCTGCATTGATGTCTTCGTTATGAGCGTCGGTGCTTGCACGGGTGGTGGCAAAGGAGTGGCTGAGTGTAACGCTCCACCAGGCGTTCTTCTTGTAATCTGGTACAAGGCGCGACGCGAGTCCTAACGGTCACAGTGGATGTCGAAGTTACTCACATGATCGCTTACTAGCTCGCTAGAGAGACGTAGTAAGGTAGCCCAAAGAATGCACAAGGCGATAAGGGCGCAAAGACGATAATGATTGTCGGTAGTCGTGATGTCCCGTGGTCAACAGACGGACAGTAGGTAACAATGAGGAGATGCCCCGTGGTCAACAGACAGGCAGAGAGGATGAGTGATGCAAATAGTATTAATGCCCCGTGGTCAACAGACAGGCAAGCCACCCCGTGGTCAGCAGACAGGTGGTACTAAGGATAAGCCAAGAGATGGGTGGATAGGCCAAGAAGTCAAGCTTAGGTCTTCAGCGACCATAAGCCCGAGTATAAGTACACAACTGGGGAGCTTTGAAGCTCAGCCCAGAACTCCGAAACACTAATATGGCGATCCTAGGAATGAGTCACAATGAGTCATATGGAGTCAGAGATAACAGTCAGCCAATGGCGTAAGGCTCTCATGGCATGAGTCAGAGATAAGCAAACACGAGTCATACAGTACATCAGAATCAAGGCACAATCACGTACGAGTCACAAACATGAGGCAATCTGGGCCGGTCCAGGCACAA